>OX465262.1:74757-455286 GCA_949987775.1 Aproaerema taeniolella | reverse complement strand
TGAAGTTTGTATGGGAACTCAAATTTTTTTTCGTATTTTGACCTATGTTCCTTGGGAAAGTTGTTCAGTTTCATGGACTGATTAACCACCCAAGAGGTTGAGATACCTTAAGCCCTGTATAGTAAAATTGTATTGTGCAGTAAATAAAAACAAGTGACACAGTGTCATCTGCTCCGAGAATACAAGATTCTATTCTCTTACGTTGTCAATGTTGACATTTTGACATAGGTCCGTGGCCTTTGAGTATGTAGTATTTGTTTTCCGTGGCACAAACCGCGCGCGAGTACGACCGCAGTCCAAGTACTTACAACGTGAAAACACCGCGGTCAAATGTCAAAAAAGTGTTGAAATGACAACGCCAGAGGGCAACTAAGCCTTTGCGCGGTGCCCTCGCGCAATCAAAGTGAAGTTTTACTGACATTAGAGTGGCGTGAAGAGCGAGTTCATCGCGGGCCCTGCAAGCTATACAGGCAGGAGGAGCTTATATGTGATGTATATGGGATAAATTCATAGACATAGAAAAACAAGTTAAGTACCTACTATTTAACTTATTTTTTTCTATGTCAATGACTATAATGGATAAGGATATTAGCAACGTACAAAATCGAGTTATGATGGAGTTCAACCACTGTTTAACTTATTTTTTCTATGTCTATGAGTTGAACTCGCTAGCATGGACCTATATTACTATTCTCTCGCTTGTGGTCTCTTTAGCAGTGATGTCCATAGACATAGAAAAATTAGTTAAGCAGTTACTTCACTTATTTTTTCTATGTCTATGAGTGTCTTAAATATCTTTGCTCTTTGGTTGAAGGTAGAGCATGGCATGGACTCACTGACATAAAGTGTATGGACTGGCAGTCCTCTATAAATTACAGCATTTGTCTCTAGGACGCATTGAAAGTGACAATTCGCAGGAATTTTGACAAAATGAACAGAACTTGACGCAGTAAATTGTAAACAATTTGAAATATTTGAAAATTTTGTTAAAATTTTAAAGACTAAGTGAATTTTTGTATAAAGTTTTATTAATATTCAATTGTGTGACCATGAGAATATGCTTGGTTTGTAAATATAAACAGAAAAAAGGAGATAATCGGTCAATGTACAAGTATGTTTTTTACCAACTGTTTTATTGAAAAATGTTGTTTTAAAACATCTTAATTCTACTTTAAATGATTAGAAATTGTCGGGAAGACATTCCTCTTTTTCTAAGTATATATATAGTAATGTTAAAATGACTATAAAAGATAAAATTTTCGCATTTTCAATTTCGCTTGATTCGCCTGCTTTATTTGGCTAGTGCTTCCAAAGACAGTCGATAAAAACAATGTCGATAGAAACATGTTATAGGTATATTAGTGTAAAATATTACTTAATGTTACGTACAATGGCAAACAAAACCGTTTTTATTTTGTTGAGTACCCATGATTACTTTTTTAGGGTTATGTAGTAGACTACAAAGTTATAGTTTCGCCATATCCGTCTACTCGCAATTTTCTAAGAGACCCTTGATACTACAAAACTGTAATCACACCTTAGTACCTAAGCTTTTCAAGATAACAAGTAATGTTTGATTAATTTGCGCGTCGCTCGACACGCTCTTGAATGATTTTAGATAAATATTTAAGAGTTTACTAATCTTCATAAGAACAGTAAGACAGAATACTTAACCAACCAAATTTCTTACAACAGATTTCCAACCGACGAAATTTAAAAAAAAATGGCTTCAAAATATGAACGTTTCGAAGAATTGGACATCAAAGAAAAGCCACGAAATATGTTCGAAGCATTTTGACCCTAACTGTTTCATAGGAAGTAGGAAAAAAATTTGGTAGTGTTCCTACAATATTTGAAGAAAATGTTCAAGGTAAAGGTTACTAGAAACATGTCACGATCCCCGCTAAGGGATAGTAGTAGGCTTTATGAACTATTGAATAATATTTCAAAACTGAAAAAAAGAGTACCAGTTTTGAAAAATTACATACTTTAACTTTTTATGAAGTAACACAGCTTTAAATATTATTGTTTTTGAAACTAACGCAAAAGATAAAGCTTATTTCTTTAGTTTGATTCATGCTAATGTGAGAAAATGGTTTTATTGTTTACGCAAAATTGACGCTCTGCTGTAAGAAAAACAGATCATCTTATACTTACATACTTTTGGGGAAAAAGAAAAAAATTAAGCTCTACATTCCGCTAGAGAACATAAATAGTCGACTTATCGACTTTTGGTCCTCACTTATTAAAAGTACAACTTGAGCTGATTGCCAAGGCAAAGTACTAAGCACTAAGGTAAAGTACAACTTGAGCTGATTGCCTGCCTACCCCGCTGGGAATACATCGACTAATCGACTTTTGGCCTCATTACGTCGAGTTCGGTTTTCTGCCGCTGCCGCCTACAGCGCCAAAATGGCGAAAATCAAGTGGTCTCGTTTTTGATTTGACAACAGCCAGTCTAGTGGTATTTAACTTATTTCTATGTCTATGCATGGACTTAGTACTTTCTGTAGAGGAAATAACTTAGTTGTTGTTGTTCAATTTATCCCTTTCGGGAAAGGCAAAGGAAACTATGTCCATACAGCCATGTCTTCAGTGAAAAATCTTCTTTCTTCAACTTAACCTAAGCCCTAAGCTCCTCATGTTCTGCGTAAAACCGGATAGCGTCTGTTTTACGAAAACTGGCAGCGAGAAGCACAACCGCGAGGATCTTTGTCGGTACCAAACGGAGCAGAAACACTGTTATCACTTGAACTTTTCATCACTACACGAATTTTAGTCAATTTACTGCATAATACACTATCACTATTACACATTAAACAACTTTTTCAGGCCGAAAACGAAAATTCAATTGACAAAGAAACCGCTCACGCCGAGTTCCCGCCAAAGACCTCTCGGAAATAACTTAATTTTTATATGTCTATGAGAGATGTAATCACTGGTTGAAGGTTAAAGTCACGTTGAAGCTGGGTTGAGTCATAGACATAGAATGTCGTAGAAACACATGGATCTAATACACATGGATCTAAAAGATAAAATATACTAAGTCCATGTAGAAACATTACTAGATATTATTAATTTCTGCCATTTTCTGACATAGAAAAATAAGTTAAGTTAATTATTGAACGTTGAAGTTTATCTCAAAGTAACCAGAACAAATGCTGGTGAACGTGCTCCTGGACCTTTTTCTATACTCTAAAAACTCATTCAAGAGCAAAGTTTTTAAACTCCTTCAACTGCAACAATAAATGCAGATCCTTTCGTATGAGAATTATTTTATATTTTTAAACTCCATACCTACACCAAAATTGTCACCCCCTCTGCGCCCTGCTTAGTGGCTATTTTAATTCCGATCCATAGACATAGAAAAAATAAGTTAAATACCACTAGACTGGCTGTTGTCAAATCAAAAACGAGACCATTTGATTTTCGCCATTTTGGCGCTGTAGGCGGCAGCGGCAGAAAACCGAACTCGACGTAGTGAGGCCAAAAGTCGATTAGTCGACAAACTATATGTATTTCCCAGCGGGGTAGGCAGTTAACTACAATCATGAAAAATAAAACAAATAAATGCCTTAGTTTCAAAAACAATAATATTTAAAACTGTGTTACTTTATAAAAAGTTAAAGTATGTAATTTTTCAAAACTGGTACATGTTTCTATCGTGACATGTTTCTAGTAACCCTTATGTACCTTTACCTTGAACATTTTCTTCAAATATTGTAGGAACACTACCAAATTTTAACAATTTCCTACTTCGTATAAAACATTTAGGGTCAAAATGTTTCGAACATATTTCGTGGCTTTTCTTTGATGTCCAATTCTTCGAAACATTCATATTTTGAAAACATTTTTAAAAAAAAACTTCGTCGGTTGGAAATCTGTTGTAAGAAATTTGGTTGGTTAGGTATTGTCTTACTGTTCTTATGAAGATTAGTAAACTCTTAAATATTTATCTAAAATCATTCAAGAGCGTGTCGAGCGACGCGCAATTTAATCAAACATTACTTGTTATCTTGAAAAGCTTAGGTAGGTACTAAGGTTTGATTACAGTTTTGTAGTATCAAGGGTCTCTTAGAAAATTGCGAGTAGACGGATATGGCGAAACTATAACTTTGTAGTCTACTACATAACCCTAAAAAAGTAATCATGGGTACTCAACAAAATAAAAACGGTTTTGTTTGCCATTGTACGTAACATTAAGTAATATTTTACACTAATATACCTATAACATGTTTCTATCGACATTGTTTTTATCGACTGGCTTTGGAAGCACTAGCGAAATAAAGCAGGCGAATCAAGCGAAATTGAAAATGCGAAAATTTTATCTTTTATAGTCATTTTAACATTACTATATATATACTTAGAAAAAGAAGAATGTCTTTCCGACAATTTCTAATCATTTAAAGTAGAATTAAGACGTTTTAAAACAACATTTTTTAATAAAACAGTTGGTAAAAAAACATACTTGTACATTGACTGATTATCTCCTTTTTTCTGTTTATATTTACAAACCAAGCATATTCTCATGGTCACAAAATTGAATATTAATAAAACTTTATACAAAAATTCACTTAGTCTTAAAAATTTTAACAAAATTTTCAAATATTTCAAATTGTTTACAATTCACTGCGTCAAGTTCCGTTCAATTTGTCAAAATTCCTGCGAATTTGTCACTTTCAATGCATCCTAGAGACAAATGCTGTAATTTATAGAGGACTGCCAGTCCATACACTTTATGTCAGTGTTCCGATCCCAAGACCTTCTGTCGTAGGGCTAAGCAGGGCATTCCCACTTTCTTCGGCTAATCGCACTCATATCTACTGTTATAACCTCCTGTACAATTGTTTGTTTTCCCAAATAAAATAAAATAAAATAAAATAAAATAAAATAAAATAAAATAAAATAAAATAAAATAAAATAAAATAAAATAAAATAAAATAAAATAAAATAAAATAAAATAAAATAAAATAAAATAAAATAAAATAAAATAAAATAAAATAAAATTTATCTTGAGTTCATAATATTATTAATTTGTGGATTTATCTATCTAAATGTATTTGCATAACATAATTGATTGATTGATTAAATAATATGATTGACATTTATAAAAAAGTGAAGTAGGTACATATAATAGGCACAAAAATGTATAAAATAGTCTCACTACAAGGTTTGTTCTCGAAGATTACCGACTATTTGTTTTCGTACAATTATTCAAAGCGGTATGAGTGGTGTAGTGAGTCGAATGACTCGAGTTCCATCGATGTGGAAAGAGGGAAGGTGTTCGCCATGCTGTCCAGCGAGCATCCCAACCGCTGGTTCAAGACCTTAGAGGAATATTTCAACTGTCACAACATCACCAGTGACTACACTAAGTTCTGCACCCTTGCAAATATGATAGCACCTGAAGACCGAGCAACGCCGGCGCTGCAGGAGATTATCTTGAACCCGCCTGACAGAAGGAAGTATAAGACATTAAAGCATGCAGCGCTGAAGCTCATGCACCGACAAGGGTTGGAGAAGGCAGTTGAAGAGCAAGGCGTGCCATCGGAGGTCCTCGCGAAGATGCGCGCGCGGGTTAGTGAGGAAACTGAAGAGGAGCTGCGTCAGATGTGGCTGAATGCGCTTCCATCCCGCATTCAGCCCATGGTAAAGTCAATGCACACGCACCAGAGCCTCGATGAGCTGGCCAAGACAGCAGATACTGTCCATGAACTCACATCTGGATTTTACATGTGACCTTATCTGGTTTTTCTTTTGATTTCTGAGATGATTATTAGTGAAACGAATTTTTTGGATCAGAGTGTGTTTATATTATCTCTGTTTGTATGTTTAAAAGGACTAATGGATACGAGTACCTACATTCAGGAGAAGTTTTGGTGGAGAAATATTTAAAAAGCTTTTTTCCACGATTGATCACATCCACACAGTCAGACAGGTAATAGATAAGAGCCTGAAATATAATCGACCTCTAGTGATGGCCTTCATAGACTACGAAAAGGAACATTGGGCTGTTATTCAATTGCTAGAAAGACATCTCGTCGACTCAAGATATGTGGTAAATCGATTTATTTTACTATTTAGTTTACAAAGCCCGTTAACGTTAAAAGGGGAGTTAGGCAGGGAGATAAGATTTCCCTCAAACTATTTACCGCATGCTTGGAGGACATTTTCAAGCTTCTTGTCTGGACCGACAAGGGCATCAACATCAACGGGGAACTCCTTACTCACCTCCGTTTTGCAGACGACATCATAGTATTTGCTGAAAGATTGTCAGATCTCGAAATTATGGTTTCAGAACTGTATGATGTGTCAATAATTGTGGGTTTAAAAATGAATTCATCAAAAACTAAAATAACGGCCAATTCCAGCTGCGCCGGTCATATTATTGAACACGGCCAAACCATGGGGAAAGTAGAGGAGTATGTTTATTTAGGACAATCAATAAGGTTGGACAGAAGCTGCCAAGATAGTTGTCGGATGTGTAAGACATACCACTTAACCTCAACGGCAGAGCTTTCAACCAGTGTGTCCTCCCTGGTACTGGTTTACGGAGCCGACACGTGGAGCACACCATCAATAGGCTTCAAGTCACCCAGAGAGCTATGAAACGAGCTATACTTGGAATTTCACTACGAGACCGTATCAGAAATTTGGAAATTCGTAGAAGAACCAAACTTCTTGACATAGCAATAGTGGTAGCTCAGAGGAAATGGGAGTGGGCAGGTCACATGTCGGAGATATGACCAGAGATGGGGAAAAAAGTGCTAGAGCGGAGATCTCGAACTGTGCGTACAAGCATGGGCAGACAACCGATGACATGGGCTGACGATCTTGCCAGGATTGCAAGGAGGAACTGGATGCGAAATACTCAAGATCGAAGAGAGTGGAGTACTTTGGAAGAGACCTACACTCAGCATTGGGTGGCCATGGGTTGAAAAAGAAGAAGACTTAAAATATATGTGTTCTAAACGGTTCCATATTTACTCGCATACAATTGAAAGCTCTAATTTCTTTCGCATTACTTTGTAGTTATGTGTAAAAAATATTTACTTAACGATATTTGTCATAATCAGTTCGTCGTTTTATGCGTAAAAAGTAATGCGAAAACAAAGGGATTTCAATTTTATGCGAGTAAATATGGAACCGTTCTACAAATTTGAAATAGGTAGGTATTTATCTTTTTAGTCCCGATTTTGTATTAATTTAAGTGTTAGATTATGTTTCTAATTTCATTAAAGTTAGTGTTATATTTAATTTAATGATTTGTTTATTTGTCTTGTGACTTTGCAATACTTTGTCTCTAAGTCTTAGGAGTTTCTAAGTATGTATGTATTTATTCTTTATTGTACATGATAATACAGAAGATTACAAGTTTACAGTAATAGGAAATTTACAAAGGCGGACTTATCTCACGAGGGGATTTCTTCCAGTCAACCTAGTGAGAGTACTAAATTAATTTTCTATACACAAAGTTTAATAACTGTGTAAATACGTAGGGTACGTTATCATCATATCAGCCCATTACAGTCCACTGCTGAACATAGGCCTCCCCCAAGGTGCGCCACTTTGCACTGTTCCCCCAAGGGTACGTCAAGTTTATAGAAATTTAACACATCCGTATTTATTTATTTATTTATTTATTTATTTATTTATTTATAGGAACACCTACACCATATGTATACGACATTAACAATTTATTTTATTGTTTCACACAATTTCAAACTAGATCATCGGAACGGAAGCATGATACGTTTTAAATATAGGAAAAAATAAATATCATTCAATTTACCTGAAACTTGGTAAATGTTCTCTTCGAAACTGTGTTTCTTAGAGATTCATCCAATAAGACGTTAACAAAAGGGTAACAATTTATGTTTTCCCCTGTGTGTTTTATTAATTGGTTATACTGATATGATAATAAGGCAAGTGATTGAAAAGTCACCACTGTATTGTATACAGGGTGTAAAAGACAGCTTAACAAGAACTGAAACCCTGGACTCAGACAATCATTCTGAATGATTTTCCAGTGGATTTTTTTTCTGGAAAATTTTCAATTTTTTTTCATGTTTTTTAATATTTTCTGCTTACATTTTTTATTATTTAATCGAATACACTCCATTTTGCAATAAAAAAGAATCACAACAACGTAAAACACGAAAACCAGCAATGTACATCGCACTCCGATAGCAGCGCGGCGCAGGGGGGTTCGCGCGCGGGGCGCGGTTTCACAATACGTTTCGTAGCGCCAAAGTAGGTAAATAATGAAAACTCCTTAACATGACATTTCCGGGAAAAATAATTTCTTATAGCTGATGATAGCTATTAGCTCAGTCAAGTTAAATATTATTAGGGGGTCGTGCTTGCAAAAGGTCGGGTCATTCTGAATTTTTTATATGTTGTTAAGACCTAAACCAATATTAAAAAACCAGATTTGCAATTTCCAAAGTGCTGTGCGAGCGGCGGTGTGACCAAAAAACCATGAAATTTTCGGATTTTTTTCAGTTTTTGCTCAATATCTTAGTGAAGGAAGGGTCTGATCAGTATAGTCACTATAAATACTTTTAAAGTATAGTAAATTTGCTACAATTTGAGATCAAGGCGAGCTCTCTACAGCTATTGGTTCCCAAGATACAGTTCTTCGAAAACAAACCGGGACGGTACTGTTCACCCACGCCTTTACCGGGTGCGATACCACCTCAGCACCGTTTGGCCAAGGAAAGACCAAAATCACCACACTCCTGAGTAAGAATGAACCACTTGCTGAGCAAGTGGAGGTCTTCCTTCGGCCAGACTCTACCCCACAAGCCGTGAAAGAAGCCGGCATCAAGTGCTTTGTGGCTCTGTATGGGGGTGACATCGCGAGGGACACTTTGAATTTCCTCAGGTATAAGACATTTGTCACTTCAATGAGCATAAACCTAGCCCGTTTGCCACCGACAGAAAATGCCACAGGCCACCATGCAGCAAGGTGCTACCTCCAAGTGCAGAAGTGGCGGGGAGTCAACTTGAATCTCACTGATTGGGGGTGGAAGATGTCTTCTCAGGGACTCATCCCCATCCCCACCACCATGGATCCCGCACCTCCTGCCCTTCTGCGAAAAATTTCCTGTAAATGCAAGAAAGGGTGCTCTGGGAGCTGCTCGTGCAGAAAGGCTGGGCTCCGCTGCTCAGTCCTTTGGCAGTCATGCG
Organism: Aproaerema taeniolella; assembly: GCA_949987775.1. NCBI lineage: Eukaryota > Metazoa > Arthropoda > Insecta > Lepidoptera > Gelechiidae > Aproaerema > Aproaerema taeniolella. The sequence continues at coordinate 446,094 of OX465262.1, read as the reverse complement.
GTGGCAAATTGCGCACTAACGTCCCGGAAGTGGAGCTGAAATGCTCGGATGATGAAGATGACCCGAATACAGACTGGGGGCCTGTCCCAGCGTCCATCACTGTCGACGAGAAATCATCTTCATACGAACCCAAACCTGGGTCATCAAAGATGAAAAGAAAGGCATAATTTGGCAACCGAAACACATTACCTACATGATTTATATTACTTTTCTTAGAGGTACTGTCAGATTATGTTACTTTAGGTAGCTGTTGTTTTAAAACCACTGGGTATACAGATACTAGTTTGATCTCAAATGAAAGCTAATTAAATTTACTACAACTTAACATTTGATGTGGGATGCATATTTTACAAAATAAGTGAACGTTCCGAAAAAAAACACTTTTTGCAAAAAAATCATGTTTTCGAAGAACTGTAACTTGGGAACCAATAGCTGTAGAGAGCTCGCCTTGATCTCAAATTGTAGAAAATTTACTATACTTTAAAGGTATTTATAGTGACTATACTGATCAGACCCTTCCTTCACTAAGATATTGAGCAAAAACTGAAAAAAATCCGAAAATTTCATGGTTTTTAGGTCACACCGCCGCTCGCACAGCACTTTGGAAATTGCAAATCTGGTTTTTTAATATTGGTTTAGGTCTTAACAACATATAAAAAATTCAGAATGACCCGACCTTTTGCAAGCACGGATTTACATCTAGACTGAACTATATGGATAGATTCCACCATTTAAGTATTTACTTAGCTGTCCTTTACACCCTGTATGTAGTATTACAATTTTATGGATATTAGAAGTGATTTGGTTAAATAATTAACCAAGTGTCAATACAATACATATAAGAATAGAATAGAATATAAAAAATCTTTATTTTATAGGACATTCAGGATGCCACTTAAAACAAGTCAAGATTACATGAAATACATACAAACAAACATTAAAGGATTTAAATACATACATACGCATTCGTGCTATTGACCCTACTGACTCTACGCCTATTCGCAAAGGTGCAGTCTTCCCCAGAGAAGAACAGGCAAGAAACTCTGAGGTTGCTCTTTTTAAACGCATTACAAATTGTCTTATTTTCTAATTTTAACCTAGTCTGAAATAACTCTAGAGCTGAGCAGTTCATTCCCATGGCTGCTTGTCAGTTATGTAATCAGAAATTTTGTAATAGCCCTTTTTGCAAAGTTTTTGTTTAATTACTGTCTTAAATTTATCCAAAGGTAAATTTTGAATACACATGGGAATCTTATTGTAGAAACGTATACATTGACCCATAAAAGAGTTCGTGACCTTGTGGAGACGACTGTCTAGTACATCCAGTTTATGCTTAGTCCTAGTATTTATATTGTGCCTATCGCTATTTTTCTTAAACAAATGTTCATTTTTCTTCACATATAAAAGATTGTCACATATATATTGGGATGCAAAAGTCAGAATATCTATTTCTTTGAATATTTCTCTAAGAGACATTAGCAAAACAGACATCACCGTATTTAAACAAATATACTAATTTAATAATCAAATCTTACACCATCCTGAAACTAGTACAAAAACTAGATCCGCTTTTTGCCCTGGTTGTGTCTGTCTGCATTGCGAAATAGATGACTGAAAGAGAATGTGAAGATCTTGTTTGAAATAATAGAGTTGTATCCAGAAGCAATTGTTACTGTATCTCTTCAAACACGGACCGTCACTATATGTATCTCTGTATGTATGTATGTATCTCTGTAACATTGTACCTTTTTTTAAATAAAAAGAGTTTTACAAAGAATAAAGCGACGACGCAACACTGAATGAACGTATGTATAAAACATTTGCAGAATTTAGTTTTGTAACTAACTTATGCATAAGACTGACATCCTCTTACTACTTTCATTGTAATAACCCTCTGAATTTATGTCAAACATGGCATCAAGTGGTTTTAAAACCACTGATGCTCTGCCTACCCAAATAGGGATTATCTGCATGAGGGTACGTATTTTATGCATATTTCCTAGGAGTTGTTCAGAAGCAGCTTCCCCCCCCCCTCTCCCCGCTTGTCTCTGAGTAAGATAAATCGCCGCTGTCGTCGGGAGGCGGCCATTATCCCAATTTGGGCATACTCGTGCGCCCTAGAAGTTGTTTAACTGTTTTTTTGCGGAGGTGAGGACTAACAAGTGGCTCCGGTAGTGAGTGGGAGGTGACGGCCATTAGCGCGCATGACTTGCGCGCGCACCGTGCGCCTGCGCATGGGGCAGCGCGTGGGAACCCTCGCGCGCGCACATTGGGGTGCAGACACTGCAGACACTAATCCGATTATTTAGAGATTATTTCTACACGGGCAGGCACGATTTGATGCATTGTGTGTTTCTTAATAACAGGGCAATAGGTATACTTACGTTCAATTATTTTTTATTTATTTATTTTTTATAGATTATGGGTTTGCTCTTGACAACAATATAGCCCAGGAGCGTAGATATAGACAGCGTAGGATGTAGACAGCTCACCTAAAAGATGCCTGTTCACTCGAACTTTAAAGAGATTCGGGTTATATGATCCCGGAAATTCCTCAGCGGTGCGCAACATAAAAGATGAAGAAAAGCGCTCAATACGAATCTGAGGAATCTCGCAAAGGTAAGGGTGGTACGCCGCGGTGTAGAAGAAAGGAGCAGGCGGAATGCTCGTGCAGCTGAAGTAAGATTAATACAATCTTTACTTTAGAAGTTATAAAAAAAACCTAAATAAATGCATTACTCATGCCTTAAACTGAGGAATCTTGCACATTTAGGTGACTGAATCATTTCACTACTTAGTGCAGATGCAATGAATGCATACCTTTACAGATTCAAAGGAGCAAAGACAGATGTTTGATGGGAGGTACAAAGAGTGGTGACGGATATGAAACTAGGGAAACATTCTGTCCTGAAACTGAAAGAGAGTTGGAATACAATGCAAGAAGCAATATCGAGTGTTATGATATAAAAAGAAATAGAAGAAGGAAGAAAAGAAATAAAACAAAAGGAACAGAACATAACAGAGAACATAATTCCGATTCCAAAAGGTGCGAAGGCTGCAGCAGGAGAAGAAGAAACGAGGAGCGGTTCTGTTAGGGTATTCCCCTCCTAAGTAGGAAGGAAGAAGCAATGAATGTATAAAATTGACATCGATCTGAAGCCGCGATTTGAAGTGTGACCCTTCCAATACAAGCCGCCTGTAGTGTTTATTCATGCAGGCCTTACATCTCCAACGAAGTTTATTAAGAACATGGCACACTAATCTATCGAAATCTACAATTACACACAACAAAGCCATGTTTCCTAAATGTTGCGGCACATCAACTAAACGGTCCGTCGCTAATGTTCAGTCCGCATTAGCATATGACACGAAATAGTGTTGGGCCATAGAGTCTTTTTTCTGGCTACTCGACTTTGACTTTTGATTTTTAAGTAATTTTACAGTGCTAATACAGAGGGGAGCACAACCCAGTATGCAATAGATTCCCTAAATCTAATTCCTTGTCAGTGAAAGGTTTGTTATTCGGAGTTTTTTTTAAATCTTTATTTTAAGGAGCTTGGTCCTTTGAAAAAACCACGTCGCTCCATACGTTTACAAACAATATTATGTACTTATATTAATTATAGTCTCTTAACCTACAATAGATCTTAGTCATTTTGTATATACTTTGGCTTCTCCTGATAACAGGTAATTAGTCAAATGAGAGTGAGAATCTCGGAATGAGAGATAGTAAGCTAAAAAAGTTGTATAAACCTTTATTTTGAAACCCTAAAGCTTGTCTTAAAACCTACATATAGTAGGGTGTCCGCATCTACAGAAATTCCAAGGTCAAAGGTCAAAAAATAGATTTTTTTTACACATTTATTGCAAATATCTCGTTTCCTATGGGTTTTATGCTATTTGTACTTATTATAAATATTGTAGAAGATTGAATTCTCTACAACTTTTGTCTACACATTTTTTTAATATCTTGAACCATTTTCGAGAAAGAGGGCAGAGCGCGCGCAGTGTTTAAATCGTTATTAATCTGAAACGGTAATTCTGACTGAAAAACGGTATGAGAAACCTAACAATGTTTTTTTAATACCTATTCAACGACGCACTTGACATAGTTCGTCGATATTAAATAAAATAAATAAATAATGTATAAAACATCGATTTTCTTACCTTTGACTTTCGAATTTCTGTAGACGCGGACACCCTACGATATGTAGGTTTTGATAAGTTTTAAGGTTTTAAAATAAAGGTTTATAAAAATTTTTTAGCTGACTATCTTTTATTCCAAGGTGAAACCACTAATATTCCTGGATTAGTAAGCCAAAGCACTTTTGTTATTCGGAGTTCTGGATCCATATACTCCATTAGTGTTTTTGTAATCGTATCTTTGATTTTGTTTTTGTGACTGTAAAGTGACTTCTGTGTTTCTTATGTGATGTCTGTGTTGTACCGAAATAAAGGATTTTCTTTTCTATTCTATTTATAATCCCTGTTGGTGTAGACAGAAACTTATGTATTTCGAGAACCACTTGAGGCCACATTTGACACTCATTCTCAGGATTAGACGGAACAAGTAGTTGTGAAAAGTTGTCAGCCTTTCACCCACAACCTACAATAAAGCAAAATCATTGCATCCCACTTACTGTTTTTTAACAGCGTAGAAGTTATTAAAAAAAAAATAACTAAAATGTAACAATTTTTTTTAAAACATGCATTGGATTTGTTACTAGAGTCCTTTGAACTAAGTCATATAAAATAGTCTCAGAAATGAAGAAAAACTACTACCCCAAAGGTTGCCGGTAAGGTTATGCTTCTTAGCATTGGGGCTGCATTATGTATCCTGACAAAAACTATTTGTATCATTATTTCTTGCTTATAAAAGGAACCTTTTGCCAAATTTTCAGCTTTCTAGGTCCAATGGTTTGAGCTGGGTGTTGATGAGTCATTGAGTCAGGAGCTGCAACTTTACATTATGTTATTTCTGTTCCTCGTAAATGGCCCTTTTCATAATTTGACCTTCATGGCACTGCACTTCTAAATTTGAATTACCATTGCCCCCTATATTCTCAGCTGCAGTCCTATGTCAAAATGTCAACATTGACAACGCTATAGGGCGAGCAAGCCTTTGCGCGGGACCCTCGCACAATCAAAGTGAAGTTTCAGCGTGAACCGAGTGCGAGTTGGTCGTTATTCGGAGAAAATGGTAATACAATTTTGCCGTGCCGTTTTCGAATTATAAAAAGGCCCAATTGTGTTCGCTAAGTACATTATAATGTACTCATAGACTTTGCGCAGCACTAAACAGCATGCGGTGTCATCTTCTCTGCCCCTGCCCCCCCCAAAGGCACAGTAGTGTGACTCAAGATGTTTACATATCCACTCAGATTTATACGTGTTAAAGAGCGTTGAACTGTATTTTGTCACACTCTTCTCAAGTAGTTTAATGTCAATTGTGACATTTTGAGACTGTGTTCTACATTTCTAAATAGTACACACTTACTCGATATTACTAATTAATTCGTTGTGAGATGAACTATTCTGGGCGTAAAATAATTACGAAATCGGCCAGCTACCTTCCCTTCCCAGGCATACTATAACAACTAGTACAACATTTGGCTTGGTTCAGTGACAGGTAACGTTGCTTCCTTTAAACCGGTGGACCCACCTTTGATTTCCGGTCGAGATAAAATGTCCATGTTTGTCATCGAGCCATGAACGTATGTGGCCTTAGCTTAGTGATCTATGACACAAGAAAAATCATCTAGTGAGATTCTTTGAGTGTCTAGCTTTTTTTCCTTCTCGTACTAAGGAAATCAAATATGCGACGAGAGCACAACGTGAAAACAACGCGGAAATATATCAAACAAGAGTAGAAACGACAAAGCCAGAGGGCGAGCAAGCCTTTGCGCGGAGCTTTCAAGTGAAGTTTTACCGTCAGCTGAGGGGTTTGTCGCGGCCTGTGCTAGTTATGCTGATCTGTTGTATAGGAAGGTGAATTTTTTAATATGTTGACCTATTCTCCTCGGAGAAAGTTCTTCAGTTCAGTGCATTGATTCACATCCTTAATTTTCGCTAGCTAATATAAATAAAGTCACCCAACGCCGTACAGTTTTTTTTTTGTAACGAATGGGTTTGCTCTTGACCACAATCTAGCCCGGGGGCGGAGATGTGGTCGAGGATGTAGCAAGCTCACCCAGAAGATGACTATTCACTCGAACTTTAAAGAGACTCGGGTTATATGAGCCCGGAAATGCAGACGCAGGCAGAGAATTACATTCCTTAGCGGTGCACAAAAGATGAACAGAAGCGCTCAGTACGGATTAGAGGAATTTCGACAAGGTAAGGGTGGTACCCCGCGGTACTCATATTTAAACTTCATCAGCTAGCGCATTTTGTATGGGAGATCAAAAAAAATGGACTGATTTACCAACCGAGAGGTTGCAAGAGAGATACCTAAAGCCCTATTTATTTATTTTTTCTTATAAGATGGGTTAACTCTTGACCTCAATCTTGACTATAAGGTCAAAGATGAGGTCGACGATGGAGGGAGTTAACCCAGAAAATGCCTATAAAGGCACTGGTACTCCCACGCACCGACGGAACACAGCAAGCTGTTTGGCGTCGGACTTCGGTAGGAGGGTGGTCGCGAACCAGACGGCCCTTTACAGAGCCTACCACACCGCATGAGACCATAGGACGACACCTCAGATTCAGAAAAAAATTAAGTGTCGTTGCCTGGGATGGATTACTAGGAGGCAGCCCTGTATAAACCACGCAGATTCTAGCCAACATTTATATTACATTTCGAAGGCAACGCGAGGAGAACGTGTGTCGAACTTGATACACATTAACAACAATGGAGCTTTCAAGGATATTGATACATTATCCACTGCCGTCTTGATATGTCTAGGTTTTACCTGCTGGGTATAAGCAGCGATGGACAGCGTATTCGCGAACAATGGCTGTGGTCTTGAACTGCGACCGATCACTTTCGGCCCCATGCCTGAGCCACAGTATTACAATAATGTAATACTATGTCTGAGCTGACCATGGCTTGGCTGTACAGTAACCAGCAGATTTAACTTGATACTTTTTGCTTTATTACTTTCCGCTCTCACGATATTTAAAACATATTTAAAAAATAAATAAACACTACACACTCAAGGCCCACACTAAGATTTCACTTGTGTCGTGGGTCCCTCTAAACACACATAAAGACAAACACAAACACCCATAACCCGAGAACAAACATCTGCTTTTTACACAAATATTTTCCCCAACTGGGAATCGAACCCAGGACCTGTCAATCAAGAGGCAGCGTCACTACCAGTCGACCAAATCGGCCGTCAGCCGTCACACATACATACATACCTACAACTACATACACTTACGTCTTACATACCTGTTAGGTTATGTAAAGCATCATGTGGTTCTTAAACCACTTGATGCCACGTTTGAAATACTTAATACGACGGCCGGTTTGGTCGAGTGGTATTGACGCTGCCTCTTGATCGGCGGGTCCTGGGTTTGATCCCCAGTCGGGGCAAATATTTGTGTGAAAAGCAGATGTTTTTTCTCGGGTCATGGGTGTTTGTGTTTGTCTTTATGTGTGTTCCGAGGGACCCACGACACAAGGGAAAACCTTAGTGTTGGCCTTTGAGTGTGTAGCGTTAAAAAAAAAAAACCCTCATGCCCATAATCCCTAACGGGGTAGGCAGAGCATCAGTGATTCTAGAGAACCACTGGATGCCACGTTTGACACACATTATGGGGGGTTATCAGATGGAACAAATTTTGCATATTTACCTTTCGCCTGGCCTACAATACAGCAATACCCTCTCATCTAAATTACTGACTGTTACAGTACGCCTGCGAAAAGTTAGCAGCTGGCACATTCTACGCTTTTTTTTCACTCCCAGTCCAACGTGGAGTGGAAGTTCGTAAAATATATTTAAAAATTGTTATCCAAACGTCCAAGTCGAATCGAACCTTCGCAATCTTTAGCACAGATTTATTTTATTACCCAGGTTTTTTTTTATTTTCCTCACCCAGAAGTTGCCTATTCACTTGAACTTTAACGACATTGGGATTATATGAGCTCGGAAATACAGACGCAGGCAGAGAACTCCATTTCTTAGCGGTGCGAAATGTGAAAGATGAAGAGAAGCGATCAATACGGATCTCAGGGATCTAGACGAGGTATGGGTGGTATGATATAACGTAGTGCATCTCGACGTCCGATAGAAGAATAGATCAGGCGGAATGAGCTCGTGTGGGAAACACACTGTTAGCACACTTAAAAGTATTATGAAAAGATATAAAAAATGAAATCGTTCTATCTCGCTTTAAATGTCAAATGTGATTTGCTCTCGAGCGTACAGTTACAAATAGATACATTATTGTATACTAAGTCAGTATACAGTACAACTGCAAATCGAGAGGACAGTGATTATTCAAATTATTTTGTACACTCAAGAGCACGTCAAGCTTGACACTTTGGACCGGCCCTGCATTGTATGGCGCGCAGTATAAATTAGAGCTCAGCTTAAACTAGTAGTGTCAAGCGTGATCTGCTCTTGACTGTACAATGTTGTTTGCAACGTTTATTTTAAACTACTGCAATATAATTTATGATTAGTTACGATTAATTTTAATTTAAAAAATAATGAGTTAATATTAAAGTAAAAACAAATTAACAATAATAAATGAAAATAATTTGAAAATTTTCCTGAGGACAATTCCACTTCTTCTTCTTATCGTGTAGGTCAAGTATGCGGCGAACCTGGCATTCCACTAAAAAAAATTTAGAATGTTGATCTGAGTTCATCAGGGTTTCAGTTTCCTACACCTAGCATATTTCGAGTTCTACCTACCTCAAATAGCACAGTAATTTGTAAAGTTCGCTACACTGATGGCACGGGCAGTAAATAGTAAATGGTTCTCTGTATCCGTAATGAGGGAGAGAGCGCGAGTCGGTCGGCCGTTTGCGTGCGCGTACGCATTGCGTTTATGACACACGGTGCGGGTTTATGGGAGGGCGAGAGATGTGCTTTCCGCAGAAGATCATTCCATGTTGTATGTACAATATGTACTCATACCTAAACTAGCTTTTTGCCCGCGACTTCGTTTTTTTATTAAGAATGGGTTTCACAATAAAGCAGCGCGTAAAAAAGTTGCTAAAGTGACTCTGCACTTCTCTAACTATCGAACTGTGCGAAAAATGAAGAAGATTCCTTACTCTTTAACTAGATACGTTAAATATTTCATCTCATAGCCCTTAGAATCTCATCTCATCTCAACGGGGGGATCTGTGGGGATCCCTCCACTCAAAGCCAAGAAGAAGTGCCGGGCGGAAAGCTAGTCTTATTTATTCCTACAGCCAAATAACTTTTGTAAGAAAAATAAATAAATATATGATTTGAATTTGATATTTTAGACGCAATCTGAATGTGAGAATTAGCAGCCTTCATATCGCCATCTCCCTACAATCCTAACACTAGATATTTATAATAATTATCTACGTTACAAAAAACACTGTCCAATATCGTATAAATAGGTTGTATTGCTTAATTACCTCCAAATTAAACCCACTTTCCCCAAACCTGCGCTCGAAGCTCATAAGTAATTCGTAAGTGAATGAATCACATGTTATCAAAATGGTCTGTTCATTTGCCAGACCACTAAAAACACGTCTGTCGAGAATTGCGAGCGAGTAGGGGAAGAGGGGGGTTTCCAGGGGCCCAGGGGCGAGGGGGGCTGGGTGAATGACCCCTCTAGTGGTTATGAAGCGGGGAATCAATCAGAGTTATGTTTATAGAGAGCGGAGGCTGCGAACCATACAAACATACATACACAACATACATTAAGTGTTTATAGTTCGGTCTGTATTTATTTACAGATCCGATCTTTTAAGCGTCGTTGGATGTGGGCAGTGGGTTGGGTCGTAACCCAAAGGTACCGGGTTCTATTCCTTTTTACACGAATGGGTCACGAATCGTATAATGGAACAACTTTTAATTTAGTATTTTTAAAACGCATACTCGCGTGGGGGAATATCCACAAATTATTTTTAGGGAATTAAAGTAAAATGTTTGGTGCGAATTGGTCTTGAACCCACACCTTGAAGGCACGAAGGCCGCTTGACTTGAAGGCACGATAGCTCAGTTAGTTAGAGCACCAGGAGATCTGATCCTGGGGTCGTGGGTTCAAGTATCAGCCATAACACGTACAACACAACACAACAGCCTTATTATTTCTACACCCCGCGTTTCACTCACAGGCGAGGGCTGAAAATCAGTGTTGCCAGTCTGAAATACAGACTGACAAAAATCGCTGAGCCCAGGCCGTTTTACTCACTGCAGCATCCATACGTAAATTAATCTGTTTTCGTTGTATGTATTTCTGTTTATTTTAAATGTGTGTTTTTTATGTAATTTGTGATTGCCTAAATGTTTGTATCTGTGTGCTGCATAGTAAAATAAAAATAAACGTTTTATTATTATTATTATTATTGAAATGATATTTCAGCTCGGCGTAGTAACACCGGTAAATGATGATGTCCACGGGCCTAAGCCAAGTGGGCATCATTTGAGTTGGTTAAGTGGGCGTTTTGTCCAACTGTAGAAACTTGCGTTAAGATATGTTATGCCTAAAAATGATCATGAATCTTACCTACTTGATAAAAATACAAAGAATGATCTTCTAACTCGTATATATTTAACGCTTGTTCAATCTATTATAACTTACTGCATATCAGCTTGGGGTGGAGCAATAAAAACTAAGTTTATTGAAGTTGAGCGCGCCCAACGTAGACTTTTAAAAGTAATGTTGTTTAAAAAATTGACTTTCCCCACAAGTTCTTTGTACAATTTAACTAATCTGTTGTCAATAAGAAAGCTTTATATACAAAACACTGTCATTAGACTACATAAATCGCTAAAATATGATCCTGATAAGCTAAATAGGAGAAGAAAAGATCTTGTAGCTGACGTACCAATTATAAGAACTGTATTTGCTGGTAGACAGTACTCTAGTAACTCTGCTAAATTATTTAATTACATAAATAGGGATCTTAGTATCTACACTAAAACTATATACGACTGTAAGAAACATATATACAACTGGCTTACGAAAAAATCTTATGGTGAAATAGAGGATCTGCTGAGCGGCTAATGGAAATATACATTTATTGTTGATCTGATCCCAAGACATTGTCGTAGGGTTAGCCGTTCAGTGCTCCTACTTCAGACTATATGATATCTAAATGATGCCAATGATTTTATTTGATTTTTAAGCTTTCATAATTTACACACACACACTACATACACCCACTTACACCACTCACACACCACACACACACACACACACACACACACACACATACCTATCCATTTTATATTAGTATATCTTTTGTGTTACTTAGACACCTAAGTCCAAGGCCCCCCACTTTTTTTGTTTCTTTTATTTAAAAAATGATTTTATCTTTAGATTTTAACTACACACCAACCATAAAAGTATATTCTTAATATTTACCTAGGTTTATGAAATGTGAGGTCAAAGTTGTGCAACTATGTATATAGCAAGGAAGAGGTCGGTGGAGAGGTGCCTCCAAACACAGGCGATAAGCTTAAATGGAGACACCAGCGACATGTTTTGTATTATAATTTTGTTAAGTTGTGCAAATAAATAATTTAATTTAATTTAATTTAATTGCGTACAATTCTGCATGTATTTAATATCACTGCTTTCTGTAGGATAATGTAAGTGTGTTGAGGTAGGTATTATTAAGTCTCATTCGCGCCGAACATTTTTCTTTCCCTATAAATATTTGGAACAACGGCACTGCTAAAATCTAATTACTGCTCCTTGTTTGAAAAATAATTTTATTGTATTCTAAAGAGTCACACACCAAAAGGCCCACTTTAAGGTATTTTTAATGTCACAAGACACATACATTCGGATCACAAACAAGTGTCTTTTGTATGTCTCAACCGGGAATCGAACCTTCGATAGAGATCAGAATTTCTTTCACTGAACTAAACGGTCATATCATTACCAACACGCTTTAAAGGCGAGGGAAAACATCGTGAGGAAACATGCACTTTCAGGCGTCTAAATGTACAATAATTACCTAATCCGGTCAGCTTCGTTAGCAGGGTCACGGAGGTCAGATGGTAATCGCTCCGCTGTAATTACCTACTCTACCAAATTCTAGATCATAGTGGACAAAGTGAAAAGACTATGTAAGGCAAGTTTTATGTCTGTCGTTTTTACTTTTATGGGACACATATCCTATACTAATATTATAAATGTGAAAGTTTGTGAGGATGTATGGATGTTTGTTACTCTTTTACGCTCAAACGGCTGGACCAATTTTAATAAAATTTGGTGTGGAGGTAGGTAGCTAACATCCTGGATTAACACATAGGCTTCATAATTTTTTTCAAATTCCTACGGGAATGAAGTTTCAGGCGGAAAGCTAGTAAATGAATAAATAAATAAAAACGCGATTTTTCCTCGTGTCGTGAGTCCCTTGGAACATACACAAAGACAGACACGAGCAACCATGCCTCGAAAATAAATATCTGCTTTTCACACAAATATGTACCCCAACTAAGTATCTAACCCAGGACCCGCGCCATTATCACTCGACCAAACTGACTCTGTTGTACGCCTGAGACTCCAAGGCTGAAAAAATTATAAATATTCAGATTGTTGCAGCCTTTATCTCATTTGCAGTTGGTCGTTGGTTGTGTCATTGCAAATATTGTTGCTATTTGTTTGAATATTTATTTTAAACTTATTTTAATATTAAACTTTAGAAGGAGATTTTCCCCATTAAACTGGACAAGTTTTCTCAAGAAACATTATCTACTTCTCATGCTTGGGTAATCAGCTGATCACTCAAGTTGTATGGAAAGGCAAAATTGATATTTTTTTCATATAATATCACATCAACATGGTCTAGGGATATTGCTATAATTTTCAGACGAGCAAGGGCTAAACTTGAATTTTCAATTCTAGTCAATAAATTTTACTTGAAATTTGTGATAACGTGACGCTATAATTTTCAGACGAGCAACGTCTGATAATTATGGCTTTCCATGTATCTCCAGTATGCTATTATAGCTTCTCAAACAGATCTCTTTTATATGAAAAATCGCGTAATATCCCCAGACCGTGTTGATGTGAGTGTACTATATATAGTATATTAAGTTTTTCAGTCTAGTTCACATTCTTCATTTTCGATAACTATTTTATAGTCACATAATATATATAGTCTTTTTCTGGTAGGTAAGTAAACTCACGAAAACAGACTACAAAAAAGTAATTATCAAGTCAGCAACGCTCTCTGGCTGGATTTAATTAATTTCTTGAAACGGTATTGACCATCAAATTATTGTATCACATTCCCAGAATGTCTTTAGCACAATTTGACAGTGTTTTTATCACGTTTTGCACCTAAAACTGCATCTTCAAAAAAAACAGTTTCGCACGACTTTTTTGCCCGATTACACCGAACAAAAAAGGGGCTAATATTCTTTAGTAATTGAACGAACGGTTGTTCTTTTAGAAATTCGCCATTTGTCCGGTATGTTACCGGTATTGTTTGACTGCTTGTTACAGTGTTATCTAAATGAGATCGGGTCGGTCCGCAATTGGCGCCCGTTTCGGAAATCTTTGCCGTTCAATGCTGGCCGTACCGTTAGGTCACAAGCGATGGACATTGGAACGGCTGCTCGGCAGGAGGGCGCAGCGCAATGTGCACAGAAATGTTTTGATCACATTAAAAAGTCATAGTCATAGCAGTAGAAATCATCTGTAGACTGTACCTTACTGTTAATTACATTCCGATGACAATTTTCAACTACCCTTTTAAGAATATTTATTTTCCTCTCATGAGAAGTAATTTTTTTTTTGAGAATTTCATATTGTTTTCTTGGGAAAAGTTGTTTAGTTTCAAGGCGAGAATAACCCCTCCCTACCTATACTAATATTATACTAATATTATAAAAAGGAAAGATTTGTATTTGTGTATGAAACGAATAAACTTAAAAACTACTGGACCGGTTTCAAAAATTCCTTCACCATTAGGATGCTACATTATCCCTGAGTAACATAGGCTACATAATTTTCCAGAATTCCCACGGGAACGAAGTCCTGAGTGGGTGCTAGTTTATTTAAATATTTACTTCCAATCCGTAGTGTATTTTCACAAACCATTCGACACCGACCAATTTTAAAAATCGAAATCATGATTCAAACGTGGTCATTCTTCGGATCGGCCAGTAACAGTTACAGCTATGTAAACAGGTCTTTTCCATAAAAGAGTCTGCATGTTTAAATGCCTACACATGATGCGAAAAGGCACTCCTTGCTCGAGGCACAAGGCACGCGGCCGAGGCTGGGTAGAGGTCAGGCGATCGCCCGCAGGGAGGCCGCGGCGCGGCGGTGCGCCTGCGCAGCGCACGGGTTATCACTCCCGACGCTCACTGCATTAACCTTAACTTAACTCACTTCGCTCAGTAACTGTTTTCTCATTTGATAACTTATTTAAGCAATTAGTTATCTGAAAACTATGTAAGCTATTTTAAAATGGAATATTATAGTGTGAAATCCTTTACGAATAAAATATTAATGAGATGGAAAAAACAGGCGCTCATAACCCAGTGGCGCTCAGTGAGGTTAAACAACGCAGACGGAGGTAAGAAACCTGATGGGTGTCAAAAGTCACAATTTATCACAAGCGTTAAAAAGGAAGGAGGAATCAAAACTCTTTTTTCTCTAGAGATGAAACCGTGATTTTTTTTAAATTCTAAAATTAGATTGAGACTTAAAATCACTTTAAGTGTCTATGCCAGCCTCATTAGAAAACACACAAAAATTAAAGAAAAAGCATCATAAAATCATAAGAACATAATAACTGTAGAGGTTAATGAAAACCTTAATGCTGATTTACCTTGTCCTAGGTCCTAGGCTTTAGGCGCTCGTGAGTAAAAGAAGGAGTCAAACTTTTATAAATGTCAAGAGTACAGCAGAGTCAATGTCCGGCTTACCCTATTACGTGTATATTTATTCATAGACATCATTGAATACCTTATAAAGAACTCCAGTGGCTATGATTAATTACTTATCCTTATATTGCCAAACAAGGAAATCGAACAGAGACAGTTAGCCAACAGCTAAACTAATTCATGCTGAGTTGATCAATTTATCTGCAGATTAGCTTTGTCTCGCGACCTTTTTCGCGTGGCATTACCTTTAAGTCATTATGACATCGAGCTGTCATTCGTTGTTATGGCACAATTTGGAGGACAAAAAAACACACTTTCCATTATATCAGCCAGAAGTCGTCGCTGTTTTATTCCAGGCGATACTGCAACCATATACCTTTATGGTCAAGATTGAGGTCAAGAGTTAATCCATCTTACAATAAAAAAATAATATAGGCAGTATAGGTAGTTTAATCATAGTAAAATGTGGTATATTACATTAAAAATAAAAAATATGGTACCACAATAAGCATAAGTTAAACTTGCCAAATATTGGGCCAACAATCTTGCCAAGAAACAAACAAGTTCCTAAAACCCTCAGGAAATTTAAAATTTGTTTACCTTTCCATACTCAAATCCATGATAGGAATTCCTTGGAGATAGACTCGCCTTACATTTTCGCAAACTAATTTAGTACCACTCAATATAACGTAGTGTTGAAATTGCTACAGCTCGCATGTTAATCTGTTGAAAGCACAGGTTCGCAAGTCAGTGAACGCATAAATCGGCGTGCGTGCGGAATGGCGTCGTAGGCGCAGTGCGGCTGGCAGGCAAGCCGTGGAATCGATTGCGGTGTGTAATGAGACTGTAAATCGGATGGCCCATTCAGCGGACCCGCGGCAGCGGTGTGGTGACAGTGGCCGAGGTAAATCAGACCGACACTCTTTAAGCTGCGCATAGGCAATGGATAAGCTAGTAATACTCTGTTGTGGTGATATTTAAAGTAAAGATACTCACCTCTCCTGGCCAATTTTAATGGCTTGGCCTAGCGTTTTTATCTCTATCGAGCATTGCGCGCGGAAAAACGTTTTATACACCGCACGCAGCGAGCAATGGAAATAGAAAATGCTGGCCACCGCTGCTCCTACATACCTGGGGCCTGATTTTTGAAACAATAGAATTCCAATTCGCATACGAATTGACAAGATTTGTATGAGATTCTCACGCGAATCTTGTCAATTTGTATGCGAATTGGAATTCTATCGTTTCAAAAATACGTCTCCTGATCTTTTCCATAATGCCGTCTAAAATAATGAAACCACTGAAATCTCTAATCTAAGGGCTCGTAAGGGAGATGAAGGGACCAAATTAACATTTAAAAAACATTGTGCTGACACATAAAGTAAGAAGCATAAAGTAAAAAGATTGTCAGTTATTCTACTCACTACAAAAAATAGCTCTTTAATTTTTCACCTGCACAGAAAACATTTTTTAAGTTTTTTTACGGAATACTAAGGAAATCGATATGAAGGGTGCACGCGTAAAATGTGTTTGTCAACCTAGGCTATTGACAAATAAACACGATTTTTTTTAAAATAACCTGAGTAAAACATGAGCTACTATTCCTCATAAACGAAGCCGTAGGCAGAGAGCTAGTGAGCTGGTATGCGTAAGCGCACGTTACACGGTAATCCAAGCAAAGCACGCCGCCGCCGCCGCATTACACGGCTGTCAGTAACTAACCTTCACATATGTACATAAATATTAGTGCACAGGAAAACCTGCGCTGGATTGCAAACATAATTGTGTCTCCATACATATTTAATAATTGATTTATAAGTGGCGCAGAATCAACAGTAGAATAATAATTAATGTGTCAAGAAAAAAAAGATTTGAAACAACCTCACATACAATGCTCACAATTAAAGTACATGGATTAATCTTCTTCTTTACATCATAATTTAAATGACATGCATTTTTTTGCCGTGTGGTGATCGGTTGAGAATAACACCACCCCGTCTTTTTCCGTGGGTGTCGTAAGAGGCGACTAAGGAAACACAAATGAGACCTGCCTCCTAGTAATCCATCCCAGGCAACGACACTTAATTTTTTTCTGAATCTGAGGTGTCGTCCTATGGTCTCATGCGGTGTGGTAGGCTCTGTAAAGGGCCGTCTGGTTCGCGACCACCCTCCTACCGAAGTCCGACGCCAAACAGCCTGCTGTGTTCCGTCGGTGCGTGGGAGTACCAGTGCCTTTATAGGCATTTTCTGGGTTAACTCGCTCCATCGTCGACCTCATCTTTGACCTTTATGGTCAAGATTGAGGTCAAAGTTAACCCATCTTATAATAATAAAAAAAGACATTTTATTTTTTTATTTATTTATGCCATATTAGTAAATTACTACAAATAAGGTTCTTCAAGGTTCAACCAGCCCGAATTTTGCAGCGTGGTGGACTATTGCCTAAATCCCTTTCGTACTTCTAAGTGGGATGTTTATGGGCTAGTACAGGATTTCTCAAACTTTTGTCTTCACGAACCCCTGTTAAAGTTTCCAGATGACAGCGAACCCCTTGACTACCCAATTAATTCTTTATTCTTTTTTTTTAAATTCTTTATTAAATCGGGCCCCCCCTCCCCTATAGAAAATAATTAAGTTGACTGTTGAAGAAAACAAGGTTTTTATTTCAATAAAAGGTAACAAAAACAGTGTCAAAAGAAATATCTTTTTAATATCAATGTGACGGGTGGGGGTTGTTTCTTGTCGCAAATTGAGGCAATTTTAGGAGTAATTTTGGACAATTTTAACCTTAAACCTTAATTAATCTTAATTGCCGCGAACCTCCTACCGACGAATGGGAACCCCTAGGGGTTCGCGTACCCCACTTTGAGAAACCCTGGGCTAGTAAGAAGAAGAAGAGATTCTTACTCCTTATTCATAAACGTAGTCAACGTCGTCAGTTTTGTGGCAGAGTTTTGGATCTGTAAAATGGCCGATAACTTTGAATTAACGACTGTACTCCATTTAAATAGCCACTCTTTATTAAATTGACATATGTAGTATAAACATACAGCTAAACACTAAAGGTACCCTATCAAGATGCAGCGCTCCTAAAACCTTGCTTAACCTCACTGATTAATTCCAAAAAGTGAGTCCCACTAGGTTGCGATAATTTTTATACTTCGCAATCAGTGTAACAATTTTTTTCATACTTTTAGTATTTTACTAACTTAACAAGAGGTTTTTTAACGAAACTAAGCGATAAAAAGATGAAAAAGATAAATTTTTAGATTTACTTTACTGTTCTCTTTCCCACGATCACTGAGGTAATACAATCTGCAAAAAAAGTTTCATGTTCGGTAGTGCGCGCGTTGATGTCTTTTGTACTGCGCCCGCGCAGGCGTTGCGGTCGCGCACCGCTTTACATGCATTACACTGGTAAAGCCACTAAACCACGGGGCATTTTATATTTTTTTACAATTTATGTTTGAATATGTTATCTGCAGCGGTCTTTAACCGAGTTAAAAAAAGCTCTTTGAAAAACCAAGAGAGTATGAAAGATTTAATTATATTTCTATAGCGGTCATTTGGTCCTACTGACGACTTTTAATATTTGATATAAGAACGCAGGTTGCAATGACTTTAAAACTTAAAGAAACATTTATGAGCGTTTGTAAATTGTAACACAAATGCTTTGGAACTCAAGCGGTGATGCGAATTATAACATAATAATGTTCTTATACTAGTTAATAGTCAAAAGGGAAGCAGCATGACAGGCATTGTATCAAAGACGTAACTCAAGAACACATTTTGATTGTTAATTCCAATGTAATTACTTTGTTTACATACATACATACGCTCACGTCTATAATTCCTAACAGGGTAGGCAGAGCATCAGTGGTTCTAGAACCACTAGATGCCACGTTTGACACACATTGTGAGGGTTATCAGATGGAACAAGGTATAACATAAACACTACAACTAAAAACTTTCAAATTATCCCTGACTTGCAACGAAGAGAAAAATTCGACTGAAGGACTGGGCGTTCTATGACATATGACATAATTAGTGATCAAACTAATTATCCAATTTATTGGCGGAATATAATTCCATGATCGTCATTAAGTGCCATAAATCTGACAAGTTATGCAAATGCTTTATACTGTTTTATTGATCTATATAATAAACATCATGCCGAAACTATCGCTATCTATAATTGGATCGGAGCGCTGCGCTTGCGCCGCTTTGTTTGGAAGGAAGGGGGAGGGGGCAGGGACGGGAGGGAGGGATCGCTAAACAAGCCTTCTTCTATGGTTATTTGGCATCGGCACAGGTATGTCCGCTGTTAGCCTTCGCCAATTAATCGCTCACTCTTAAATAAAATTTTTTTTTTCTTATTTCTATGCTTTCTCTCATACATACCGAATTTAGACCAGGCGGCTTATAAGGCTGGCCTCTGAATCGTTGGTTTGTGAGTTCGATTCCCGGTCTTGGTAGATATTTGTGTAAAAACAGATGTTTGTTGTCGGGCTGGGTGTTCGTGTCTGTTTGTATATGTCCCAAGACTCCCAAGAGACCCCGATACTAGGGAAAACCTTAGTGTGGTTCTTTGAGTGTGTGACGTTTACAAAAATGAACTTTCGCTGTAATAATAAGAAACTATACCTAAGTATTTTCACCGAATTGTTTATTATTTTTATTAAGTATGTAGTTTACAATATGAAATATTCTATGTGCGTTAAAATTTCATTGTACTGGATCAGGCAGCCGACGAAGCTGCGCCTGCGCACATTCCTCTCGACGTTCATGTCAGTATTTTTTCCACATCCGGAGATATCGACCGCCGCCGACCGGGAGCGGTGACCCTAGCTCTATCTACCATCTTCTAATACATACATACACACATTATATTTTCTGTTTTAACTAATAAATATTTAGAATGTCCCCAATTAATAACCTTATCGTTTTCCCATTTAATTATGTAATAATTTCGAGTCATATTCAGCCACTACCTGGCATGCAATACTTTCCAATGGGCCTTTTTATAATTCGACAACGGCAAGACAAAATTGTATTACCATTGGCTGCTATGCACTAGTGACACTAGAAGCTAGGAACATAGGGGGCAATGGTAAATAAAAATTCTGCCATGCCGTGCCGTGCCGTTCGAAGTATAAAAAGGCCCAAGTAATTTAAAATTTTCATACAAATTAAAATGGTAAAATGTAACTTGTCAAATCACATAAAGCAAAAAGAAGTGCACTTAAAATTAAATATCAATACAAATGATAGTAACAAAATAATATATAAAATTTCAGATTAGTAACAATAAAAAATAATAAAAACATTTAAAATAACAAAAAAAGGAAATATAGAAAAGAGATTTATAGATACTAAACTTTTTATGATGATAATTATGTAGTTGTTTTTCTTTTCAACAAAAATATCGATAAAATATTGAAATTCTCAGTTCAATCTACGTAACCATTTGACAGAGTTAGAAAGTATTTTATGTACTACTTGATTGTTTAGACTGTTTCAAATAAACGCTAAAAATAAATAAGATGTATTTCATGTCGGAGTGGGACGCTGTACCGTCTGTCTGTCAGTCTGTCTGTAGCAGTCGGACAGATCTTGACATCTCTCTCGACTAATAGCATAGCTAATAGGATCTAGTCGCGGCTACAGTTAGAGCACACATACGTATATGTATCGCTAGTGATACTATCGGTAACATGAAGCTCGTACAGAAAGAGCAAATCATGTTGGGTAGAGGGAATGAGAGTTTCTCTTACGAAATAGTTTTAGCAAAGTTTAGCTCAATTAAATACTCAATGACTTGACCTGCCAAAATCAAGCGTACCCCGAATTAGACACGGGACTGAGCGCTAGGAAAAATAAGAGGAAGAAATACTCAATTGTTAATTTGCATTTTCTCTTCGTAAACTTAAGGTCTAAAACAGTTTACAGTTCCAAATGTGAAACCTTGCTAGGGCACAGCATAAACGTTAGGCTAAGAATCATATACATAACATATAAAGAATAAATTAATAAAAACAAATAACAATTTTATTTCATGTCAAATAAAGTCTCCTTTCGTTTCTCTCGAGGGCTAGCTGGAAGAAATCTCTCTAAGGTATAAGCTCGCCTTTGTACATAGTTTTCTTTGTATCAATCTCTTTTGTTTTGTAATTTTTATTATGTGCAATAGTGTTTACATACATAAATACATACAATAAATCGTAATATCAAGAACTAAAGCTAAGGGCCTCATTAAATTTCGAACGGAATTTCCGGGCGTCGGAAAATTTTAACATAGCCTTCCATGTTCCTAATGTCACTAGAAGTATAGGGGGCATTGGTAAAGCCGAGCCGTTCCATTCTGTTAGAATTAAAAATATATACATACCGGTCAAAATCATAACCATCCTTTTTGCTTCACCATAGTCGAGTAAAACGACCCACCAATCACACCATTAGTTAATCTACTAAATTGCACGATGCTTATATCTCCATATTCAGATAAGTAACGTTCAGAAAACGTATGGTAATTGAATAGTTAAATAGTATACTTTATAAAATGAGCTATTATACTCGGTACGTATTACAGTATAATGAGCGAGCTGGCTGGAGATAAGCTTACTATTGTTCGAGTGATGTAGAGGCCCACTATCAGAATGAATAGCAATAATAAAGCATAATAACAAATGTAACAAAGCGTGGTTATCTGTGGTATTAAGGAAATCGGTCGTCGTGCGCTCGCGCAGCACAATGGACTAATATTCCTCTAAGAGGACTGATGATCGCCTTACTACAGTCAGCTAGAGTGGAGGCCGTAGCACAACATTTTAAACAACGAGTGTATTTTAAACAACGAGTATACATCTTGAGGAATTTAGTATATTGAGCTAATTTTTATTGACTTAATAACCGTTATCTTCTTTACAAGAAAACTGCCAAGTCAGACCTTAGGCTTCAGTATGATATCCTAAGTTATATGAAGAAACTAGCTTTCCGCCCGCGGCTTTGCCCGCGTGAACTTCGGGAACTGCGTGAAGTTTTTTCCCGCTAACTCCCATTCCCGTGGGAATTTAGCAATATCCTGTTGCAACTAAGCTTTAAATTTACTAAGGTACTTGCATGCTAAATTTCGAGCGTCTAACTTAAGCGGTTTAGATTTTTCATACAAAAGGATTTTCCCGCTAATTCCCGTTCCCGTGGGAATTTCGGGAATTCCTTTCTTAGTGCACCTCTACGGTACCTAAGCTACGTCCCTTCCAAATTTCAAGTGCCTATGTTTAGTCGTTTAGGCTGTGCGTTGATATGTCAGTCAGTCAGTCAGTTTCTCCTTTTATATATTTAAGAGATGATATTCGAAGTTGTAAATATTTTATTTAGTTACAAATAAACAGGACTGACCATTGAACTTGGCACCCAATTAGATCGCACTTCTTTTATCGATGAAGTCAACAACCCAGGCATGTCTCACATATTGAACTTGGCTCTCATTTCACATTTTTGTTTTTGATGGAATATCTTTTTATCAAACTAAGTTGGATGAAAAAGGCAAAAAAATATCGCACTGATCGCAACATCATACATGAAAATATATAGCTTCAGAAATTCAAAAGCATTTAATTAATAAATAACATGCAAATAAGGTCGTCAGATACTGCCTCTGTCCATTACAGTCTACGTAGAAAAAGCTCAGACCAAATTGAAATTGAATTTCGTTGTGCAATAAATCTTTGCGAGGGTAATATTAATTTCCGGCCGACATTAAACAACGCAAGGTAATCACAGATCCTGTTATTTATTGTGTACAGTCAGCAGCCGTTTGAATGCGAAAAGTAGAGTTAGCATTCCAAATTAAAATATGAGTGTGATTGGTATCTAATCTGTAGAGACACGGCGTGGGAACGAGCTGCGCGGACGCAGTGCCGCACGGAGCGCGCGCGGAAGCCCGACCTCGCTACGAATGCGTTGTAGATACCTAGGTACGCTAGGTATAAGCTGTATGAAATGATTGAATAATCTTAAAACTGCGTCCCAACCTGGGTCCATTTGCACTAAAAACAATTGTTACTATAAAGATACCGTGGAATGCATCACAATACAATACAATATACACACATCAACACGGTCAGGGATATTGCACAATTTTTCATATAAAAGAGCTCCGTTTGAGAAGCTATAAAAGCATACTCGAGATACATGGAGGGCTATAATTTTCAGACTAGCAATTGGTAAACCTGAATTTTCAATTCTAGTCAATAAATTTTGTTTTACTTGAAATTTGTTATGAAAACGAAAATGCACTTTTTGCCTGCTTTTTGTATGAAAATGGTTGAATTTACTTTTTTTTTTTCATTTTCGTCACGTTTTCACAAATTTCAAGTAAAACAAAATTTATTGACTACAATTGAAAATTCAGGTTTATCACTTAATGGTTTGAAAATTATAGCCCTCCATGTATCTCGAGTATGCTTTTATAGCTTCTCAAACAGACCTCTTTTGTATGAAAAATCGTGCAATATCCCTAGTGTTGATGTGTATACTTTATTTGCACACATACATTCAGTACAATTAACAGAATATAAAACATAGTGATTGAGTTTACATGATTCAGTTTTAAATTTTAAAAAAATTAACACCCGGTTGCAGAAATGTCCATTAAAGTTATTGCTACTTTAAATAAACTGTCACTTCCGCTTTATTGGCGTAAATAAGGACGGCAATACAATTAAAAGAGCTTTTATTATAATAAACGCTTCTATAACTGAGCGGTATTGAATGACGAATAGATTTATTTTCTAGCAAATCCGAGCTATGTGTCTTCTTCTTCTAAGTCAGGTTGTTTTTTTTTCAAGTTGGCGTTTTCCCAAGATATTGACAGCAAATCGTAATTTTTGCGGTCTCAAGTTTTTATCAGACTTTGTATGTTCCCAGAAGAACAGTTGCTTTGATTGTATATTGCAACCTAGAATAGTGATATTAGGTCCGCGTTTGCAAGTAAAATACCTAACAAAATTAGAAACGTCTAGACTAAGAATTACCTGAAATTACTAATGTCACAATGATTGACGTAATCTGAGCTAAAACCTATGATGCTTAATAAGACCTGAGTTGTATTACAACGTCTGCAGCCAGTCTAGATGTCCCAGACTAATTCTAACTGACAGATTTTTAACAAGTTATTTAACATATTTTTAATGGAAAATTTCACGACAATGTATTTTTGGTAACTCAATAGCTTTGTGTTTTTTGCATTGTTTCTTCAAGTCATTCACGCTGGTAAATACCTGTCGAAGTAGACATACACCCTGAAAGATAAATTATTCGATCAAACGAGAGCATTAATAGTGGTCAAAGGTTGTCAGCCTTTCACTCACGGTTAGAGATGGGTAAACACCCGGGTTAAAACCTAAGCGTGGGTTAAAACCCAATTATAACCCATTTCAATCCACCCAAACCACCCGTTTACCGGGTGAAAACGAAAATGATATGACACATGCAAAGGCCCTAATTTTTTTAAATCCTAATATTAAATTCAAACAAAATCAGTAAAATCACTTCAAAACCGACTGACAGAACAAAAATGGTTAAAATTCATATTGTTATTAGTCTCCTCAACGAATGAACCAAGAGGGGGTGTTAAGTGCGTAAGCTGGAACCTAAGTGATTTCTTCGGAAAATTGTTCAGGGTGCTTGGGGAGTAAACAATAAAAGGTCCGCGCCGCATCTAGGAGGTGTGCCGGAGTGGGAGGGGGGATGAAAGTTCCCACTTTTGAGTTTTTCGCTAATATCTTCAAAACGGTGCTTTGTAGAGAAAAAATTTCTTCTACGCAATGAAAGCTAATAAAATGTTCTACAACTTTTACATTTACATTTTTTTAGAATTATTATCCATTTTCGAACTACAAGTTCCGCAAAAGTGAAAATTTACGAATAAGCTACTTTTATCAAACACTAGCAAAATTTTCACGTTTCCGGAACTTGTATTTCGATAAGAATTCGACAAAAAGTGGAAATTTAAAAATTGAAGAACATGTCATCTCCGCTTCTCTCCTCAAATGTATGTCAACTCCCTTCTCCCAGTAGAAAGTATGTCAACTAAGTCAAATGTATGTCAACTAAGTAGATGGTGTGTAATAAAAATATTATTTTTTTGCATTTTGCCCTAATCGAGACATTTAGTACTAAACTATTTTTGTTCTGTCGCTCCTCAGTTGATGTTGATTTTTATATAAAAAGTTATGAAACATGTTAATTATTTAATTATGACAAATTGCAAAACGTTGATGTTATTGTTTGAGTTTTATTTTCATTCTTCCAAACATGTATAAGATTTTAATTGAATTAAAAGTGATAACCCTATAAGTTTTATGATAAACATTTACGAGCTATTTTGGAAAGTTTGACTGTAATGGAAATACACAAGTATTTGGAAAGCTGTAAAATATTATTTACTATGAGTTTTCTCTAAAAAAAATGTGTAATCATAAATACTTTTGGCGTAAGCTGTTTTTACCCGTCAATTTGGGTGATAATGGGTTTAAACCGGGTTAAAACCCAAACCACCCGGTTTTAACCCGGGAGGGTCGAATGGGTTTTTACCCACTACCCATCTCTACTCACGGTACTGCAAAACCTGGCTTTTATGTGCAGTTTTTGTGGAAAGCATTATACGAATATGAATATGATAGAGTTGGCAGCTGGCGTATTCTAAGGTTTTCCTAGTCCAGCGTGGAATCAGTTTGTTTATTTTTGACTTTGACTAAGGTTTTTGGATTGTATTATCCTTAATAATAATAATTATTATTATTATTATTTAACTCTTAATCTTTTATAATTATTATAATTATTATTATTATTATTTATTTACACACACATAAATAGAACACAGACAAAAACAAACAAAACAAGAAAGTGTACAGAAGGGCGGCCTTATTGCTAAAAAGCAATCTCTTCCAGGCAACCTTGGGGTAAAGGAGAAATAATACGTAAGTAAAACAGAAGCGGTGGTGCAAATATTTGATTAAAAATGAAAAGCTTAAGTAGTATAATAGGTACCTATTTAAAATACATAGACATACTAATCGAATATAAGTATATTAAATAATACTTATATTCGATTAGTATGTCTACGATTAGTATGTATGTATATATATATACATACACACATACATACATACATACATAGCGTAAACAAGAGGACGAGAGAAACAGGAGTTGATAAAATAAATAATTACTTCAGGAAATGCGCTTTAAGGCGATTCTTAAAGGAATCCAGAGAAGGAGCCCGCCTAATTTCTTCTGGCAAAGCATTCCACTTGCGGATGGCTTGGACTGTAAAGGAGTGAGAGTAGAAATCGGAGGAATGGGAATTTTTTTTGGCCAGTGCTGTCCCACTGCAAGGCAAAGGCCGTTTCTTATAATAAAGTTTTTTTTTATCAATCACACAGCAAAATGATTAACTGAGTAAACCAAAAATTAGAGGAAAATAGCTTCGTGAAGGTTTGATAGACAGCGATTGTGGAGTGCGAATCACAATAAACTTCAACAGTAATCTTGCTTGCGACGTTTTAGCATTTTTTTTACCAGACCATATACGATATGCGTATTTCAATTAATATAACTCCTATACCATAAGGTTGCCTGGAAGAAATTGCTGTTAAGCAATAAGGCCGCCTATTTGTATACATTATTTCAAATGTATACAAATAGGCGGCCGGTTTGGTCGAGTGGTAGTGACGCTGCCTCTTGATCGGCGGGTCCTGGATTCGATCCCCAGTCGGGGCAAACATTTGTGTAAAAAGCAGATGTTTGTTCTCGGGTCATGGGTGTTTGTGTTTGTCGTTATGTGTGTTCCAAGGGACCCACGACACAAGGGAAAACCTTAGAGTGGGCCTTTGAGTGTGTAGCGTTAATTTAATTTTATTTATTTAAAATTCGCTGTATTATCCTATGTGTGTAATAATAGTATATTGTATTATATTGTACGTCCCCACCTCAGGGCACGGGCCTCCCTTCGAAACACGAAGGGAATTTAGGCCATAGTCCACAACACTGGCCCAATGCGGGTTGGTGGACCGCTCGTCTTTCGAAAATGAATTTTCTTGGACGGGCGGGTTTCATTACGATGTTTTGCTTCACCGTTGATTACAGGCCCGCAGCAGGATTTGAACCCGCAAACTTCCGATTGCAAGTCTGATTCATTACCAACTGGGTTATCACTGCTATTCGAATAAATAATTTAATTTTAAAGCAGAATATATTTAAAAACTTTAAAACACCCTGTATTTCCGGTAACATACAGGGTGTAAGTCTTTTACACCCTGTATGTTACCGGAAATGTATGAAACTTAGAAATTGTATACAATTCCTAGGAAATGAATACAATTCCGAGGCTATCTAGAAAATTTATAAAATATTGATTCAAACATTTTTCAATACAAAGTATTAAATTTCGATATTGCTCTAGGAAATGTATAAAACTAATGCTTTCTGTGAATGAAATTTAGCTAAAGAATATTTAATTCCAACGGTCATTCAACTATTTTGAAGGACCTTACAGCAGTAAGTACTTTGTTTGTAGTAAGCACGCAATGGTTCACAAGCACGCGTCCACTGCTTTCTTAACACTTGTGCCTCAATGGCCCTCGGCCCTTCGTCAATGCGTGGCTCTCCACTCAACTTGCTCGCTTCTAGGAAAACAAATCTTAACACAACAACCTAGCAAACATTACGAAATCGAAGAAATATAGCTCCTTAAAGAGGCTACTGAAACAATGATTTCTTTTTAGGTGGGAATACCTACTAGTTTACATCCACGTAAAGGTTTTCAATTATGTATTTAGCCGGTTTTTATAGACTTCAAAGGACTAAAATGAAGTTTCTTTAACGTTTTGGATCGACAAATATAGGTGGATTATATAAGTAAATGTTTGTGAAATTGAATATTTTTCTTACCCAAACCATGGTTTGGGTAAGAAAAATATTTTTTAGCTTTGTAGTTTATTCTTGATCTTGAATCAGAAGGCACAGAAAACTATACAATAACTGTACTTAGTTTAATAATAAACATGGAAGGTAGGATTATTGAGTGACATGGCTTAATTTTAATAATTAAAACTCTAAAATTTAAAAAAATATATGTATAATATAGCTAAGACATAGACATAGAAAAAATAGGTTAATCAGTGAGATAAGAACTACAAACAAAAAAAAACTGCATCGTAATCGGTCCACTCGTTTAAGAGCTACGATGCCATAGACAGATACACAGACATATAGACGGGGGTTAAAAAGTGATTACATGTTTTAAAAATAAGTCCCCCCCGCTTGTCTGCCTGTGAGCAATAAACACAAAAACTACCCAATGGATTTTCATATGATTTTTACCAAGTGATTTAAAAAGATTTTGTAAATTAATCGAAACATGAGAAAAGTAGGCAGTAAAGCCAGGGCGGGTCGCTCTAGTTGAATTATTTCGGCTGTTAGTGAATTCTTTGGAACAAATGACTAACAATATTAACCTCTAGATGCCCACGGGTGGGTAAAGAGGGGGGTGTGGAGGGGGAGGTGAGAACTACTCCACTAATGCGACATTCACGATTCGTCACCGGTGGAACTACTGATGAGTCGTATTCGTCACGCCTGCAAATGAAAACATATGTTCTTTGAGAAATCTACACAATTTTTAAATTTTTAAACTAGGTACATTGGATGTATATATTATTGTACAGTCATCGGCACATCAGGTTACCACAAACTGTCAAATTTCCCCAATGGATAGTAAACTCTAACGCTTGAAGATAAAATTAAAAATCGATTGAAGAAATTTGACAGTTTTGGATAGTATGATGTGCTGTTCCTGTACATTGGATATTTATTCCATTTTATATGGATATTCAACCCTGATCAGTAACCCTGTTAGAGGTAGGAATAGTAAAATAAACTTGATTCCTTTTTATGTATAGGATGTTTAATTATTATAGTATAGAATTTTTATTTATTTATTATAAGATGGGTTAACTCTTGACCTCAATCTTGACCATAAAGGCCAAAGATGAGGTCGACGATGGAGCGAGTTAACCCAGAAAATGCCTACAAAGGCACTGGTACTCCCACGCACCGACGGAACCTTCACAGAGCCTACCACACCGCATGAGACCATAGGACGACACCTCAGATTCAGAAAAAAATGAAGTGTCGTTGCCTGGGATGTATATTACTAGGAGGCAGGTCTCATTTGTGTTTCCTTAGTCTCCTCTTACGATACCCACGGAAAGAGATGGGGTGATGTTATTCTCAACCGATCACCACACGGTGAAAGAGTAATAACATCCACTCTTACACATTTTCGCATTTATTATTTAGTAAAAAGAGATACAGTATACTTAATAAGAGTATAAATAACATCAAATGTGAGAAGTGTTGACAGACCTACTAGTATCGCACTTCTGCCCTTCTTATCAGCCCATATACGTCCTCACCAAGGGGCACGATAGCCATAGTCCACCACGCTGGCCCGATGCGGGTTGGTGGACCACTCGTCTTTCGAAAACGAATTTTCTTAGACGTGCGGGTTTCATCACGATGTTTTCCTTCACCGTTGAGCAAGTGATAATTAGAAATCCGTACATAAATCCGAAAAGACGAATTTAGTGGTACAGGCCCGCACCAGGATTTGAACCCACGACCTTCGGATTACAAGTCTGGCTCAGTACCAACTGGGCTATCACCGGTCCTGCCCTTAAACTGGATTAATCCAAAAAATCACATCGATCCATTGTATCGTTTCGACGTATCAAAGGCAAGTAACAATCACACTTTCACATTTATAATAATAGTAAGGATTGAAATCAAGTCCGGGTTTAAAGCGGCGACCTTATGCCCGCAGTCGGTGTCTGCCACCTCCGACAGTGACATGACAGCCGATGTTGATACCACACGTCAAACAAACACACAAACATCGCGAGCAAGCCATTACATTAGATACCGTTTTGCTACGTAATTTTTAGGGCTCCCTGTCCAAATTATTATTACTGGAGATAAGTAGAGTCTGTACGTTTAATGAGCAACATTTTTTTTATTAACATTTAAATTGGAAAAACAGACGCTACAGACTCAAAGGCTTGTACTAAGGTTTTCCCTTGTGTCGTGGATCCATAGGAACACACACAGAGACACACACCCATGATCCGATTAACAAATATCTGCTTTTTACACAAATATTTGCCTTGACTGGGTATCGAACCCAGGACCCATCGATCAATAAGCAGCGCCGCTCGCCCAAACCGGTCATCAACTTCCCATCATTCTTAGGACTTCCACAATTAAAATAATCACTCAACAATTTTTATTTAAATTGGTATAAACGGTTGTACCTGCTGCTCATGTCGTCGCGAGAAAGTACCTAATACCTTTAGTTAGGTATTTTTTACTGTAAATCTTATAGGGGAGGGGAGCAGAATGTGGTGCTCTATGCTATCCAATTGTCAAATATTCTTGTCTAATGTCAGTTGACCGTATGATGGTACAGAACCCTTACATACAGAAGTCCGACTAGCACTCGTCCGTTTTTTTCAATCGAAGAAACAATCGCAGCCGTTGGTCTCGGCTCGGCATGTCTCGGTCCGGGCTAATGTGCCGTAATGTGTTATGACAGGGCACGCGGCGCTGTGTGCCGTGGTCTGGACTCTAGCGGGCAAATTAATGAAGCGACTGAATAGTGTTGTACGAGACTTGATTATTTAGAATTGTTTCTATAACAACTAGGCTAAAGGACTCATCATAACAGACCGTGAGATATTGGATCCTATAATAATCGTTTGAGATGAAATTCATATTCGTAATTGGAGTCTGCAGTGTTATTAATAGGTTTTAGTAGATTAAAACTAGTCAATATACAGTATGTTTTGTTCCGAAACTGTAGATATATGAACGATATATGTAGGGAATAAACAAAACGCGCGCCGCGGCGCTCAGACGAATTTCGTTTTTGTGTTTTGTGTCAAAATGAGATTTAATAAACACTCTTTACAGGCACCATAGGAAGCTAGGAATCATCTTGATTTAAGTAACTAAATAAAAATAACTGCCTTTGTTGAGTCGGGAGTAAAAAGTATTCTGTACTTGGCTCTAATGTTACAGTCCAGACTTTTCTTTTTCTCGGATACTTACAATACAATATACTTTATTTGCACACAAAGACATACAATACAATTAACAGAACATAAAAACATAGTGTACAACAAGGCGGCCTTATTGCTAGGTAGCAATTTCTTCCAGGCAACCTTAGGGTAGGCCAGCAGTAAGGTAAGAAGTAGTTGGTGGTGCATAAAATTAAATACATATGAATAATACAAATAAACAAATATATAAGTATACACATATATAATTACATATAAATAAATATGTAAAATAAGTATAACATACATCTATATATATATATACATACGAGCAGCAAATGTAAGGGACAAAACAAGCTTAGTAAAGTGGATAGAAGCAAAGACAGTGAATCAAGAGCCTAGCTAGGGAGCGGGAAGGGAAAGGAAATGGGATTTTGTTTGGGTTTTATAGGAATCTATGGAGGGGGCACGTCTTATGGAGACAGGGAGGGAGTTCCAAAGCCGGATGGCTTTGACAGTGAAGGAGGAAGTGAAAAGTTACTTCACAGTCATCTTGGCTAGACTCTCTGGAGATCTGTGGACTCTTAAGTACGTATTACAGAAAGCGACCCAGACTCTGGTCTATACTTATTGAGTAGCAATCGTCTTTGTCGTTTTGATAGTGTGAGAGATAGTCAATCAATACTTAAGTATAGATCAAGACTTGAGTCTCCTTCTGTATACGGGCCTAACCTAAGAGTCCAGACTAACATTTTCTTTTTCTCAGATATTTCACACTCATCTCTATTCAACTCTCTGGAGTTCTGTGGACTCTTGGAGTTCGGTAATAAAGAGTCAAGTCATTGAAGTGAAGACTAACCTTGTACGACACTAGTTGTGAGGTGCGCGGTGCGGGGTCGGGGGGTGTTATCGCGATGGCTTTTATGAGCGCATAAAAATTAGATTTATTAATCGAGGCGTGTTTTGCAACGGTTGTGATTGCCTTCTGCTCGCTCGAGCGGCGAGCGATATACTTGTTTTTACACACGTCTTAATGTTATGTTAGGTAGAGCTATTGCTGTGGATTAATTTATAATCAAAGATCATAATCGATTTAATCTACTGTTAAAACAATTTAAGAATAATTAATTTGATCACTTAGAAAAGTTCTAAGTCACGGAATGGTTGTAATACTACCACGGTCATGAACTGAGAGAAGAAAATCAGTAGTAGGAAGTATGAAAGCTTTTATGTGGATAGTTTGGCGTACAAAAAAGTGCCCATTTCAATATCTCCAATAAAAAAAATCCTGGCAATGCCATCTAACAGTTTAATTATGGAACTTATCGTAATAGCTACTGTAATATGAGTTTGAATCTACGCATCGATTTTATAAAAAAATATATATGAACAAATTCTCCCACGGGAATGTAAAAAAATACCCGTACCCACCCCAGTATGGTCTAGGGCCTACCCCAGAATGTTGGGCTACCAATTCGAAATTCTATGATTCAGGCCAGCCAAAATACCGATAACTTCGCACAAAAAATCATTTAAAACATTAAATAGTTATCAACAGCCGAGAAATCTACAGGGGTGGCTAGGGGAAAATTAAACGTACTCTTTAACTAAAGTATGTATACTTAACTTATTATTACATACAGTATTAGTTACTTTTAAATACACAGCGTATTAATAATTAAGCTAGAGTACGTTTAATTTTCCTCTAGCCACCCCTGAAAATTAACCTTAGATTAGATACTCCAATGCATATTGAAGGGACTAGTGGAAAAAAAAGATATTTTTTTATATTATAAGATGGGTTAACTCTTGACCTCAATCTTTACCAAGGTCATAGATGAGGTCGACGATGGAGCGAGTTAACCCAGAAAATGCCTATTAGGCACTGGTACTCCTACGCACCAATGGAACACAGCAAGCTGTTTGGCGTCGGACTTCGGTAGGAGGGTTGTCGCGAACCAGACGGCCCTTTACTGAGCCTACCACACCGCATTAGACCATAGGACAACACCTCAGATTCAGAACGAATTGAGATGTCGTTGGTGGATATCTTATTTATAGTTAGAAATACAGTGATATATTATTTTACAGGCTTACCACGAACCAGACTACTGTCAAAGTCAAAAATAGCTTTATCTATAGAACATTCAGAATATTACATAAAATAAATTAAAAGTAGTGTTCTTGTATTGCTGTTTTGACGTGTGCTCTGGTCTGCCACGTATCGGCCACTGATCTCATATAATGCGGTAATGGCGGCCACTTCATCGCAATCACTTATCGTCGGAACTCACGCGCAACCTCCGCTTCGCGCACGCCGCTGCGGCTGCTTGGTAAATGTCTATCAAACTGTTTTTTGTCTGCGGGCTTAGGAATGAGAATGGGATCGATTTAATTCATCGACTTCTTCAGTAAATGGACCTTGATCTTTGAAAATCATGTTGTTTACGTTATTTCACTGTGTTGGTAATAGAAAATGAACTTTTTATAGAAATGTTGAGTGATTTTCTTTTTCAGCGTAGGTATTGAAAATAAAAAGTATAATTGGCTCGCCTTCTATTTCTAAGGATTTATAATTATGTGCTTGTTAAATGTAAGTTTTCCCACAAGAAAAAACAAACGAGAGACTTTTTTATTTTATTTTCATAGAGATGCTTCGATCAAGTATAAAAAACTAGATACACAATCCACAACAAAAAAGTGTCCTCACTAAATGACCGCCCACTTGACGTTTTCAGTTGTCTTTTCGTTCAGTAGCATTCGTGCGTTCCGAGAGTACGTATTGTAGTTCGGTCACTATTTTGTTTTATTTTGTATGGAACTGTGTATCTAGTTTTTTATAGTTGATCGAAGTAGAGATGTCTTTAAATAAGCTTGCGAAACTTCAGAGGGTGGTTCTTAAACAACTGTCTCCAAGGATCCCAATGATTAAACTCTCAAAAATTGCTCGTTAAAGCGACGCCTTTCATTGGCACTACGAAAGGCGTCGCTTTAACGAGCAAGTTTCTTTGGTGTTTTAATTATTTATGTTGATTGTTTGTGGACTGTGTTTATGTGAATGAATCTCTTATCTATCTATCTATCTAAAGTTTCTAAAGTAAGGGCGACGTCAAATTCAACATGATTTGCTGTCGTGTGTACCTTGGGAAAATCTGTTTAATTTGTTTGACCTTTTCATAATCTCAATTATCGCTAACTAACTTATTATTATTTAGAGACATCATCCAATGTCTAATATCTATGGCAAAGATGAAGGTTAAATGATGTTAAATGTAAAACCGGAGATAGCCGAGAGTTGCGGTGGCTGAGCGGCGCACCGGCATCACCAGGGGAGCCTGCGGTCGCCCTTCACTTTTTACCGCCTGTCGATAAGTAAAACACGAGATTTCCTCCTGATAGCAGCGGTTAACCAGGCATTTCAATGCACCGTGCGAACCTACTTGGAGGTTTACTAACAACTTGCAACTACTCAAGCCTCTGTTAATTACAAAATGCCCTATTAGATTAATTTCCTGTACCCCTGTTATTGAGATAAACCACAAATGCTTGTTGTCATCTGCATAGTGTAGGTAAGCAAAGTATTTTTTAATTTTTTTAATTTAGGTTCACCAACAATTGCTTTCACTAACACTTACAAAATTTATATTTAAACAAAACACATTTTTATTTTATTTTATTATAAGATGATTTAACTCTTGACCTCAATCTTGACCATAAGGTCAAAGATGAGGTCGACGCTGGAGCGAGTTAACCCAGAAAATGCCTATAAAGGCACTGGTACTTCCACGCACCGACGGAACACAGCAAACTGTTTGGCGTCGGACTTCGGTAGGAGGGTGGTCGCGAACCAGACGGCCCTTTACAGAGCCTACCACACCGCATGAGACAATAGGACGACACCTCAGATTCAGAAAAAAATAAGTGTCGTTGCCTGGGATAGATTACTAGGAGGCAGGTCTCATTTGTGTTTCCTTAGTCGCCTCTTACGACACCCACGGAAAGAGATGGGGTGGTGTTATTCTCAACCGATCACCACACGGTTAAAACATATTGACAAGTGCAACAATCACATAAAGGTAAACTCCTTATGCATATATAAAACAACTGCGTGTGCCTATATATACGATATTCTGCGGTGTAAGTCAGAGATGTACTGACAAATATTCGATGCATCCAAGTATCATTTGCAGACTTACAGGGCCCCGATTCTGTAACTTCAGTTATGTGTCGATAGAATGGAGGCCATTTTATCTGTTCAGATGGCAAAATTGAGAACTATTTAATTTGCACATACTTGCTGACAACCACCCCGACCAGCAGCGCCATCGCCAACTGAACGTAAAGTTGCAAACTACCTAGCAACTGAAAATTCAGTTGGCGGTGGCACCACCAGTCAAAGCAGCAGTCATTACATGTATGAAATTTGGATAGTTTTTAATTTCGCCACCTGAACGGATAAAATGGCGACTATTCCATCGACACACAACTGAAGTTACAGAATCGGAGCCCTGGATAGATGCCCATATCTGAGTGCACAGATAACATTACCCGCTGTAACAACACCTTCACAGCCGTCCGTGAAATGTAAGACACCGCAGACATCGCCATAAATACATGCGCACTATGAACACTACTGAGAAAGCATCTCCTTTACGCGCGCAATGCTGCTTTATTCCCACTCCGGCGCTGGTTTATGCGCGAGGGGTGCGCGGGAATGCGCGGGACTGCGCCGGGGTGCGCGGGGATGCGCGGGTAGTCACGCTCGGTGATTAAATAGCGAAATCACGCGCACCCGACTTGTTACACTCAACATTCTGTGCAAAAACGGAATAAAATTAAGTTGCATTTTTAATGATCGGAATCGATAAATAAGGCTAAGCAATGTATTCTGGGAGAATTAACCTGATGAGTGATCTTAGTAGTAATTTATCACGAGCGTTTCCGTGCTTTTGAGGGCACGTGTTGATTGAATACAGTCGTTAAACCAAGTCAGAGGCCATTTGGAGGTTTGAAGTGGCTGACACTTGTCAAGTTTGCCTTGTATTTGATGATATTGATGGGCTGTTGTCGATTACTACATTCGTTAAAACCAACTCAGAGGCCATTATGCGGTTTGAAAACTGACACCAGGGTTAGCTAAGTTCGCCACACAGTTGACTATACAGAAGAAGATTAGATTATAGGATGGAATGATGTCTACTTGGAAATTCTATCAACTTTACTTACCTATTCACTATTACCGCAAATCATTCACACGAATCTTGTGAGATGTGAGAACCGGAGGGGTAAAGCTCTTAGTTGAAGTCTTTTCCAAAACCACAAAAGCCCGATGTTGCAGTCGGGAACAAAATTACCCGGTAACTTCAGAGGAGCTCTTCCGACTAATAAAATTATGTTTTGACTCTTTGATTTGATGGTATGGGGTAGGAAAACCACAGGTTGCCTTACCTATCCCGTTAATAAATATTGTAGAAATTGTGATTCACTGTTGACGCCAAACAAAGCTAACAAATAATTTGATGAAAATATTATGTGAAACATAAATGGGTGATATAAATACTCTACAAGGAAACCCTCCATTATTTTACTTGAATTTAAAAAAAAAACATCAATTTCATTAACTACTTACCTAAATCATTATTGCAAATCCTTACTTCCTTACTAATATTATAAAACGCGAAAGTTTGTAAGGATGTATGTAGGTATGGATGTTTGTTAAGAGTCAAAAATACTTTATTTTCATAGAACATATATAGTGCTTCTTGAAAACGTCATAAAAATAAATTAGCAAAATCAATATAAATAATTGAGCAAAATAGCATTTTTGACTTTGCGCCTATTCGCAAAGGTGCAGTCTTCCTCAGAAGAAGAATAGGCAAGAAACTCCGAGGGTCGCTCTTATTAAGTCGATCATCTTACTTTAAATTTTAATTGACCTAATATCTGAATAACTCTGGAGCTGAGCAATTTATTCCCATGGTTGCTTGTCTAACAGATAATCAGAAATTCTATATTAGCCCTTTTTCTATAATAGCCTTGTTACTCTTTTACGCTCAAACGGCTGGACTTTTGATAAAATGGATTAACACATAAACTACGTCATTTTTTCAAATTATTTCTAGAACGAAGTCCCGGGCGGAAAGCTAGTGAATTATAAATAGTAACTTCTGCAATTGGATAACATTTTACGAACATCACTGCTTCTCTGAGGTTGTGCTATGGTCGAACTCTGAACACAATCCACAACTCATATTTCATTGTGCCGTAAAATCTACAGTCATTACCTCCTCCCGACGTAAAGTTCTGAGGAAGGTGGCGGCAGGTTGCAGCTTCAAACAATTAGATTAATAAACTTAAGAGAGAAGCGTGGCTTGTTAATTAAGAGAGAACCGCACCCTAGTACCTATACTGTCGCTATAAAAATTACTTTGATTGTAAATATTTATTATTTCTTGACAGTTAGATGGCCAAATTAATAACTCAGTTTAATAACACATAAAAACAAATTGATAGAATGACCTAAATTAAAATAAAAGTTCCAAATAATTTGGATAGTTAAAAAAAAGATATAAATATTTGCCAAACGTAATTTTATTCAGGATATGGATGTAATGCTTGAAAAAAAGAAAAGAAGTATTAAGGTCTGATGTTGACCTGACTTGAAGGATTGGCCAGAGGGACTCTGCTAATAGTAGAACCTAACCAGTCGCCTGAATGTGCAGATTTCCTCAATGTAGCTCCTTATTTCTGCACGTTTAACCCTCTTCGACCAAGCCTTTAACACCTCTCTCTTTAGTTTACACCTCACTGGCCTAAACCGAAACCGCGCTATTTGACTTCGGCGCACTAAATCAGCGGCGCGGGCGCAGCTCTCCCCTTTCACGCCGCGCTGCTACTCCGACAAGACACTAAAACACCTCGGCTTGGATCTACAGCCGCCTCTCATGCTAAATCAAGCCGCGGTATCGTGCTCGCCGACTGTTTACAACAGATATTGCTCACAATTGCAGCCGTTTCGTCAGTGCAAACACTTAGAATTGTTTATACAGAGCGTGGTAATGGATGATATGCTGATAGGTTTAGATTCGATGATGGCGGCTATGTTTTTAGCTAACAACTGGGCTAGTCAAGAAAAAGACAGGTTACGCCTAGCCACAACCATGTGAATGTGTTTTGTAAAAAAATCTCAGAAATAAACTTTTTTTAAATATCCTAAAAGTGATTTCGGGTGTTTTTTCATTCTCCTTTCTGCATTAGTTTATCGTCACCGTGACTTTTTAATTTGAATCAATGAACAAAATATCTATGATACGCATGGATAAGTTCGTGGCCGTTTATATGAATGACATTAAATTAGTGAACGTTACTAAAGAGGGTGATTCATGGCATGAAACTGAACTTGTATGAAATTTTCGAAAAAATTTCGACCTTCGACTTATACAAGATGTTTAAAAAAAACAAAAAAAAGATAATTTAAAATTAATTAAAATTTAGCTTATTGCGCAGCTCTATTACAAATATGACAAGTATGTCATATTAATTATATGAAACTTATATTTTGAAAGGTGTCAAACCGTGCTACTGATAACAGTAGTTGCGACTATTTCGCTTTTAAAATAAAATTTTGGAATGTCTTTTTTTTTGGGTTATTTTGAAACACCTTGTATACGCAAGTTTTATGAAGAGACGATTTTTTGTGTTATATTTAGATCTGTATTAAAAGATCTATAAGTTTTTAAGTTAAGTGCGCTGATTAATAAATACCATATTACTCTTCGCTAACTAATTTAAAAGCGCCAAGTAAAGAAACGGGACTATAAGATCATTTTTCTTTTTACATTTTTTTTTGTTATTTTTACGTTATGCTTGAGCTGCAGAAATTAGCACATTAATTTGACTTACACTCCAATTTGGCCTACAAAAAAATATCATGATAATTTAATTCGACATCGGCTAACGCGATTTTAGTCATCTCGTCACGTTGTCGGCGACTTTAACTGTCCAATAAAAATAAAATTTTATAACGCAGTCCGACTTCATCCAATAACACTCAACTTAATAAACTGTTTCATAAAAATATTACCATTTGGAACTGATATCGGCCTGAGACTTCTTTTTATTTGGAAAAGTAGAGCATGTTAACACGCCCAAGCCACCGTTTTATCCGCTGTTTTTCCATGGACTCACTAATTTGTCCCACCAGTGGGACCACGAGGAAGACTTATTTCTCGTAGACCCACTGATTGATATGGGTATTATTAATATAGGACATTGAATCATTTCAATTTTGTAGGACTTTAAAATGTACCACAAGCTTATGTTAATAACATTTCCTTGCCTAGAATATTTTTGTTTGTTATTATATTTATAAAATCATAAAGGTCGATCCTGCGCAAAAATCATGTCTAACCATTGCTTCCTTACGACTTTAAGAAAGCGCAAACTTATCCTATAGCCTATATTCATCGAACTACTGGGAAAATGCCTCTTCATATTTCATATTTCTTTATTTGCCTTCAAATGGTACAATAAGTTCTTAAGCTAATTCTTAAGCTTTTCTGTTACAATAAAAAAAAATATTGACATTATGAACTCATTATTACAAGTCAGCCTCAGAGACAAAGCTGCCTTTGTCTTGGCGTAAGGGCAAACTAAGGCAATTTAATAATTAGGTTCTTAACTACCTAAAATTAAGCCGATCGTGCAATTCTTCAATCACAGTCAAGCGTGCTCCGAGCGTGACGCGGGTCTAATTGCAACGAGGAATAAGAACGGACAATTCTATAAGTACTTTTAGCATTTCTGAGCTTTAAACTAAGTTTGTGCTTGTATAAAATATAATATTCTTAGGTTAGTATCTGAATATCACTTTAAAAACGAACAACAGGTTTTTTAATTCTATTTCTAACTAGACCCTTAACTCACAGTTCGTGCGTTCAGAAGCCACACAGTCCCGTCACGGCTACCTTCTCCCCTCCTCTCCCCCCGCGTGACAAAACGCCTCGTAACCCGGCAAATTGGATGGATTCACAGGCCCAAATTAGATTATAAGACGGTAAAAAACGCCATAGAAACGGACCCGAGTCGAGACGCGCTCCACAGATCTTTAATTTACGCGCGTTTCAATTTTTATTTTGTTTGTTGCGTCGTCGTCGCCCGTGACTGGCAGTCTGCGCCCGCGCCGCGCTGATCTCAGACCTTTGCAGGCATAACACGGTATAGTATTGTCACTTCAGGGGACCAATTAATTTTTGCTTTTGTCCAGCAGTGGGCTGAAAACGGGTAGGATATTACTTATAAGGTACCGTATCAAGCTGAACCAGAGGAGGGGTCCTAGCATAGACCGTGAAACCGATATTAACGTGTATCATTTTTAAACATACATTGATTTTGCACAATAATGTGATTTTAACCGGTGTGAACCAAATACAACAATCTACGACATCGTTCAGTCGAAATCTTTCATAGATTTTCAAACATGTAAACATGTTGTCTTTCTTGAAAATTTTGGTTGCGTTCGCACTTGGTCGATTCGCAATAATGGTTTGGTCTCAAAGAGCCTCGCCTTATTTCTGCTGAAGCTCGGAATCACAGGGAAGTCAGTAATGAACAAGATTCAGAAAGGAGTAACGCTCAGTAATGTCAGAATTGTTTACTGATTTCTTTCACAATCGCTCTCAAACCCTGAAAGATTGTTGCCAGCCTCGCCGGGACTTTTTCTGCCCCTATTAATATTCCCGTCAGTGTTAATATTTCTGAAT
This sequence comes from Aproaerema taeniolella, assembly GCA_949987775.1. Classification (NCBI taxonomy): domain Eukaryota; kingdom Metazoa; phylum Arthropoda; class Insecta; order Lepidoptera; family Gelechiidae; genus Aproaerema; species Aproaerema taeniolella. The sequence goes on along the minus strand of OX465262.1, from coordinate 405,207 downwards.
AATAATGATAAATATTGGGGACAACTCACACAGCGACATCTAACCCCTTTTTTGCACATTTGTAAACAACATAGAAATAAAGAAAAAACTTTTTCTTTTTTCTTTGGTAAGCAAGGCTTCTACTATGTGTGCTAGATAACACATACATTCTACAATATTTTGTCTTTCAACCTGTTACCAGCAGCCTTACTACACAATGTGTGTACTCCACGCTATCGCTCATCATTGTACCGGTTGGTATTTTTGAGACGCTGGTTTAGTAGCGGGTTAATGTATGTAATCTGTAGTGTTGGCCGTTTATTGTATGGCAGGGTGCCTACCTGCAGCCCGATTCCACTAAATAACTGCAGCTGTACGTTTGCGGCTGACATTTGCTACGTGCAGTTGCAGTGCCATGACACTAGACGTATTTTATTATTATTTCCTGCACTGTTATGCTTCGAAAGCTTCAGTGGAAACAAAACTCTATTCAAGAAAATTGCTAATAATTTGATTTGTGTTAATTGCTAATCCAAAACACGACCAAATACGAAGAGTCTTAAAAAATATTAATTTCAACATATCTTTGTCAAAAATAACATGTTTTTTCAGGAAAACTGCAGATTTCCTTGCAGATTATCAATTTGCCGCGTCCAACTACAGTAAAGTGTTTTCACTACGCCTGCAATGTAAAGCGACTGCAGTAACTCCAAACCTGGACAGTATACGAGAGTACCAATCTGTCGAAATTTCGTACTAAAACGCCGCGCAGCACCTGTGCAGTTGCAGAGTTTTAGTGGAATTGTGGCCGCCAAGGGACGGGTAAGGGGTTGCGTGCGGGGTGCAATTACCGCACTCCATCATTAGCTGGTATACAGTTAATTAGTGTGGAAAGGTCGTTGGTGGTATATTACTGCAGTTTACATGAGTCCAGTCGTGGTGAATCTAAAATAAGTTAGTTCGGGAACGGGATAGATCATGTTAATAAACATATTGCACCTTCTATATGAACCTAGTTTGAACATTGTACAACAATACTGCCCATTGAAAGGATTAAGACAATATTTTATAAAGCAATAAGACAATATATTTTTTTTTTGGATCTAGACTTAGAATTTTTTTTCACTGTGTAATAATTCTAAGTCTATGTTGTAAAGAATGAAGAGATATGTCCCTTCCGGTAATCTCTAAAATTATAATTTTTTATCACACCCAACATTTTATAACTTTCAAACAGCTGAATAAAATTTTGATCAAATACTCGTAAACCATCTCGATTACGTCAGCTTTCAAATAAATAAAAAACCCATCGAAATCGGTAAATTTTTTTAGGAGCTAAGATGCCACAGACATACACAAAGATACATAAATACACACGACAAAAATGTATAACCCCCTTTTGTGTTGGGGGTTAAAATTATAAAATTTAAAGGTATTAAAGTATCATTAAGGTACTCGTGGCAGCATAAGGATAAGTTTAAAGTAAGTACATATTAAGGGTAGTAATTACTGTTAAATTAAGTATAGTAGCAAAGGATAATTAACGATAAAATCGTTCTTATTAATTGTTGACTTGTATACAATTTCAGTAAAGTTTTCTCAAGGCCCGTGCTGTGAGTGGCGCAGGCGCAGGCGCGTGGCAATTTCAAAAGACAAGAGGATCTTGTTGTAATTAGCTGTTTAACTGATACGACCGCTTCCAGGGACGACGACTAGTCGTAAAATACACATAATTGGTGGGTGGTTTGTGGTAATTGCTAAGTCGCCGTGAGTTACCGTCTACCTGTGGTCGCTGGGATCTGCCACGGCTATGTACAGTGCTCTGGGTCGTTATAATAATGCTATAATCTTGTAATTGTGTACCAGTGGTTTTTAAGACAAATACCTTTATAGGTTGGGTACTGGAAGACCTTATCTCCAACCACAGGCAACAACCATAATTTTTCCTACGGAATAAATTGCTCAGCTCCAGAGTTATTCAGATATTAAGTCAATTAGAACTATAGAAATAAAGAGCAACCCTCGGAGTTTCTTGCCTATTCTTCTCCTGAGGAAGACTGCACCTTTGCAAATAGGCAACAATAAAACTGCTAATGTAATTCACTATTTTGACCTATTTTAAGCAACATTCTGTATGTTCTATGAAATAAAGCATTTTTGACTTTGAAAGAAACTTTTTATTTCTTTTCTGTGTTAGAGCAAATACCTGAGCACGACAGCTCACTACCTACATGCTAACTTTTTAGGTATATTATCATTGTGATTCTAGAGCTCTTGAAGTGACGATTGCAAATTTTTGGAGGGCTATAAAATGTTGGTATATTGGTGAAACGTTGCCAGATTTTTTCCCAAAATAGCTAAAGCAAAACCTTCGCGTGGCATATGGAAATAGTTGCAGCTAACACATTTTGTTTCCCTTTTATGGAAAAAGTAAATGAAAATCATTATAGGTTGCCCAATAAAAGCCACCAAAAAGGAACAAACTCTTTACGTCCCATTAATTTGCTTCAACTAGATGCCTTTTCTGCATTTTAACACTCTTAAAATGCACTTAATTAGGTGCACAAAATGTCAATTAAAATTATCGTATGTATGTGAGACAGGCTATCGTTCGCACGGCTTCTTTCTTCCTCAATTAGGAATGTACGCCTTTAATGATACCCCGGTAAGGGCATTCTCTGTACCAGCTAATTTAGAAAGTACGATTAAATGATGGGTGAGCATCATTTACAACAACAGGTATGCATATTGCACATTCATTCGAAGACCCTTATGTTATCTTTACTTCATCTTAGAATAGACATTGACATTTCATCTATACATACTTACAATATTATAAAGAGGAAAGATTTGATTGTTTGTTTGCATTGAATAGGCTCCAAAACCACTGGACCGATTTGAAAAATTCTTTTACCATTTGAAAGCTACATTATCCTCGATGGACATAGGCTACATAATTTTCCCGAATTCCCACGGGAACGAAGTCCCAGGCGGAATGCTAGTAAGTTTATGAACATATTATAACTTAGTTATAACCTCAAAAGTTATTTTACAAATAATACTATCAGTATCAAGGCGACTATTCTTCTAATATTTGCGACAAACTCGGCTGACGCTGAAACATCACTTTGATTGCGCGAGGGCCCCTGCGCAGGCTAGCTCGCCTTCTGGCGTTCTCAATGTTGACATTTTGACATAGGACCGCGGCGCATTACGCACGCTATCATCATCGTACTCGAGCTGCAGTTTGCTGTGTGTAGTGTTTCAAGATAGCAGTCATCAATTGTATGAGGTTTAGATACCACCTGAACGGATGAAGTGGTCACCATTATAATTCCACTGCCATTGAGACGCCATTGGTTAATGTAATAGCCATCCATGTTTGGAGTATACATATATGATCTACAGCTTGCACTAACATGCTTTTGTTCGGTTCAGTGGGTAGTTTAATAAAAACATGCTCCAGTGAATAAGTGTTTGGTGGTTTGGCTGCGGTCACATCGGCGAAGAGAAGGAACCTGCCGATTGGATCGAGGCTGTTGAGGTTACCTTAACCGCAACATAAAACACTAATAATAGTGCACTTAAAATACCTTTTGATATAAATATGTATTATGGGAGGTTACTTGAAAGAAAACACAAAATGTCTTTCGTTGTTTTCAAACGTTAACTACGTTTACCTTCGCGCGATTCTTGTACACCTCTGTGTGCAGGATTTGTATCGCACGCGCCGAAAAAAAGCGCGCGACGGTTGTTAAAATATGTACTCCTAAAATTAGTTTCTCTAGATACGTTTTTCTTGTCGTTTAGCTACGTTTAATTACTGGATTTCTGTTGTTGTATATATGTATGTATGTATGTATGTAAACACTTTATTGCACATAATAAAAATTACAAAACAAAAGAGATGGATACAAAGAAAACTATGTACAAAGGCGAGCTTATCCCTTAGAGAGATTTCTTCCAGCTAACCCTCGAGAGAAACGAAAGGAGACTAATCGCAGAATATATACGGAATATATTTACTAATAAGAATGACTGCAAGGTAAGTCTTTGATCGAAAGGGTTACACAATCGGTGGAGTAAAATTTATCTGCAAAGTACGTAAAATGATACGACTTCCTAATGGCACAGCCTGTTTTGACTAAACACTGTAACAGTCAAGAACTTAATTAACAACAACAAGAACTTCTTTCTCTAACAGCCAGAAAAAGGAGGAAAAAGAAATATTTCCTCAAGGCGCGTCAACCGGACGGAAGGTGGTCATTAATAGCAGTTTTTGCGGCCACGGTCGCCGGTTAATCTGATTTAATTGCGCGCGCAATTAACTCCTGTCACGGGAACTTGTTTATCGAAAACTACCCTCGGATCCAGGACTACTACATTGCCAGTTGAAAAACAAACTAACAAGCAACAGTCGCTGGTGAAGCAGCAATGTATAAAGTGCTTTGGAAGAGGTTCATCCCAGTCTTCATATTGCAATTACTCGGTAATTATCGGTGAAGTCCATCAGTCGACGCGCCCCCCGCGCTGCGCTTTAATTGCACTTGCCGCAGTGTAACATGTGCGCGCGCAGTGTCGTCGACCAATGAAAAGTGCTCCGTATAAGGTTTTCAAATTAGTAAGTGAGTCAACTTTCACCAAAAGTACAAAACACTTGGTCGAAAAGAAAACGAAGTTAAAAGCTCGCCGATGAATGTAGATTTTACGAATTACATATCAGTTGTCCATGATTCACCATTACCTTAATCATAGGAATAGGTGAAGCGGTGATAGCCCAGTTGGTAATGAGCCAGACTTGTAATCCGAAGGTCGTCGGTTCAAATCCTGTTGCGGGCCTGTACCACTAAATTCGTCTTTTCGGATTTATGTAGGGATTTCTAATTATCACTTGCTCAACGATGAAACCCGCCCGTCCAAGAAAATTCATTTTCGAAAGACGAGCGGTCCGCAAACCCGAATTGGGCCTAACCCCTTCGTGTTTCGAAGGGCGGCCCGTGCCCCTCGGTGGGAACGTATATGGGCTGTTAAGAAGGAATAGGTTCCTTTCTTTTTCATGTGACTTTTCAGTAGGTACACTGTTGGACATGATTGAAACATAGATCTTTATCCCGAATAAGAAAGAATTACCTAGTTCAAAACCGACGTTCCACGTTCAAGGCCCATACGTAATCACAACTTGAATAATTTATCACTTTCAATAAGAGTATGGTAATGAGCAACCTGCCGATGCGCCTACGCAGCGTATGGCAGCTCATCAGCGGCGTCACTTCCACTATATTAGGTACTTTATTGATATTATCTACATTACGTATGTACGGCAATTTATAAATATCAATAAAATATTATCAAGTGTATAATTCATTACTGACTCTATCATCCTTACTTATTATTATAAATGTGAATGTAGGGATGTTTGTTACGCTTTCACGCAAAAACTACTCAACCGATCATCATGAAACTTTGTACGCATATTTTTGAAGGTACTAGAAGTAACATAGAATACTTTTTATTAAAAAAAATGTGAAAGTCCACGCGGGCGGAGCCGCAGGCGGAAAGCTAGTAATTGATAAAAATAAGTTAACTATAGGGTGTAGCGTTTATTTATTTATTTATAGGTAAACCAGGCTCCATACAAATATATTCCATGATTAGATTAGATATATTTATATCACAACAAAGCATACATAATTTGATTATGATCGTTATGTTATAATCGTCACAAAAAAAAATGCTTTTTGCGTTACATATTATTATGTCTGAAAAGTTGAATACTAAAAAAAAATACGACTAATACATTGAACACCTACTTTACTTTGACTTTTAAAAATACAAAATTCGCTAGATACAGCTGGCTAATATGCCGGATAGACCTTTGTCCAGCAGTGGGATGCCGTTGGCTAGAAAAAAAAAACAGTACAAATATACAGGTTAAGAAGTAAATGTAGAGAAAGAAGAGGTCTCTGCACACCCCGGTGCGACAAAGGCGTGAGCTTATGTATGTAGTTGTATAGGTTAGGTATGTGAAAAATAAAAAATGCTAACTAACGCATAACATTGAACTATATTGAGCGTGAGAAGAGAGTATCATTTCATTCGATCTTCTTTGAAATACAAGTCGATAGCTGCCGGTGGTCCTGCGCGAAGAAGGCGTGAAATTGTTCAATCTGGTTGTGCGCACGCGCAGGCCCACGGGAGCTAACGCGCAGCCGAGCATGCAGCCGACAAGGCGAAAAGCTAGCCAACAAACACGACAAAATAGAAGACAGTGTTGTTCCCATGTTCGCGCGACATTCGACACGACATCGACGTCGACACTCCTGCGCACGATTAGATGCACGCTTTTTGTAGAGCCTTCACATGATTTGAGATGCCAGTGTGTCTAAGAATAAAGATTTGCAAACTTAGAAGTATCTTTTTGCGGTTTTAAGGTAATTAGTACTTACTGTGCGACGGCTTATACGCGTACAATGCCAAATAAAATGCAAAATGACTAAAATCATATCAGTATAGAGCTGAATAATCAAGACGAAGAATGAACTATGTTTTATTTTTTATGGACTATGGTTTGCTCTTGACCACAATCTAGCCCAGGGCGGAGATGTGGTCGATGATGTAGCAAGCTCACCCAAAAGATGCCTATTCACTCGAATTTCAAAGAGATTCGTGTTATATGAGCCGGGAAATTAAGTACGCAGGCAGATAATTCCATTCGTTTGAGGTGCGCAATATAAAAGATGAAAGAAGCGCCCAGTACGGATTCGAAGAATGTCAACAAGGTTAAGGGTGGTTCCCTGCAGTGCATCTGAAAGTCCGGTAGAAGAAAAGGGCTGGCGGAATGGGCACATGCAGCTCATTAGGACACTCCCCGAGGTATGTACGATGTTGGATATATTACCACCTTTATGCCTCTAAGCAAAGTTGACTGGCTAACTGTTATTGTTATTTGATATACCATGTCAGTGTTATGTAGTTTTGTTTATTATATTTACTTTTATGTGACTTGCGTATCACCTTCCCTAACATGTTCATCTTGTAAAAACACAAGCAAAACTACTTCGCATCTATGAGCTAGGTTTATCTCCGTAGGCTCTTCATAAGTTAATTTAATATTTTCCATATTAAGAATGTGTTGCATAGCGTGATTACTATTTTAAATCATATACCAAAGAATACCAACATGCCTATCATATTTATGTGTCTGTAGGATGTATGTAGGTACATATTATACTTGGCTATACTAGCATGTTAACAGTCATTCTGATCAGACGACAAATCAAAATAATTGATTCTCTATAATGTTGTTATGTCGTAACAATATCGTTGTTGTATTTAATTTATTTTACAAAATAAAAAATACCAACGCGTTTTGTTATTAATTGAGGTTTTTCGAAATGGTGAGTTCCCTTTATCTTCATACGTTTTATAGACTCAGACGTATGTATTCAGCACAGAGATAGAATATTGGAGTTCTGAATACCGCATTTTGATTCCAGCCCATAAACGTCTCCACCGAAAGGCCCGGGCACGATTTCGAAAACGTTTTTTTTAGATGCGCGAGTTTCATTACGATGATTTATTTCACCGTTGAGCGAGTGATAAATTAATAAAAATCTGTAGATAACTTCGAAAAGACGAATTTAGTGGTACAGGCCCGCACCAGGATTTGAACTTGCAACCTTCGGTTACAAGTCTGGCTCATTACCAACTGGGCTATCACCGCCACCGCTTGTGAATAGCACATAACCACCTGTTTATTCATAGCTGTAAAAGTACAGAGAAGCGCGTCGTCTACGCAATATGCCCTGCGTGGGCGCAGGCCGACTATGGCAGTAAATAACGCAGCTGTGTCGGAGCCAAGCCGATGAGGCTGCCACTTCATCATCCAACCGCTAATGCGACTAATTGACGACACTATCCCCGTGCGCGTGCGCCGCTGCGCTGCATACATAAACAAATATTGTGTTTGTCATCTGCCTTCGAGGCGATAATCAGGCGTAAGCCGCGGTTCGTTGGATCGGAAGCGAATAAATTTAGTTTTTTTTTAGTGATACTTCTAAGTTTTGGTAGAAAATGAGACGTTTCATAAAAAGCAATCAACAGATCTTAAGACAGTTGCGATGTCTTCTGGCAGTTCTTTTGGTGAAGATTACTTTAGTAAGCTTTAAAAGGCTTTGAGTAAAAGCAATTAAAGTTGGTAAAAATCAAATTTGTTTTGTAACTGTTCATATATAACAATAATAATAATAGTAATAATAATAAAATTCGTATATTTCTCTCTCACAACAAGTACATACATGATATTGATAATTAACACAGACGTTTAATCTTAATAACTACATTGTGAGAGACTGAAGCCTAAACTAGGCTTTCGCCTGTGACTTAGGTCTCCAGGTCCCCCTTCGATTATACAATTTTACAGAAAACAGCTGCATTAAATTTAAATCCCTGTGTTTGCCGCTGTTTAAAGCGAATATGTAATGTAGGAGCTTGGTGAAGTTATATTTAGTTAGAGGGCAAAGTAATTACAGAAAAGTACGACCCCTGTTGTTGTCTTTCCGTCACATTCATTTCTGGGGAGACTGTACCTCATCGTATAAGTTTGAGGCAAAGTGGTCGATGAATAATATTAATGACAGGTTACCAACCCATTGCCTAATAACGTCCTCATTGAATAAGGCTCGGGCACTCGTGCAGTATGAATTCACAAATAACTGCAGTAAATAACTAGGCCCAGGCAGCGGTGACGAAACACGTGTAATAAATCTTATTGTCTGTGTCACAAAATGGAACTAAAATTGAAACGAACATAAGTCAATCGACACAAAACACTGCGTTGAGTAATATGCCGATCGCCTCCGGCCAATCCGCGGGGTATTCTCAAAAGGAACTATTCGAAATTAATGTGAAAATTAAAATAAATAAACGCCGTCGCCGCTGGACACTTCTATACGGTAGAAATCTGAAAAGTTTACGTCGTAAAAGGAACCCCTGTAAAATTTAAGCTTTTTAGGAGTAAGGGTGGCTTTCATTAAAGTTAAGTGATTTATTACCATGTTATGAAAAAAAAAACTAAGCATTACCTACTTCATTTTATAATATTTTGTCTTATTTTTTTTGCTTTCCTAATTATTTTATTCTTACCTTACTGCTGTCCTACCCTAAGGTTGCCTGGAAGAAATTGCTACCTAGCAATAAGGCCGCCTTGTTGTACACTATGTTTTATGTTCTGTTAATTGTATTGTATGTCTTTGTTTGCAAATAAAGTATATTGTATTGTATTGGATTGTATGTCCACCAACCAGCCCTGGGCCAACGTGGTTCACTGTTTAGACGGGAGGCTCATGTCCCGCGATAGGGATGTGCATGGGCTGATGGCAATTATGTTGGGTACTTTCTCTGCTTGACTATAAGAGGGAAAGGACAAGCCAGCTACCAGCTCTTTCCCGGCATATTCGGAGATTATGTTAAATTTGTAATGTAAGGAATTCAAGATTTTTTTTGTATGGTTGACGCAATGATGACAACGTACACTGTCATCATTTTTATCAAGAGAGGACCGCCTCAAGAAGCTCTGTCTACCACGCGATAAGGAAAAAATCGTTTTTGTATATTTCAATTGATACACCTACTTAACTGAATTATCGAAAGTGGAGAGGTGTTCGTGTGAAGAATAACGCCCCGCGGCCATAACTCTGCATCGATCATAACAACGCCGCGCCCGTCGCGCGCAAATTGTGCGCGTCCACAAATTCGTGCGCTTGCGCAACTAGATCGCGATGGGAAAACTATGTGTAAGACCACTCAAGTGGCGTAAATCGTTGTTAATGAATGAATGTAATGTAAATTCGCACAAAAATTACATCATGTGAAAGACGTCAAAATCTCATCCACTGCGGGTAGATTTCCAGTCCGTATTTTCCTTCTCTATAAATTCGCAAAAAAGAAAGTATCTGACTTTTCAATCTTATTATCTTCAGCACAGCATTTTATGTGTGCTAGAGTAGACCAATTTTAACCAAATTTGTTTTGTGCATTACCTAAAAGCGCTCGTAGCTCAGTAAGCAACGTACACAGAGGCAGGAAACCTGATGGGTGACCAAAATGGCAATTTATCACGAGCGTTTCCGTGCTTCGGAGGACACGTTAAGCTGCCGGTTCCGGCTGTCGTCTATTGCTACAGTAGTTAAAACCAAGTCAGGGGCCATTGTGCCGTTTGAAAACTCTTGACACCTGGGTTAGTCAAGACCCACACACTTGACTATATCAACACGATAGGAAGAAGATTTCCTAAAAGACATCACTGTTCAACAATAATGTCGTTCGACCTGGCACACTTTTAGTTCACAAGCTTTACTTTGCATGTTGTTTTTCCTTTTAATTATACAATATTTATCATACAATATGTTTCAATTCAACTGACCGGAGCCTATCTTCAAGATTTACTTGCATCCATACTGCATTAAAATAGTCGTTTCAAGTGCGGTAACGTTACTTTTACGAGCATTTGGGTCACTAACCGGTTGACAATTTGACATACAGGTTTTAATATTGTTGGGAATAAATTAATTTGTTTGTGGAATGTTATGACAGGTGGACGCGGGGTGGTCGCCTTGTGTGGGCTTGGCTTTGGCCAATGACGGACGGCCGCCCGCGACGTCATTATCACGGCCAAAATCTGCGCAAGCGCAAAAACTATACCCACCCTAAAATTCTCTAAAGCGAATCACACTCGTAACCAACATACCAAACCTTTTGTAAATAATATAATTCAAGACTGCTATATTATCTAATAGAGGGATAACCTATAAAGATAGTTAAGTTTAGAGAAATAAATAAAATGAAAGAGTTAACTTTAAGCCATCATTTTTATTGTTCGTGGAAAAGACGTTCCTGTAAAAAATAATTCAGTCCGTAAATTTCAGTTACTATAAAAATTGTATAGGACCTACCTTATACTTTCATCCTAAGGTAAAGAAGAGAGCCGGTCAACTTTGCTTTTTGGAGTTTGCAATCCGTCTAACAACATTCATCAGTGGTTCAAAAACTACTTGATGCCACGTTTGATATACATTCTGAGGGCTATTAAATGAAACATGATGTATAATGGTGAGAAGTTGTTGGTGCATCGCCCATAATACCTACCAGCAAAACCCTGGCGTCTCACTTACTGTCTTTTACAGTACCTATGCCTGGGAAGAGTTGGCAGCTGGTACATTCTAAGTTTTTCCTCCACTTCCAGTACAGCGTGGAAGGACCTACCTAGCCTATCTAACAGTGTGTCCTCTAAAGTATGCAAGTATTCTTAATAAATTTCCATTACGGTCACCCATTAGAAGCTTGCTTAACTTCTAGATCGAATACAAATAGCGCCACTGGGCTACGTCGGCTTAAAAGACAAATAAAGACCAAGTAAATAGAGGTATTCAATAAGTCAGGAGTGTAAATGGCATAATAACGGCTCCCGCCCGGAGACAGTATCACATTAGCAGTGCAATAGGCGGCGCGGGCGGTAGCGGAGCCCCGGGCGCTCCGCCACCTGCTGCATGCGCCTGCGCCGCCCCGGGCCCCGGGGCTCCCGTTATGGTCCGCTCAATTGACTTATTTACGGGATCCATTACTTGTTTTGTACCAAGATAGGTAATTTCCAAGTTTTCGACATAATTTTTCTTGGGCTTTATAGATAGAAAGACAAATACTTTACTGCATACTTATAAAAAACAAACATTCAGAATAAACTTATAATTAAAAGTGTGCAAGGGACCTTATCGCTAAACAGCAATCTCTTCCAGACTACCCAAACAAGAATACAGGCATAAAAGTAGTTTTAGTTTTACTTAACATTGAATAATGCGGACTTTTTTTAATGAATTGATACTTGTAGGGAGACTAAATTAGTTGGCGAAATTTTAGTGTATGATTCCTTAATAAAACTGAATATATTTATTTAATGAAGACAAATGAAAATTTCAACAAAAAAAAAACAGCTTATCGCACAAGTTGAATATAGAGATGGATTTTTTCATATCTCGACCTATGTTTCCTTGAGAAAGTTGTTCAGTTGCGTGGGCTACATCACATCCTATTTTCACTAACTGCTTACAGTCATCCAATATACTTAATTATGATGTTTTAAAGCAATATACTTGAATAGTGTAATACATATAATAGTGACAACATGTGGCGTTGTCCAATGTCGAGTAAATTATAGGGTTTTATTGTGGCCATTAGAGCCGTAATCACCGTCGTGGCGGGCGACGGTAGTGGGCGGGAGGGGGGGGGGGAGGTGTGACGACACTTATGAAGACATTCTTCGCGCTAATGAGCTCATAAACCGCCGTGGGAGATACAAGGTCTGGCACCGGCGCGGGCGCAAAGTACGTCTTGAAACAATCGTCGGGGCAAACATTGTCTGATTTTTACACAAATGTTTGCCCCGACTGGGATTCGAACCCAGGACCCATCGATCAAGAGGCAGTGCCAACCGGCCGTCAAAGTTCCTAAAAGTTTGTGTAGATACGCAATATATCTCCTGGGTGAGCTTATGTCACATTCTCGATCTAATCTTTGCCACTACGCTAGGTTCTGGTCAAGAGTAAAGCCATCTTTATCTTTATACCTACATATTATAAAGAGAAAAGATTTGAATGTTTGTTTGTTTGCATCGAATAGGCTCCGAAACAACTGGGCCGATTTGAAAAATTCTTTCACCATTAGAAAGCTACATTATCTGGGATGGACATAGGGTACATGATTTTCCCGAATTCCCACGGGAACAAAGTCCCGCGCGGGAAGCTAGTTCTTTATAAAATAAAATAAAAAAATCCACGAAAAAACATCGCATCACCACAGAAGCTCATCCTCTAAGAAAAATAACTGAGTAATTGCTAAGGGCGAGCTCACACCGTCCGCCGAGACGGGTGACACGCCCCTTCTCTACGCCAACAATAAACCTATCAATTAGGCCCCCATCACACTGATTGCGGTCACTCGCTCACCGCTACCGCCGACGGCGCCCGCGCATCTAAAAAAACGGCAAAGAGCGTGTCGGGTCATGGGAAGTGTATGTTTTCGAAGTTGCTCAAATATAGTTTACTTATAACTTAATCGATGATTACTCGTCAAATTGTAAAGCCATCTCAGGTGTGATAGTTTTCCTTTTGATTTAGTTTCCGTAAGATTGTGAACATCGTTAGTTAATAATTATGATACACTACCAACAAAATATGAACTTATTTTCTTTTTAAGATTTTATTTTACAACTGTTTCATGTTTCGAAGGAAAGCCCGTGCCCCTCGATGGGGACGTTTATGAGAGCTGATTAATTACTACTATGCCGTCATCATGGAAAAGTGAAAAATTTAGTTTCCTTGTTTCTATGGTTGCTTGTTTAAAATGTAAAACCATGCCAAACCACAGCCTTGCAGCTGCTAATGAGATATTCAGATATTAAGTCAATTCAAATTAGAAAATAAGGAAAGTATGATTGAGTACCATTTAAAAAGAGCAACCCTCGGAGTTTCTTGCCTATTCTTCTCTGAGGAAGACAGCACCTTTTCGAATAGGCGCAAAGTTAAAAATGCTAAATGTAATACTAACACGTTTACTTACTTTCACTTATTATAAGTAACATTCTGCTGAATGTTCTAAGAAATAAAACTATTTGTGCCATGTACAGACAGACGGACATGGCAGAACTATAAGTGTTCTTTTTGACTACGGAACCCTAAAAAAGATGCGACTCAAAGCCATCACTTACGTTCGATTTACCTGTAATCGGGCACAATACAGACCACGGGCGGTAATAACTGGCTGAGCCATTGTTTACTGAGATAGTATGACAAAATAACAGCAATCATTGTATATGTATAAACGGGTAGAGAATATTAAACAAATTAACAGAAAGGGAAAAATAAATCTACACTGAAATTATAAAGAAGTAAAATTTGTATGTTTGTAACGAATAAACTCAAAAACCACTGGACCGATTTCAAATTTTTTTTTAACATTTAGTATGCTACATTATCCCTGAGTTACATCTTACAGGAATAAAGTCCCGTGCGGAAAGCTATAGTAATGTACTAAAGTGCAAAATGCGGTCTTATCTTACACGGGATACTTTAATTTTTAATTCCTTTTCAGCCTGGTAACCCACGATTTTTATTTTTTACCTGTTTTCGTGTACTTCTTAAAAGTATTCTGTGGTATGTTGTCGTGAATAAATATAATTTTTTAAAGTATTCTGTGGTATGTAATAATTTAACAGGCTAGCATCCTTCTGTCTGCGATGAGGTGGAGTTTTCCCCGAAGTTCCCGTCGGCTGAATGCGCCTCATTACCCGCCATGACTGTGCTTACACAAACCCACACTATTACTACAGATTACATTTTTAATCCTTGACTTACTTTTTGTTAAAATAAAGCACCTGTTTATTTTGGATGTAGATGTTTTAGTAGTTAATCAGATCGAACGTTGATATTTTTTCATGCTAGCGTTCGGATTAGTCAAAGTCAACAATAGCTTTATTTCATGCTAGCATTCCGCTCGGGACTTTGTTCCCGTAGGAAAAATATGTAGCCTATGTTAATACTTAGGGATAATGTAGCATCCTAATGGTGAAAGAATTTTTGAAATCGGTCCAGTAGTTTTTAAGTTTATTCGTTACATACAAAGATACAAATCTTTCCTCTTTGTGTTATTAGTGTAGATTAGTGTAGAAAACACTCAGCATATTACTACATAAGTCAAAGTAGTAAATTACATTTAGTTTTTTATCCTTATCCCGTGATTCAAGGTTTATTTCGTCCTTCTGGCGTTTCTGGTACTTACTTCCAGTATGAAAATACTCTGTGGGTTCTCATTTGACGCCTGCAGCGTTTAATGCTCGCGTGTATGCGTCTGCGCCGGCGTCAGCAACCATTACCCCCCGCACCCCTAAAACCCAACCTGAGGGATCTTCCGTTAACACCACCCCTGTTAAATCGATAGTGCAGTGCCCCGATTCTCTAACTTTAGTTGTGTGTCGATGGAATGGAGGCCATTTTATCTTTTCAGGTGGCGAAATTGAGAAATATTTAATTTTCATATACTTCCTGACAACCACTCCGACCAGCACCGCTAACCGAACGTAAAGTTGAAAACTACCTAGCAACTGAAAATTCAGTTGGCGGTGGCGCCACCAGTCAAAGCAGCCGTTATTAGATGCCATTTTATCCATTCAGGTGGTGAATTGATAGTTCTCAATTTAGCTACCTGAATGGATAAAATGGCCTCCATTCCATCGACACACAACTGAAGTTACAGAATCCGGGCCCTGATGTTATTGCCGATATACTTTAACACATTTTGCATTTGAATACTACTTATGTAACTTTCATGTATTGAAGGTTATTTATTATGAACCGAGTTTATCAAATGAGGTGCAGCAGAATAACAGTGAATGAATTTATTGGAAGGCTTAAATCCTAAATGTAACTTTGATTTATTTTATGTTACGTCATGAATGTTCTATGAAATAAAACTATTTTCACTTTGACTTTTTTTGACTAGATATTTGTTTTCTGGTCTTTGGTGTTCGTTTCTGCCTTTGTAAATGTTCCGAGGGACCCACGACTTAAAATAAAACCTTAGTATGGGCCTTTGAGTGTGTCTATTTTTATTTATTTATGCTTTATTATACTTAAAGACGATGGTGACCATATTATAATGTAAATCGACGTTGGAGCCTTTGACGAAATAATATCGATATAAATTTATCGACTTTTGTCACCTCTACCGAAAATTCCCAAAACAGGTGTAGTACCTGCATAGGTCAATGACCCGCACCAATTAATCGCTCGTCGGAACAAAATGGAAAGCGGTAGCCGCCGCCTGCGCCCGCGCAGTAATCAAACGATTATCATTATTATTACTGCGCCTGCCGCCTCTAAGAATTTGTAACTCGTTTGTACACAAATATTAGTTTTTGAACCGTTAGTTCCACAAAAGTATACTTACATACACATATTTAACACTTAGTTATTTGTGTCTGACTCTGAGGAGTCTTTTTCTTATCGTGTAGGTATTAGTCAAGTGTGTGGCAAACTTGGCTTACCCTGATGTCAGAGTTTTCAAACCGTATAATGGCCTCTGACTTGGTTTTAACGACTGTAGTCATTTGACAATAGCCGGGACCGACAGCTTAACGTGCCCTCCGAATCACGGAAATGCTCGTAATAAATTGTCTTAGCAGTTTTATCAAGACTTAAGTTTGTAACGTACAAGACTTGTAATCCATCCCAGACGACACTTAATTTTTTTCTGAATCTGAGGTGTCGTCCTATGGTCTCATGCGGTGTGGTAGGCTCTGTAAAGGGCCGTCTGGTTCGTGACCACCCTCCTACCGTAGTCCGACGCCAAACAACATGCTGGGAGTACCAGTGCCTTTATAGGCATTTTCTGGGTTAACTCGCTCCATCGTCGACCTCATCTTTGAACTTATGGTCAAGATTGATGTCAAGAGTAAACCCATCTTATAATAAAAAAATAAAGGTCTTGTAAAACTATTTAACCATACACCAAATAGTCGTCGGGTATAAAATATCACAGTCATCTAGAGGCACGGTAGTGCCCGCGCCAAGTAGAGCTTTTTCCTAACATTTTATGCGTTTACATACAAAACAAAGTCGCAAGAGACTTGACGTATACTTGAGTAGCAGTCGTCTTTGTCATTTTAATAGTGAGAGAAAATTACAATCAATACTTAAGTGTAGATCAAGACTTAATTCTCCTTTTGAGATACGAGCCTTATGTAACCAACTTTTGTGTATATTACATGAACTCAAATTACCGTTGACATATAAGATTTCCCAAAACGTTCTCTAAGCATGTGGTAAGAGCCGAGCGATCGCACGTTAAGATAGTGTAGTGGTGTGATATGTGGCCACTGGCTGCGTCATACCGCATTAATTGGAGTTAATGGGTTAATTTTTATGAGAGTGTTTCCTGGGAACAAACCCACGACCTGTCACTGTCGCCAGTCGCAGCTCCGCGCCGTATCTCACCGACGATTTACTAATACATCACTTGGTCATCTTGTTTCTTATTCCACGTAACACGAGGTTGGACTAAAGTTAATTTTAGTACTATTTAAACGTTTACCCGCGTGAGGAATATTCCCAAATAATTTTTAGGGAAAGAAAAATTTTTGCGCGAATGGAATTTGAACCCATGACCCCAGGATTAGATCTCCTAGTGCTCTAACCAACTAAGCTATCGTGCCTTCAAGTCGACCGGCGAAATTACAAGTGATGTATTTTTATTCAAATTACTTTTGGACTAAAGTTGTTTTTAAAATGTTAAGATTATATTCATTATCCTCTTCTGGAACTATCTTACAATTAAATAAATAAATATCGGGGTGGGCTAAAAACGAATGAAAAATAAATGTGATAATAATCAGCTTTCCCAGGCATATTGCAAGAAGGGTAAAAGGGTTTTGCTAAAGAGGTTTTGTTGCTTGTAGGCGGAAGGTTAACATAAACTCTATCAACTGTAGTCTGTATTCGTGTTATTTACTAGCGACTCGTCACGGCTTTGTACAGTTTTGATTAATATTTACTATACATACAAATACATGTAAATCTTCTGGAAAAATGTATTTAAGTACATGATGGTGGAAGCCGCATCAAAATCCGTTGCGTGCGTGGTTTATGAGGTATCGGAAATACAGACTTTTGTTTAATTTACTATGCATGTAGAGAAGAGAGATGTTGCATGTTTAGCTTCTATAAAAATATTATTTAGTTGGGGCTTTTACATATTATCTTTATCATGACCTAAATGTGAAAGTGTGTTCGTTCGTCCTCTATTCATGTCGTAACGAAGCTATGCGGATAGTTGGAGGGCTGCAGAGTGATATAGGCTACTTTCGACGCGAACGAAGTCACGGGCGGAGCGCTAGTAATAAATAAGTTCACCTAGTTCATTACTCTAGCTACATCAAAGTAGCGTAGTGCCTAATGTGCGTTGTAGATCGTCGCGTGCGCCTGCGCAGGTCAACCCGCGGCCGTGTCCGCCGCTCTCCGTGTTAATGAGCGTCACGACCCGCCACATGCAGGGCTCTGCACCACTCGGGCTTACCTTACTTGATCCTATTTCTTCTTTCAGGTTAATACTTCCATGCTGGACTGGGAGTGAAGGAAAAACTTAGAATTAGCTTACTGCGTACTCTTCCCAGGCATACTGTAAAAGTCCGTAAGTGGGATGCGAGGGTTTTGTGGTATCATGGGCAAAATGCTGATAACCTCTCACCATTATGCAACATATTTCATCCGATAACCCTCATAATTTATGTCGAACGTGGCATCTAGGGGTTCTAGAAACACTGATGCTCTGCAAACCCTGATAGGGATTATAGCCGGGAGCGTATTTGTGTATGTAATAAAATTTTGACATAACTAGCATATGAGGTGATTTTTTATAATTAATTAACGAAACCACAAGGGGTGATTCTCCCGATTAAACTGGACAACTTTCCCTAGGGAACCATATGAAATTCTCAAAAGAAAATTCATGTTCTCGTCAAGGCGAAGTATTATACTTGTATTATGACCTATGAATGAATGAATGAATGAATAAATTCTTTATTGCACACGTAAACAAAAACATTATGGAGAATTTACATTAGTGCAAAAGGCGGCCTTATCACTAAAAGTGATCTCTTCCAGACAACCCTTTGGCTGAAAGGAACCATTTTAAAAGACTGAAGCGTAGTGCGCAGATCAAGTAATAGATAAGTAATAAAGATATAAAAGTTTTCGAATAAAATAAATATACACAAAATAAATTAATGAAAAGTACATAAATAATACATAAATACATATGCAAGCATAAATATATACAACATAAGTAATCAGTTGCAAGTTTTAGATTTTATAAGTAAGTGCTCACGAAGCTTGTGTTTGAAAATAGTGAGAGATTTAGAGTGACGGACATCAGACGGCAGTTCATTCCATAGGCTTGTAGATTTTAAAGTAAAAGAATCCTTGTAGTACCCAGACCGAGAAAGGGGCACCAGGAGAATATTATCATTCTTTGAGCGCCTATGTTTAGTTCCTGTTCCTTGAACGTTAAGCTATTGGCTGTTGCCGATTGACTACAGTCGTTAAAGCAAGTCAGAGGCCATTGTGCGGTTTGAAAACTCTAACACCAGGGTTAGCCAAGTTCGCCACACACTTGACTATACCTACACGATAAGAAGAAGAGTTTTAGTTGGCTGATTCACAAACGAAATTTTGGCAAACCAATTTAAATATTGAATGACACCGGATTACACAAACACCATTATCTTATAATGTTTAAAGAGAAATATTTTTATTGCCGAATGCAGTAATGTGTTATTTTAAGTACGAATAAAAGTTTGTTGTATCTCTAATCAAAATAAAAACGATATAGTCTAGGCCGGACGTCCGATAGAACAAAGGACCCTGTGGAATGAGCAAATGCAAGCACTTTCCGGTTTTAATCTTTAAAAATTATCGCTAGAAAGAAGTCCATGTCCAGCAAAGGATAGATAATTAACCAGCTGATCATCATGCAACGCACTGCATACCGCTTATCTGTACAAAACAGGTTACTACTTACTCTATTTTGAAGCAATGTGTCTTAAAAATTAAACTACGAAAATTTCAACACTAAAATTAGAAAGAGGAAAGATTTGTATTTTTGTATGTCTGTAAAGGATAAAGTCAAAAACTACTGGACCGATTTCAAAAGTTCTTTCACCATTAGAATGGTATTATCCCCGAACTCACACGAGAACGAAGTCCCGGGCTAGTATTTAAAAAAAAAAGTTGGTGTCCTGAACAATCCCGTGCACCAAACGATACTGCGTTCTACATAGAGTACACCCTGCGCCATCTAGCGAAGAGCAATAGAACTATTAGAGAGGGAGTCGCGGCAGCGTTCATAATACAGATTAAATGCAGCTTTCATATCATTATAATTTTTATTTTATTATTCTAAGTAAAATCCCCGACATACTCTCGAGTTTATTATTTATTGTTTAGGAAACTAACATCAGCAAACCAGTTTTTTTATTTTATTATTATAAGATGGGTTAACTCTCTTATCTTGACCATAAAGGTCAAAGATGAGGTCGACGATGGAGCGAGGTAACCTATAAAGGCACTGGTACTCCCACGCTCCGACGGAACACAGCAATCTGTTTGGCGTCGGACTTCGGTAGGAGGGTGGTCGCGAACCAGACAGTCCTTTACAGAGCCTACCACACCGCATGAGACCATAGGACGACACCTCAGATTCAGAAAAAAATGAATAGAATAGAATAGAATAGAAAAATCTTTATTTTATAGGACATAGGAAAACAAGTCAAGATTACAATGAAATACATACAAACATACATTAAACGATTTACATACGCATTCGTACCTCTGATCCTACTGACTCTACGCCTATTCGCAAAGGTGCAGTCTTCGCAAAAGTGTCATTTCCTGGGATGGATTACTAGGAGGCAGGTCTCATTTGTGTTTCCTTAGTCGCCTCTTACGACACCCACGGAAAGAGATGGGGTGGTGTTATTCTCAACCAATCACCACACGGCAAAAAATGTATGCTTACATGGTTTTATTAAGTTTCTAAAAATGAAATTTGTGCTGACATGTTTTATTAAGTTTCTAAAAATGAAATTACCGATTTCCATACAAAGCCAAAGCTGTAGCAAACTCATTAAAAAAATAGATTTATTGTAAAAATTCAAAAAATAAAATAAAAAAGTTATGGATGATTTAGATAACGAAGTTCTAATGCACTTACGAAAACTGTTCTAATGCACTTACGCATTAGAACAGACAAGAAATAAATCAGGCTGTAATTGAGCTTCGTTTTCAGTAAATAAATCTTATTTATTTATTTATTTAATTATTTATTTTTTATTTTATTTTTCTAAATATATAAAATTTCAGGTCCTCCCTCATAGACTCATCAACGCTCAGCTAATCTAACCGTTGGACCTAGAAAACTGAAAGGCCCAAAGGTCCCTTTTATTACGTAGGCAAGGAGCAAGGAAGGATTTTACGAAAATCCCCCGAGAACGAAAGTCCCGGGCCTCCTCTAGTCTAAAGTAGAAACAACGATTTTATTTAAGCCTTGTGTAATATAGCCAGGTTCGAAATTTTCGGAATAGCTGTTATATTACATAAATTACTGATAATCCTTCGTTCTTCTTTCCCGATCTTTTTTACTTTGGTTCTACTAGAAATCACCGCGGGCTTAATGAGTACAACTCACTAAAGCTTTTTACATTGTAAGCTTTTTTTTATAAGCCCCCTGGTTCCCACTGCTGGACAAAAGCCTCTTTATTCTTTTTCCACACATTTTTAAGTTATTTTTTATTATAAGATCGGTTAACTCTTGACCTTAAGGTCAAACATGAGGTCTATGATGGAGCGAGTTAACCCAGAAAATGCCTATAAAGGCACTGGTAGTCCCACGCACCGACGGAACACAGCAAGCTGTTTGGCGTCGTACTTCGGTAGGAGAGTGGTCGCGAACCAGACAACCCTTTACAGAGCCTACCACACCGCATGAGACCATAGGACGACACCTCAGATTCAGAAAAAATGAAGTGTCGTTGCCTGGGATGGATTACTAGGAGGCAGGTCTCATTTGTGTTTCCTTAGTCGCCTCTTACGACACCCACGGAAAGAGATGGGGCGGTGTTATTCTCAACCAATCACCACACGGTGTAAAACACATTCCAGTCTTGCGCTACCACTTGCCAATCCCGCGTGAAAGTTTAGCTTATGGAACATAGTGAACTCTTGAGTTTATGGGTTTGAAACTTTTGAAACACACCATGCGCGTGCTCTACAACATGACGTTTTATGCTCCTCAAGATCTCAGGAACACCATTTATAAAACAGTTCGCGGTCCTCCCTAAAGATAATATATATATACCTTATTCTGACGCGATCGAGTAAGTCTACCCCCAATCTTATAGGCACCCCCAATCGGTGCAGGATATTATCATTGAAAATTATTACTATGGAAATATTTTCTAACTGATTTAATCCGTAATTAGGGATCAAATTAAAATGATATCTAGTCTCTGCACCTCGTGTCGTCATTAACTGTAGAGCAGATTTCACGATATGCTGTGTTTATACGGCAATTGTATAAATGGGAGCAACGATACTGTTCCGAGGCTATCAACCAGATACTCGCTACTGTATTGAATCTAGTGCACGCAGTTCGGGTCCTAGTCCAATATACTGAATGCGCAGACGCATAGGCCCGCGGTGATGGATGCGCGTGCGCGTAATTGACAGCGACACGCGCGCGCGCCGCGCCGCCGGCATCAATCTGCGCAAAGCGCCCACGAATCCACCCGACAAAACCTAATATATTGGCCCTCACCGCTGAAACTCAAATAGCGATCTTAATTGCCTGCTTAGTGCGTGATCTTTGCTGAATAGTTCAAATAGAGAAAGGCTAGTGCACGTTGGATTTCTCGTAAATGCGCTTGCGCAGCGGGACGCAGCTTCACAGCGACGACGTGTGCTATGAATAACTGATAGCTTTGCATTCGCAGTGCGAAGGGGGGACGGTTTTAGCACCTGGAAGGCATTAAATCCATTTCCACGGATGTCTCGCGTCGGAACGTGTCATAACAGGAGATAATGCCGTACAAAGTGGCGTGCGACGCGCTCTGTCCACACTGTAATCCTAACACATGGCCCCTGGACCGGGACTCGCTATTTTAATATGAAAGAGGTGGCAAGTGCATATAAATCTGCACCCTCCCCCCACTTCGCCCCCCGCTGGGCTGCTCACAATGACAGCGATTTCCCGCCACTGCTCACTGCCGGCTGAATTTGCATCACAACGTGCTGACTGGTGATATACATCCTGGGAACGACAGTTGTCGTCGAGATGTCCTGTAGATATACTCGAACTGTTGTAAAAACGGTTTGAAAATTAAAACCAGATCTTAGACAAAACCTGTAAAACCTACTTTAGTTAGTTTTACAGTTTTTGTAAAACCAACAAAATTGTTTTGAATGTATACAGCCCTTTATATCAGGTTTTTTTAACAGCGTAATAAGTATTTTCTTAGTTATTAAAGTATTACCAACCAGTATTTTTATCTTCCTTCTTGACGGAAAATTTTCGCTCCCAACCCGTGGTCTACCTTATTTATATAAGTTGACCAATTTGACAATGGGCAATATTTTTTTCCATTGGTTCACCTCAATCTTGTTTTTGTTTCTTCATCGGATGACATCGCGATAGTCCAATGCGGAACGCGGCGACGGCGACTGTGATCACCTTTGCATGAGGGATGAATCGGGGTGGTCTTCTAGACTAGTTTTATTTTAACGCCTTTTATTTAAAACATGGAATATCATATCATTAGAGTAAAGATCCAAAAGCCAACTGCAGACGTTCGCTATAAGATGGGTAATTAATTTTTTTTTTATCAGACAAGAAGCCTAAAATTATAAATAGCTACAAGTCAAAATAAGAGACAATAAATGATGGTAAGTGACAATGAATTATTTTTTGCCTTCAAAACGTGATTGCATTTCTCCTCGTGAAATATCTAAGTATCAAATCTAGAACCAGAAGCAATAAATACGTTTGAAAAACGACGTGTAAACGAAACATTAACGAGATGTTAAAACAGCCGCGCGGTGGCGGCGGCGGAGCGCCGCTGCGTCAGAGCATGGTGCCACCATCACCATCACTCTGACGCGAGGAGCTGTTCGTTCACACTACAATGTATACTCTGTTTGACATCACTTCTAATGCCGTTTCGATAAACAAAGCACAGTACGGTAGATCTTGCGACAGGCCCCTGTTTGTTTGCAATGGGCATTAGTCTCGAGTTTGCGCCATTTCGCGCCGTTCCCGCCATTACGGTGGTAAGTCCGGCAGTAAATCCATGCGCCCGCGCCGCCGCCGTCCGTTTCCTTCGACGGCGATGGATGGCGCTGCAGCACGATCGACGCGTCGATGTACTGATGTGTCGGTTTTATTACGCGACTAGTGATTTAGATTTGTGAGACTGTAAAACAAATGTTAACGCCTAGGACTAGAAGGCCCGGTTCCTCGTGAATATCGACATGCTATCAGGGCCCCGATTCTGGTATCTTGTGTGTCGATGGAATGGAGACCATTATATATGTTCAGGTGGAAATTGAGAACTATTTAATTTTCATATACTTGCTGACAACCAACCCGACCAGCAGCGCCACGGCCAACCGAACGTAAAGTTGCAAGTTTGCAACTTAGCAACTGAAAATTCAGTCGGCGGTGGCGCCACCAGTCAAAGCAACCGTCTTTAGATGTATGAAATTTGGATAGTTCTCAATTTCGCCACCTGAAGGGATAAAATGGCGACCATTGGGGCCCTAGGCGTGCTCCCATAGAATCTATTGGTGGTGTGGGGCCTTCATCGATAGCTCAATATCACATTCAAGCGCAAAATGTAAGTTATCTTACATCAGTCTTATGAAGTCTTTTCACACTACAGTAACAAAATAGAGATGAGTATTTATAAAAATACTCAATTATTTGTAACAGAAATGGAGAGAATACGCAAACAAGTCCATACAATAATTGGCACACCTTGATTACTTGACGTGATTGACAACTGACAGAAAGAAAGTTACCAATTATAATATTTTTTAGTTCTGTTTCAGGACTTTTTTGCCAAGCTGTACTAGGGCCTGTAATACCGGTACACTAATGTTACAAAAAGGGGGAGTGGGTTAATTAGCACACCTTGAACCCAGTAGACGCATTTTCCACCACCCTTCAGACGGCAGACTTTTTTTTTGTTTAAGATATCGGTTTAGCTACAATATGACGAATTTTCAAACAATAGGAAATGACTGAATTTATTACAATACAATATTTTTTATTGCACACATAGGATTACAGAATATGTTTATACAGCGAATTTGAAATAATGTATACAAATAGGCGGCCTTATTGCTTAACAGCAATTTCTTCCAGGCAACCTTATGGTATAGGAGTTATTTATTTTATAACGTGATTGGGAGGCTACCACTGCTTAAGCCATCCACCGAGCCTCAGCTGACGTTCATAGAGCTTCATGATAAATCTATCTGAAGCATTTTACAAGTTACCGCCCGAGAGGAAATGATTGACTAAAATAATAGCCTGGACCGGAATCTATAGAAATAATCTTAAAATTGCGTGCATATCGCATTTTGCAGGCGCAGGACTTCTTCATTGCCGCCACACCACCCCATCTCTTTCCGTGGCGTGGGTGTCGTAAGAGGCGACTAAGGAAACAAAAATGAGACCTGCCTCCTAGTAATCCATCCAAGGCAACGACACCTCAGTTTGTTTTCAATCTGAGGTGGCGTCTTAAGATCTCATGCGGTGTGGTAGGCTCTGTAAAGGGCCGTCTGGTTTGCGACCACTCTCTTACCGAAGTCCGACGCCAAACAGATTGCTGTGTTCCGTCAGTGCATGGGGGAGTACCAGTGCCTTAATCGGCATTTTCTGGGTTAACTCACTCCATCGTCGACCTCATCTATGACCTTGGTCAAACTGTATCCAATGAATATCCAATACGATAAGAAACCTGTTTGTTATTGACAAACTTTGACATCGCTTGACGACAACTTTGACAACTAAACAAAGAAAACATAACAGAACACAATTTGGAAAATGTTATTGCGTTTTTGATTATATTATAAGACTTGTTATAAAATTTTAATCATATTTCGTGCATATATTACTGTTATTATTTAGAATAGTGTTACCTGTGTTTGAATAGTGAATGTTGTTAATTATTATTTTTATTGGATAATGTCTGAGGGTGATTTGTTACCGGTGAATAACAATGAAAGTAGTGATAAGAGGGAGGATGGGCTGGCGACTTTGGTCACCAGTCGCACGGTGCAGACGGCCGTGGTCACCAGTCGCCATGTGCAGGCGTCATTAAGGACGAAGAGACAAAGCCTGATGGACTACCTCTCCTATGATCAATATGACGCAAACAGGGTGAGCTCAAGTTTCACATACAAAGGTCCGTACTTATTACAGAACGCGACTCAGAGTCTGATCTATACTTAAGTAGCAGTCGTCTTTGCCTTCATAGGTGAAGTCAAGCCAATATTTTAGTTCTTCACTATCGAAACCAGATAAATTTTCGTGAACCGTTACGAATTGTGAACCTCCTTTTTTTGTCACGCCAACGTAAACGTTCATTTTTTTGTCACGCCAACATAGACCCCCATCGAGTCGCCCGCGGACCCCTGGGGGTCCACCTGGACCACTTTGAGAATCAGTGATCTATACTAATATTATAAAGAGGAAATATTTATATTTTTGTATGTAACGGATAAACTTAAAAACTACTGGACCGATTTCAAAAATTATTTCACCCTTAGGATGCTACATTATCCCTGAGTAATATAGGCTACATAATTTTCCCGAACTCCCACGGGAACGAAGTCCCGCGCGGGAGGCTAGTCTGCTATACAATGAAACAGCTAGGCAAATGACTGGAATCGATGAAATTTAAATAATTTTCGATTTAAAATAATTTTTGATGAAGTAATTTCAAAATCACTCCCCAGTCCATTAAAATTTTGCCATATTGCCGTTCCATTTGTATTGTAAAAAATTAAAATGTAACTAAATATTTATTCTAGGAAGTGATAACACGTCTAATGCGGTTGGTTCTTTTATTTTTACTGATCGGCGCATGCGTTGCCCATTACGTAATAACCAGAAAATCTGAGACATTCTCGTACAAACCAGTCCCACTCCCGCTCCCGCAACACTCCATACAAGTGCTTCCGGAGAAAACCGGCCACAGTCACGTGGTCCAGTGCCCGCTCGGCAGTCGCACCGTCAGCTGCAACGTCAACCCTGAAGGATCCCCTGACGACATCGGAGGCTATCTGTTCACCCGATCCGCCCTGGTGCCCCCGTACCCAAAGAGAAACGGCAAAATTTGGGGTTTCATGTTTAATGAGTCGCCGTACAGCGCTCCGGAAATAATGTACGACAAGTTTTGGCGTCTATTTAACGTGACGTCCACCTTCAACCGGCATAGCGATGTACCGATGACCTTGCTGGACCTGCCCCATCCGGACAACTTTACGTCCACGGAGTTTTTCGTCCCCACCGTGCAAAAAAACTATTACTTATCGAAACTCGCCCCCGTGATGTACCTACAGTCGAACTGCAACACATGGACCAAGCGGGACGAGTACGTGAAGGAGCTGATGAAGTACATCCGAGTGGACTCATACGGCTTGTGTCTCAACAGCAAGCGACTCCCCGGCAACCTGAACTACGGCGACACAGAATGGTACCACACGTACGACCCGCAGCTGATGCAGCTGGTGGCGCGGTACAAGTTTACGCTGGCGATCGAGAACGCGGTGTGCCACGACTACGTGACGGAGAAGCTGTGGCGGCCGCTGATAGCTGGCTCGGTGCCGCTGTACCTAGGCTCGCCGGACGTGCGGGACTTGTTGCCGCACGCTCGCGCCGCGCTGCTGCTGTCGGGTTTCCCGACGCCCGAGCTGTTGGCGCGGCGCCTGCACCGCCTGCTGCGGAACGACTCACTCTACGACCTGCATTTGCACCACAAGACGCACCGCGTCATCACCAACCCGCTCCTGCTCGATATCTGGCGCGACCAGTATCATACTGTGGATGGTGATCGATGGCGTGAAAAAGAATCCAAAGTGTTGTGCCTGATGTGCTCGCTGCTGCACGAGCCTGGCCCGCCGCGACAGGCCTCTCGCCGCCACTGTGACTGCCACCTGCCCCTCCGGGCGCTCACCATGGAAGCCGACCCCACGAGTTATTGGCTCGATAACATCGATAAATCCGAACTAAACATCAAACTTCTCTATAACGAGAGCACCGCGCTGGAAATAATGGAATTGGGTGGGGCCCGTTTTATATGACCGCCGTCCCCAGGAGTGTATAAAAGGTTGTGTCATATCATATGTCACTCCGCAGGTTATAACGATACCTACATTTGTTTTATGGCATGACATCGACGAGGGAACTTTTGCAGGGAGTGAACCTACGAATCATTTGTGGTATATTTATTTGATTTCATTCTTAAACACACACCAACACTGACAGGTCGGTTTGAGAAGCCGTAAGAGTATACATGGAGGGATCAAATTTTCAAATGAGCTCGTTCTATTCAATTTGGATTTTGATCCGTCCACAATAGTGTTTTTATGGATAATGGGTTCGCTCTTGACCATAATCTAGCTCAATGGGCGAAGATGCTGTCGAGGTTGTAGCAAACTCACCCAGAAGACGCCAAGAGTCAGTATACGATAAAATCTAAATATATAAAAGGAGAAACTGACTGACTAACTGACATATCAACGCACAGCCTAAACGGCTAAACGTAGGCACTTGAAATTTGGAAGGGACGTGGCTTAGGTAGCGTAGAGGTGCACTAAGAAAGTAATTACCGAAATTCCCACGAGAACGGGAATTAGCGGGAAAATCCTTTTGTATGAAAAATCTAAACCGCTTAAGTTAGACACTTGAAATTTCGCATGCTGGTACCTTAGTAAACTTAAAGCTTAGTTGCAACAGGATATTGCAAAATTCCTACGGGAACGGGAGTTAGCGGGAAAAAACTTTTGTATGTAAAAATCTAAATCTTAAACTAAATCAATATTTAATAAACTAAATGAAGGTCCATTAATGTAATCTGTTCAAAAGAAAAAAATAACACGCAACGAAGTTGCGGGCATCAGCTAGTGGTTCATATAGTTCATTCCCTGCTCGAGTCTCGTTGTGTGTGTCATACAATGAAATGAAACTATTGTTGTGATCTTTAAAATGACACATTTTACAACTTTATAATACAACATTGGGGACGGACCCGCCCATTATAGTTTAAAGTAACTTTATTTTGATATTTTGATATAATTATGTATGATGTTCATAATAATGTACCTAGTCTTTGATTTATATATTCTATAATAACGTATTGGATCTGATCACAACGTACTTTCAATATTAATTAATATAGTGATTTAACTTTGAGATTCATGTTGTACTTCATGAGTTCCAATAAACATATACAGTGTGTTCCCGGATACGGTGCACAAATGAAAATGGGTGAAACGACTACAATTTATCGATAAAAAAAATAAATATTAAAATAATTAAAATTTAACAATTTTATGTTGAAAATTGGTGAATTTTTTTTTTCCATAGTGACTGTTTTTATGTAATTACTTTGTTTTTATTTACCATACAGAGTTAATCTTTTGGCATCATTATTGTTTTTATTTGAACAAAATCCAAAAGGTAATAAAAAAATTAAAAAATCAATATTAAATACAATTTAATTTCTATAATTTTTTCTTTTTTTTATCGATAAATTGTAGTCTTAGTTTCACCCATTTTCGTTTGTGCACCTTATCCAGGGTCACACACACTGTATATACTTGGTTTTAATGGCTTATAAATAATTTATTGTTAATGTTTTAAACAATAAAAACTTATATTTATTATTAGTTTATTATTAACATACCATTTAGTACATTAGAATCAAAGTTCAAAGAATTATATTCAACAGAAAAATTGTTCCGTTGATTTGGTTCTGGACCAGAAAATTTTTTGTGTTTGAAACCTCTAGAAATGGTTTGGTCATTGCTCACTTATTGGAGATTTCATAAAAACTTTTCCTTCTCTCACGATTTAAATTAAACTTCTCAAAAAGAGACGTAATGCAGCAATAAAGACGCGCTAAAAAAAGCAACGTATATGGAAGATGGGGCAGGGAACCTGAATAGCTTTTGATAGGGTGACTACTGACTATAGTGGAAATTTACCAGTCACTTCGAAAGCAGCAACACAACGATAGGAGCCGCCGCGTCGCGTCGTCTATGTACTCGTATCATTGCAAACGATACAAAGATGATACGTGTGAAGCGCTCGTAGCTCAGTGGTGGTTACTGATCTCAACCGATCAGTGAGGTTAAGCAACGTACACAGAGGCAGGGAACCTGATGGGTGACCAAAGTGGCAATTTATCACGAGCGTTTCCGTGCTTCGGAGGGTACGTTAAGCTGTCGGTCCCTGCTGTTATCGATTGACTACAGTCGTTAAAACCAAAGTCAGAGGCCATTTGGCGGTTTGAAAACTCTTGACACCAGGTTTAGCCAAGTTCGCTATATTTTTTTTTAAATTATAAGATGGGTTAACTCTTGACCTCAATCTTGACCTAGGACATAGATGAGGTCGACGATGGAGCGAGTTAACCCAGAAAATGCCTATTAAGGCACTGGTTCTCCTACGCACCGATGGAACACAGCAAGCTGTTTGGCGTCGGACTTCGGTAGGAGAGAGGACTTGACTATAAGTACCTACACGATAAGAAAAAAAGACGTGTAAAAATAAATAAAGAAAAATAACATAAGTATCGTTTCTCTGCAACGCGCATCGCGCCGCATGCGCAGTCTGCGCGGGATTACTCTAAATTACACATAAATACTGCATTAATTATTTATTAATGGACCTTATTACTTGCTATTTATCCGGCGGAATGGTCTTTATTCTGTCTAGATTATTCCTCTAGAGATTCGCATCGTTTCTTTTGTGTAGTTTTAAGAAATGTGATTAAATGTTGATATGTTGTGTAGGTGTTACAAAAACTGTATTATTCCATGCCAAAAATGTAAACAAAGAAATATCATTGTCAAAGTGAAATTCCAGTTATCAAAAACATTTTTTCCAATACATTTATTAAAATTTTATTAATTTGCAAAGAAGTTAATACTAATTAATTGTATTGTGACGTTTGTTTCAGGTGTTATAATTATTTATTATACTTAACAAGCAAGTATGCAAACGAATAAGAAACTTGAATAAATATAAAGTGTCATCATAAGAAGTAAATTTTTTTTTTCAGCCCATATACGTCCCCACCGAGGGGCACGGGCTTCCCTTCGAAACACGAAGGGGATTTAGGCCATAGTCCATCACGCTGGCCCAATGCGGGTTGGTGGACCGCTCGTCTTTCGAAAATTTATTTAATATACTTATATATCAATATATTTTACTAAAATTAATTTACATTTTAAAATTCTTTTAAACTAATAAATAGTATATTGTTACTTTAGGGGTGAAAGAATAGTAGATTGTTAACCAAGGGCTGTATGACATCAATTGCATACGAGGTTTTTGGCGCCCGAGCGCAGCGAGGGCGCTAATTAGCCCGAGTATGCAATTGATGCTTACACCCGAGATAAACACTCTGCTTTACATATCGATTGTGAGGTAAGTAAAAAAACAAGAAAGCAGGTTTCTATGAACATTTATTAAAGGGAAATGTGTATTTAATAAAATTTCGCGCCTAGCTAGTCGACTGCCTTTTTTACTCTTCACGATTTTATGGCACGCAAGCGCGTCAAATCGTACTGGCCAGTTTGATTTTTAAATCGATTTCAACTAACATACGATGTGACTACGAAACAAATAGTTCGATATTAAAAATAAAGTCTTCATAAATTCTTATAAATATAAATTGTCTTGATTCCGATTCGAGTAAATAATCGATACCGAGAAAAAAAAAGTAACTTTTTAAAAATATTCTTCTTGCAGTATTGAGTATGACAGTTCTTTTTTCAAATTCCAAAACCTATGCTGTAATGTTATTACATGGTAGGTTTTGAAACCTATGCTGTAATGATATCCATACACCCCGGCATTCAGGGAAGTAAGTGAGTACTTACAGAGCAAGAGATATGTAAACTTATTTAAGTCCCGAGACGGGGTTTGGCAACCGAATGTAGCGAGGGAGCTAATAGTTCGAGGGACTAAATAAGTCTTTCACCCGAGGTAAACACTGTGCTTTTCATTATGAATACAAAGAAAGTAAAAATAAAAACATGAATAAGCTGAACTCATGGCTGCTATGCGAAAGTTATAGACCAAGATCCCAGGGCCGCCAGACCTTACTTATTTTCTCATAAACCAAATGTATGGGAAATAGTAGTGCTAGTACGTACTAATAATGTATGAATACTAGCTAACCTGGGCCGATGCATAGCCAATTTTCAGCGACCAGGTTCTGAAGGTACTTCCAAAAACTGCTTACTTTTCTGGAAGTCTGGGTGCTATAAAAAGTATTGTTATAGTTCCCTGAACATCATATACAAAAGTCACGGCTCAGATTGTAGGTATAATCGCAAAATTTACTTGCGAACTGTAAAGTGTCTGGCAGAAATTACAGCCGACGGAGAGTGTCTGGCGGTGTTAAACATTAATTTTTATATTTAATTAATTATATTCTATTAGACATCAGCAGCCAGACTTCAAGACAAGTGAGTAATTTTTGGAAGTACCTTCAGAACCTGATAGCTGAAAATTGGCCGTCGGCCCAGGTTAGCTGGTATTCATACATTACTAGTACGTACTAGCACTACTATTCCCTCACATTTGGTTTATGAGAAAATAAGTAAGGTCTGGCGCCCCTGGGATCTCCGTCTATTACAAAACTCTACAACTCGAAAAAACTATTACCAAGTTTCAAGTCAATTGGACGAAGTTATTTTTTTTTCCATACAAAAAAATTGATTTATTTTCATGCTTCAGACGATCTAGCTGGGATCTCCGTCTATTACAAAACTCTACAACTCGAAAAAACAAATGAAGATCGGAATGCCACTACGCCTATCATGGTTTTTTTCTGTGGCTGGCCAGCTATTCATCCATTATTTTTCATTTTCATCATTGAAAAAAATTGAAAATATTTTGCCAAAATCTATGTTATTTTAAAGAAATAGCTAAAAGTAAATTATTATAAAGTCATTTAAAAAAGTATTCTTTAATACTTAACTTTTATTATTTAAATTTTACATCGCAATGTAATAGAGTCGCTGTATGTATAGGAAGTTGGAACATGTTTTTGTAATACTTAATTTGACAGATGTCAGTTGAAAGCGATTCTCCCTAGGCCTGAAAAGTATTACTTTCAAGCCGCTCCGTAGGCAACTTCAGACCTACTTTCTGAGTATGAGTAATGAAAAAGGTTTTCTACTAACTGTGTGTTTAATTTTTTAATAATTAAGTAGGAATAAATTTAAGTAATCTGAAACACACATTAAAACAATTTAAGTCGCTTTTGTAGCTCTATCATACAATTGATAAATAAAACAACAAAGGGGTTCGATGGATTTAGTATGGGAGCCGGCCTGTGACCAGCCGCCATCTTGGATTTTCTCGAATGTGATGTCGCAGGTTGAAACCTAGTCAGATCGATAGAGGATGTCAGGTGATCAAAAAGTATACACGTTCATTTTGTCGTATCATCACTGGGAATAGAGATATAATTATTTTTGTTAAATATGTGCTGCCATATATATTTTGTTCTAAAAAAATTGAGATTTTGTTCTAAAAAAATATGAGTATAATGATGGATACAATACATGCAATCTGATGAAAATATAGACTAGGAATTTAATATGTTAATAACTTATAACTTACAAGTCTATTTTTTATACCAACAAATGTTTTTGCGTGCTGGCTGGGGATAGGGCAAGAGGTGGCCGGGGATGGAGCACTCAAGGCTGGACATGAGGCGTCTGGAGCCTTATGTCCTTTTTTTAATTTCACCGAAACAATGAGTTCATCGTTCGGTTATTTGATTTATTATGAATAACTAGATTCTGTTTTATGATATTTCATCGGAAAAAACAATGATTTTAAAATTTTTCTAGTAGTTTTATCCTAAAATTTAGAGAGATGAGCTTAACTGGCTCGAGATTGGGTATCTTCCCCTATTTACATATTTTTACCAACAATTGGAGTTAGGTACTTTTCGTTTGCTGCCAGCCTGGTTTTTTTTGGAGCGTTGTCCTTTTTTTTAGGCTCAGGAAGATTCGTACATAAAAAAAAGAAAACCTTAAAAAAATATCCGAATGTTATGAACCACTCTGGTATTGCTAGGACCATAATTTATATTTTCGCTAAAAACATGTTTTTGCTCGAATGAAATTTTTAGTACAACTAGCTACAAACCTGTATGAGTTAGTGTGTATAGTTGTTTTAGAAGTTTTAGAAAAGTGATTTAAAAAATTCTAACTATTTTTTTTACAATAATCGATAATGGTCGATTATCGAGCTAACCTGAAACGAGACAAAATACTGCACTGGGAAGAAAACGTTTAAGCCTTTAAAAAACCTTTTTTTATTGAACAGCCGTATGCAAATACTACAAAACCATGTTTGTGATTTTTAAAAATAAAAGATACGAACGGCCACACATCAGGTTACCACAAGCGTGGACTCTATGTTGTGATGAGAGCGATTTTGCAATGAAAATGGAGTAACCTGATGCGCTGGCCTGTGTACAATAGGCATAACATTTTGCCGGAAAGCTTAAGTTAAAATACATCAAGCTTAAGAAACTCAGTCGATGAATAGTGTAAGCTATAGTGCTATGAATAGTGTAAGCTATAGTGCTATGAATAGTGTAAGCTATAGTGCTATGAATAGTGTAAGCTATAGTGCTATGAATAGTGTAAGCTATAGTGCTACAGCTTTTCAATTGATGTGTACTTATACAGGGTTACTTTTTAATCAGTACACAAATTTTTCTTACGGTGTCAGTAACGTTGATAGAACGTAAATAAGACGGAAAAAAATTTTTTTTTCCCAAAATTTTCATATTTTGATACCCCTTTTTAACGTCTTAGAGGATGAATTTTGTAAAACGCAGAAACACGGGTGTCACAAATTGTGTTGAAGAGTACTATTACCAAGTTTCAAGTCAATATTGGACGAAGTTATTTTTTTTTCCATACAAAAAAATTGATTTATTTTCATGCTTCAGACGATCTAGCTTGAAATTTTTATATGAAACGATATAAAACAAAACAATACGGGTCTGTTAAATTTTCATAAAGTTTACGTACAAAAAATTTGTGTACTTATTAAAAAATAACCCTGTATGTACTCGTACCTACTCAGCTCTTCATAATGTTGACTAAGCCCATCAATCATGTTTAATTATAAAGGCCCTATAAAAGCCGGTGGTGGTTTTATATAAGCCTCATATCACGTGCGAGTTAATCGCTCGAAAGCCTTTCCACAGAGGGACTGTTGCGCTCGCGCAGCATTTGTTTAATTAATCCCTTAACTTATGAGATGTTGAATGAAATGGAGCTTTATTTTTAGTACATGATTTTGTAGTATGGGACTGTACCTACTGCAGTTCGAAGACTGCGCCAAACGCGACAATATCGATGGTGACAAGTGGGAGGATCTCGGTTCAGACAGCAATAAATGGAGGAAAACTATGGCAGAGGATTGCAAAACCCGAGACACTGCCTGGTTTCTTAATTTAGTTGAAAAACGAGTTAAAAGGCATAATATTGAAGGATTCCGTTCTGCAACGGACCCTCAGTACGCGTGCCACACGTGCGGACGGATGTGTCGTTCCAGAATCGGTTTATGTAGTCATGGGGACTGATTTTTGAAACAATAGAATTCCAATTCGCATACGAATTTACAAAATTTGTACGAGATTCTCAGGCGAATCTTGTCAATTCGTATGCGAATTGGAATTCTATCGTTTCAAAAATATGGGCCATGAGCGGCGATGCCGATCGAACCAGTCGCTACTTAAATCATCAGTCAAGATGCAAAGGCCTATGATGATGATTTTGTATACTTTTTGTGACGGATTCAATAAATAATTAATTAATTCACTCTTAGTTACAAACTACAGGATTCTATTGTTAAGATTTCAAGCCCAAATGATTGTAATTCGTCTCGTGGGTTTTTATTTTGGTCAAACAAAGCATTTAAAGAAAATAACAATAATCCTATCCCTTTCTGCTTATCATACTATATTATAAAACAAAATCCCCCATCGTGTCTGTCTGTCTGTCTGAATGATGCTTTATTTTATTTGAGAAACCTACAGCCTAATAGTAATGCACTCCGTTAAGCATTAAGTTGACAAAAAGCCAATAACTAGGTTTTTGTTTGATATTGGAATGATGTTTGTTACTCCTAAATTACAGATTTTGATGAAACTTTTCAGTAACACAGCTTAGACTCTAAAATAACATAATTTTCTCACGGGAACAAAGTCCCGGGCGTAAAACTAGTAAAATAATTCTAACACAACTTTCATAATTTGTTACCCAAGTAAAATCAAAATAAAATTGACTTACTAGGTGTTCAGATCTAATTTTATTTGTTACACCATCTTGTATCACCACTCCTGGTAATAAATGACATTTGATTTGATTTTTACTTATGTTTTTTTTTGTTTTAGTTGAGCTTACATCGTGAAGTAGCTAAAATAGGCTCAAAATTTTAACAAACGCAAAGTTTTTTAAATTGATATTTAAAGATTTAATGTGACGTTCTGCCTACCACGAAAGGGTTTACAGAAGTGAGTAAACGGATGGAAGATTTAACACGAAAAAAACCTATGAAATATGAAGTACCTATTGCAAAGAAAAAGAATTGCAACCCTTGTAAAGTCTTAAAAATAATAAAAACATAGACAGATAATAACACGTACTTGTAATTATTATTTATTGCTTACAATGAAAAATGAACAAAAGTAGCACTAGCAGTGAAAAACAAGCAAACAAACACAACATTGCAGTTTCGTACTTAGTAATCGAAGACAATTATTGTCGGTTCCAAATATAGTAGCACAGACAAAGAGAATTTGTTCGCTGATGGGAATAAGTGGTAATAAGTGGGGATAAAGTAAATTTAAATTGTCACGTAAAAACAGCAATTTGTGTGAAGCGTAGAGCCGCCGCCGTGCGCCCGCGCACCGCGCGTGTCTGCACGCACCGCGCCTCACATAGATAGAGATTAAAGAATCGAAACATGCTAATTATATGGTAATTATACGTGCACTTTGCTGGAGACAATTATCACCAATTATTCCGCTATTATCCCCAGTGGTTCCGTCAAGAAAAGTTGACAAATTGATACCCTCGAGCTGGTCCTGAGATCTTTTAATTTGCGGTTGCGATCCCCACGGGCACTTTGTAAGTGATTCCAATAAATCATGAGGTGTATTGTGAAACTATAACACTGATAGCTGCTTGAAATAAGCTGATCCGACATTGTTGTTGACATGCGCCTCGGGGCTACATGAAAGTTTTTATTTGATTATGAAAATGGTACTGAAAATTTACATAAGTATACTTTTTTTTCAGCATCTTTCGTGTTCATGATTTGAGGACAGTTCAAAGTCAGTTCAAAACTTTTGTGAGTGTCTGGTACGCCTGAGGGTGTCTGAATAACCATGAAATGTAGACCAAAATAATCTACTTAGTTGATGAGTTCCTTCCGACTTCGGCCATGTTGACCACTTTGACTCCTAATTAACCTACCTAACTGTATCTATGAAGAGCTTTAATAGTATGGTTAAAAACAAACAAACGTACGAAACGTGGGTTTTGTAATTGGATTTAAGATCTTGATAACTACATAAACTATAAATGATTAATAAATAATAATCAAAAAATATATTACTGCACCTACTGCACCACAAATATTAATTAGGTAGGTAGATGAAATAGTTTATACCTACATTACTACAGTATTTGTCAAAATACAAGGATAGGAATCAATGAGATATATGTCCTGAGATAAAGTACTACAAGAGGAAGTATGCTAAAAGTGGTTGGCAGCAACGGATAGATGAGCTATGCAGGTGCAAGGGGCGCGGGGGTCGTGAGGTGCGCACACGCATCGAGCTCGTAACTCACGCAGCAGGGCGCAGGCGCTGCAGCTTCATGTCTCTTTGCTACTTTACTCCAAGATATCACTGATGCTTAATCAAATGTATCTAGATCCGATAACCTTGCTTTTCCATGGGTTAAGGGCTGATTCTCATCGATTCGCTACTGCGTAAATCACTCAAGTATACCTGATTCAGCTGCACCGACCCTAGCGATGCCGTAGCTCAGGGTTTCTCAAACTTATGGCCCCACGTACCCCTGTTAATGTTCTCAAATTACTACACACATCAACAAAGTCTAAGCAACACGCACGATTTTTCATACAACAGAGGCCTCTTTGAGAAGCTGTGAAAAGTATTTAAGACACGTATTTTTAATAAAATCTTTAGTGTGAGCAAGTTCTATACCCGAATTTAAAATTCCTATAAATGAACTTTATCTAGCTTGAAGTTTGTAAAAAAGAGACGAAAATGAAAATTTAATTTCACCATTTCCATACTAAAAGCAAAGAAAAACTGCGTTTTCATTTTCATTTTTCCCTCTTTTCCACAAATTTCAAGCTAAATAAAGTTCATTTATAGGGATTGAAAATTCAGGTATAGAACTTGGTCACACTAAAGATTTTATTAAAAATACGTGTCTTAAATACTTTTCACAGCTTCTCAAAGAGGCCTCTGTTGTATGAAAAATCGTGCGTGTTGCTTAGACTTTGTTGAGTAGTGTACGAACCCGTAATTTTTCACCGCTAAAATGAAGGTCCAGCTGCTTACGAAAAAAATATTACAATGATGGTGGCAAAAATAAATTTTCTTATTTCTATGAGATAGGTGGCTTTGTTTTTCGACCAAAATCAATTTTAGGAGCATTTTTGGATATTTTTCCGAGTATATATTTCACTACTGTTAATTTTGATTTTAACATAAAGTCATTTTTTTAAAAAATCCCAGATTTCGTCCCTCACACGACTATCGAGCACATTAGAAATGAATCTACAGAATTCGAAAAAAATTAGTTCTGACTTTTTTCAAAAAGGTTATTCTACAGGGCAAACCCTTAACCCGATCGTTGTTTTAGGTCAAATTGTAGCTGACTAAATTGTCCAGAGGAAATTTTCTCTAAATTTTTATATCATTTTTCGTTTCCAAAATATCGAGCTCCAAATTAAAAAAATCGGATTTTTTTTTTACTATTTCGGCCGTAACTTTTCTCTTTTTTTACTTTCTCAAATAATTCTTTTTGCACCTTATAGCTCTGGTAAATACGCGTCTTTTAAGTTTTTTTTTAATATCATATCTTCACAACCCTCCGAGATATAAGGGGATCGCACTTTTTCGTGAAATCGGAGCCTATACTGGAACGAACAAAAAGACATTTCCAATGTCAAAAAGTTACTACCTACACTGGGCGTCAAAAATAAGTAGTACACTTTTCAAATTGCAATTACTCCTAAACTATAGTAGTTACACTTATGAAATAAAAAGCAGTTTATAGTAAACTTAACGAAGTTTATTAAAGTTATATTTTATTTGGCATGAATAAAGTTTCAAACTTAAAATTAAGATAAATACTAAAAAGTATCAATTTTTAACGATATGTCAACCACTTAATTTTCACGTTTTGGAACTTTTTCACAATTTAATAACTTGTGTTGCCGCCTCGGGCTCTAATTACAGCTTGGATCCGGTTTGGCATGCTGAACACTAAGTTTCGGAGGCGGTGTTGGGGAATATTTTCCCATTCTTCTATCAGCGCATGTTTTAGAGCCCTGAGTGTGGCAGGAGGTGGACTGCGCCTTCTGACTAGCCTCCCAAGCTCATCCCAGGCGTGTTCAATCGGGTTGAGATCTGGGCTTCTCGATGGCCAAGCCATCAAGTTGATGCCAACCTCCTGAATGTACTCTTGTACGTGGTGAGCAGTGTGTGGCCGGGCGTTATCATGCATTAGGATGGCTCCATCACCCATATTTATTAAATATGGCCCTGCATACTCGTTGAGGATCTCCGAGGCATATCTTTCACCAGTCAAAGTCCCATTTTCTATTACCACAAGCTCTGTGCGACTCTCTGAAGAGATACCAGCCCATACGTGTACAGAGCCCCCGCCATATTGGACTCTTTCCGAGATACAAGCTTGAATGTATCGCTCACCGGGTCGTCTGTAGACTCTCCGCCGTCCATCTGAAGTGTATAAAGAGAATCGAGACTCATCTGTGAATAAAACTCTAGCCCATTCTTCTTCGCCCCATTGTACGTGTTGACGGGCGTAGCGTAGTCTTGCTACGCGATGCTCTGTCTCAAGTTTGGGGCCATTTGCTGGTCTTAGAGGCTTCAGGTTAGCTTCAGCAAGTCTTCTTCTCACTGTACTCTCACTGATGTAGTCTGTTCGGGTCCGAAGAAGCTGTTGCTGAACCTCAACTGCATTAAGGTGTCGATTTCTTAACACAGTGGAAACAATAAAGCGATCTTCTCGGGTACTTGTGCACCTGGGTCTGCCATTACCTCGTCTTCTTAGATGGTTTCCAGTCTCTTCGTACCTTTGCTTTACTCGCTGAACCGTTCTTAAAGTTACACCCACCCTCCTTGCAGTACGACGCATACTGATGCCCACTTCGAGAAAAGCTAAGATTCTTGCACATTCTTCTGGTGAAAGAGGCATGATTAGTCAAATTTACTCTCTGAAGATACCTATGCTTTTCAATTACAATTGCTTTATCAGCAGCGAATGTGTCAAACACAAAAATCCTAAGTAAGACAACACCTTTCAACAGTTTAAAAAAAGTGTTTTTATTTATTCGTTTTTTTTAAAGTCAAGCATTATAAGTTCTTATAATGCATGAAGTTTTTATTGAATAAGATTAAATTTTCTTTTTAACCTTTTTTGTTTCAAAGGTCTAAGTTTTATAGTTTGGGAGAAATCGCAATTTTAAAACTGTACTACTTATTTTTGACGCCCAGTGTAGTTTCGTAGTAAATAAACTACTAGTACTTTTCATTTTCATGTCTCTTTTGTATCTCGCTTTACCTTATTGATCGACCGCGTATCGTCGATCACTTGGAAGGTGTCTGTGTACAGGTGATCATGTATAAACTATTTTATTGTTTACCTGTCATAGATTGAGCTCGTTACCTCCAGATGACAATCCGTCCAGACGCTCTACAGGGCTTTTTAGGTAGAAGGTTTGTTTGGCACGAGGTGCATGATTATTCAGATACTTTTCAAGCGATCTGACACACCCGGATCGGCTTCAGACGGTAATTGTTAGTCAACTACCTCAAGTACCTATTCTGGTCACGATTGGAGCCCCGACCCCGCGCCCGCGCAGCGCTCCAACTCATAATCTGTAGAAAGCGGTTAGCGGTCGCATCTCGGCTTATCGTACAATTTACGAGCTGTCAATTGGTATTCAACGCGCGCGCACATCTCCATAAAAATAAGATCTTCGTGGCATAAATCGCGGGGAAAGACATGATTACGGCTAAAGATGTGAGTAACAAATTCGTGCGCGGGCGCAGCATTACCTCCGGTTAGTATGCGGAGCGTGGCTGCCCCCTCGCCCTTCCCTCACTCCGCACTCTCCTCACGTCATGACCATATAATAAATACTCCTCAAAGGAAGACGCGAACTGAACGGCTGAACGCTGTAAGGCCCAATGTTCGCCAACATTTAACCCACGGTGAAAAGTTATGCCGAGATTCGATAGTATCATTTTTGTCATTTTTTTCTGATTAGCTACGCTTTATGTGTGCACGCCTAGGCATGGGTTTTTAGGTGACAATTGCCATACAATAGTCATTATGAAATTCTTAATAATCATATAAAGCTGGTCTCACAAGTTGTATCGGCGATATATCGACTCGGTATCAAGGGGAAAGTTGTTCAGTTCCGTGGACTGATTTACATCATAATTCACCCAATATTCCAATATACCCGTATCTATACTAATATTATAAAGAGGAAAGATTTGTACCTATTTTTGTATGTTTGTAATGAATAGGCTCAAAAAGTACTGGGCCGATTTAAAAAATTCTTTCACCATTAGGATGCTACATTATCCCTAAGTAACATAGGCTACATAATTTTTCCAAATTCTCACGGGAACGAAGTCCCGAGCGGGATGCTAGTGTAATATGAATTGATTGCGCAAAAGTGGTCTAATGTTTTGAGATTGAACACATGGTCGAATACCTGTACGCAACCTTTAGTTCTTGGACCCCCGCGGTGAGTTTGTCGTAATTATGCTATTGTTTTCATTTAACTGACTACTTTTGTGTATTTTTGTACTTTTGATCTCTAGATTTTCATGTACGAAATATCTTATCACTTGGCAAAAAAGTAGAGTACCTACCTATTCAAGATGATTTTTGACTAGATCCTTGTACCAAGATGAACCCGGAGTATCAAAAAACCTCTAGAAAAATAAAATCTGTACGTGTTTAAAAAATACCCAATAAAAGGATAATTCAAAATTAACTATTTCAAATACAGGGTGTTAAGGACAGCTTAGCAAATACTTAAATGGTGAAATCTACCCAAAGCTATATCATCAGCTAGAAGAAATGATTTTTTCCCGGAAACTTCATGTTAAGGAGTTTTCATTATTTACCTACTTTGGCGCCGCGCTGCTATCGGAGTGCGATGTACATTGCTGGTTTTCGTATTTTACGTTGTTATGATTGTTTTTTTTATAGCA
Organism: Aproaerema taeniolella; assembly: GCA_949987775.1. Lineage (NCBI taxonomy): Eukaryota > Metazoa > Arthropoda > Insecta > Lepidoptera > Gelechiidae > Aproaerema > Aproaerema taeniolella. The sequence goes on along the minus strand of OX465262.1, from coordinate 362,777 downwards.
AAATGGATTTTATTCGATTAAATAATAAAAATGTAAGCAGAGGAGATTAAAAAACATGAAAAAAAATCGAAAATTTTCCGGAGAAAAATTCCACTGGAAAATCATTCAGAATGATTGTCTGAGTCTAGGGTTTCAGTTTTTGCTAAGCTTTCTTTTATACCCTGTATGTGACAAGTATTGTTATGTTAATTACTTATATAAAACTTTTATTGTGTAAGATATCAAACCGTTCAACTTCACCTTTAAATTTTTATTTTATATTTTATTATTATTATTATTATAGGGAAAGAAAATTCTTTGTGAATATTCCTCTACGCGTAAGCGTTTTAAAAATACATTTTTTAAATAGTTCTTTGATTAAACATGTTTGGTTCTATAAATAAAAATAAAATAAATAAACGCTACACACTCAAAGGCCCACACTAAGGTTTTCCCTAAAGTATAATTACTGTATTTCAGGAAATGAATCTATAGCCAGATTCATTTCCTGAAATACAGTAGTATTTCAGGAAATGAATACTTCATTTAAGTAATAGTGTTAACTGCAGCTCTAGCACGATAACGACAAACTCGCGCTCGGCTCACGCTAAAACTTCATTTTGATTGCGCGAAGGTCCCGCGCAAAGGTTTGCTCGCCCTATGGCGTTGTCAATGTTGACATTTTGACATAGGACCGCGGTGTTGTCGCGGCGCTGTCACTATCGTACTCGGCTTGCTGATTCAAAATCAACATTACTTTGGTGGTTTGATTGAAAATAACTTTTGGTCATTTTCTTCATACAAAAGACATCAACGAGATAATATTTCCGAATTCTTGGACCTAATTTATTAAAATTGTGCAACATATTTTTTTTACTTTTTAATGTCATTGGTTTGAGTTTTATCTTTTTTGAGAACCTTCATGTTCAAAAGCTCATTTAAAAACCTTAAAAATATCAGGCAATAATACCTGGAGCGAATAGGCCTGAACGAACGTACCCATCAGGGATGTAGGGAACACATGTTCATTGAAATATATCGTGTGTACTGTAATTGTAAATTAGCACTTTGTGAGTGTGTGTGTGTGTGTGTGTAGGATCCTCATTAGGCACCTGCCACACCGTCGTATGTCTACGTAAAGTCAGATACACCCCGATATCAGTACCACTGCGCTCCATTGCAATGTATCTTGCTCAATATATTGCACACTTTGTGATATAAAACCCAGATAGTAATGAAGCCGATTTCCTTATATATAATGTTATTTAAAGGCAGTCAATTAGTCCTCCAATATAAAAAACTGTTCCTTTCAAACTGCATATAAAACCTAAGTAAATCTTTAAATTTTATTTTGGTCGATTGCCCTAAGAGTGATTATAGGTTATCACGAATACAAAAGTGGCCTGGCCTAGTCCAACTTTTATTTTGCAGCCTTTTGAATAATTGTAAGAAACGAGTTATATATATATATTCATTTGACAATATAGAGTGGTAAGTCGCCTTCTCTAAGATTTCACGAGTAAGATTTCCGATGAAAATCAAATACATGAGAGACGACAATAGGCAGATAAATCTGTATTAACATTCCTATAAACTTTACAAATCACTTTACAATGAAGTAGTTTAAAAGTTACGTTATCTTTCGGGTCAAGTTGGTTCCCGACTAATACGGAATCGTTCGATATCTCGCGATCGATTCATTTGCGTTATCTTAATGAGCGACTCACGAAGGATACGTTTGACCATAGAGTAAAATGGAGATGTTTGTACAGTCAAGAGATGCTCAGCTCACCTAGTTAAAGTTCCTTTAAGAACAACCCGATGACGCCCCAACACTACTTTGAAGAGAAAACTAAAAAAAACCAGCAAGAAACATACCAGAATGTTACAACGACAGAACCAATTGGCAAAAACGTATTCAAAGGGTCGAATTCAAGTGTTGTCGAAAGAGGCACGGAGAAAGAAAGAAAATCGTAGGTATAGAGTAGAGAATAGAATACAATAGAATGTTTTTTTTATATATTTTCAGACGCCACAATATACAGACAAACAGAAATACAGACCAATCAACTAGGTACGCTGTTGTTACGCTCATGTAGCGTTTTCTGAACTATTTAACAGTAGGTACCTTCATTTAGTTTTCAAGGGCAATAATACAGCTTTACTTGCCCGTGCCCGTACTTAGTTCTAAAATATATATTTTAATTGGCTCTTCGAAAAAATACAGTAAAGGTTCGTATTACAGAACATGACTCAGACTCTGATCTGTACTTAAGTAGCAGTCACCTTTGTCATTTTACTAGTGAGAGAAAGAGATAAGTATAGATCAAGTCTTGGGTCTCTTTCTGTAATACGGGCCTAAGAAATGAAACTCACCACATCAACCTGCAAGAGTTCAGCGCGATATGATTCCATGTTCAGTTTACCTACCAAAATTGTATGTCTAGATACGGGCCCTGGGTTCGATTCCCAGCTGTGGCAAATATTTGTAAGAAAAGCAGAGGTTTGTTCTCGGATCATGGGTGTTTGTGTCTGTCCTTATGTATGTTCCAAGATACCCACGATACAAGGGAAAACCTTAGTGCGGGCCTTTGAGTATGTAGCGTAAAAAAAAAAGATACCAGTAAAAGACCAAAATAGTTTGTTATTAGTGTCTTCTGTTCTTTGCTAGTCTGTGCGCTGAACAAACCGCGTGCGCCCGCGCCGCTGACACGTCACGCGCTGCAACTGGACCTGAAGTACGTTATATACGCAAACGATCGCTTGCGCCGGTATCTCTTGCAGCTAATTACGGTTGTAAAGAGCTGCGTCCTATTTACACAATTTTGAAATAAAAAAGGCCAAAACATCCTAATCATGAAATTAGCAACTTCTTTGTAAATGGAACTGTTACTATCCTCCTTACTAATAAATATGAAAGTGTTTTGTTTGTCCTTCCTCCATCTCCAAAAGGATTTTTTTTGCGCAGTTGTAGTTGGAGTACTAAAGAGTGACATAGGGTACTTTTCCTGCCTAACATAGTCGCGAGCGGAAAGCGTATTAAAAACAAGAAGTCATAACATCATAATTGTGAAATTTACCAACCAGGGAACTGTTATGAAACGTTATTTTTTATTGCTAACAATACAACACAAAATAGTTAATTTTCACACAAGAACATACATTGTACAGAGACTGGAACAAAAACATAACAGATTTTACATTTTGTTTAATAAGTGTGCTAATAATAAACTGTATTGCAAATAAACAATGGAATCAAAATGTAATAACAGTAATTACTGTTGTACATATCATCTGAGGCGGGCGGCGGAGGTCAGGGCGGCGGTTGCGTGCTGTGACCCGAGCCCGAGATGCGTACGCGCAGATACCGCTGATTGCCCAGCGTGCGCCCGCGCAGCGCCGCCGCAATATTTAGCCAACTGTCACAACCTGCGCCATAAAACAAAGTTTTTGGAGCGGAGAAAGCGAAGGGATTAAAGGTCACATTTATTTTATATTACGGTGACTATACACTACTCGATTTGTAGGTAGTATCAACAAGTTTTTTGTTGAAAAAAAAGATAAATTATAACATTCGAACCAGTAGAACCTAACATTCTAGTAGGTTTAGTTGAATTTTGAATTAAAAATCTTTCATCAAATGTCCAATGAAATAAGAATGTGTACTGCATTGCGTTTCTGTGTAATTTTGTTAAGTAAAAAGCGGTTGTGTTTATCATATTAACGTTACGTACAAAACCTACCTGTAAGACTTCCTTTTCACCAATAAAACTAAACGGTTGGACGCAAATGATAAAAATTATCCCTTAATTGCTTCTTTGATAATGCTAAGTGATGGAGTTAAAGAGAAATAATAAAGAGAGCCATCGATCTTGTTGGTCGCTTGGAGCTATCGCGGAGCGGTGGCAGGACGGACGGCGGTCGGGGCCGATACTGACAGTCGTAATTATAAGATTTATTTAGGAGTTAACTGCCCCGCGTCCCTACCCACCCCCCGCGGCGCGACCGATCACGAACACTCGCCAATTAAGCGGCTAATACTAATCACTACAGCCTGGCTTGCTCGGTTATATCTCATCCTCCATATGGGTCTCATTACACTCTACCAACGGTAACGCGGTGGCTGTTATTATGGCATAATCCTGGAGATTGCATCGGATGGCACGAAGTCTTTAAATATAACTAATAATAACTTAAACCCTTTAAATATAACTTTCAGTTAATATAACTAATATTAACCTAAATAGTAAATAAATACTGTATGTTTCTCAATTTGGCAAAATAAAATAAAAACTGGGTTTGTTAGTATGACTTTGTTATCTACGGTATATTACAAGTAAAAACAAGTAACATCTGGAAACGATAAAAACCTTAGACTGCATTCCAGGCTTCCAGCTCTTTCTCTAATTCTTACTTATTGTAGCTGGGTAGGGACGTGTCGTACTGTAATATTGGAGCTTGAGTGCAATGCAAGGATTTTTTATACTTTGGGCGACAAACTAATATCGACCAACTATGCGTTATTTAGGTTTTCGATTAGACAAGGTACTCTGTTACATTTTGCTTGTGACCTAATTGTCAATTGCCTAACATCGAGTTCCGTACTGTTACGAGAATTGATTATCAACATTAATAACTTAATGCAATGACCGCTGTCCCTCTTTTGCTCTATCTTCTTCTACCTAGCGCTTAGTCCCGTTTTTCATTCGGGGTACGACCATTATACAGGATTTGGTAGGATTGCCTCGTTAGCTACATTAGTCTTTTTACTTAACCCAATTTCTCCGGCAACCGGTCCCGCCATTGTCAATTGATTAGAGTCGTTATTCCAAGTCAGAGGCCATTTGGCATTTTAAACATTCTGTCACCAGGCTTAGACAAGTTTGCCACACTCTTGACTACATCTACACGATAATATAAGGAAGATTTGTATTCTCGTCTTTCAACGATGGATGGGCAAAAGTTTTCTGCACAAGTAAAGTTTATAACATAAAATGGTTATTCATTGTAATTTGTCCAACCCACTAAGTATAAAGAATTTAAAGACTATAGTCAAAGCTAAGAGGTCGCGCTGATTGACCATTGTCCATCTGATGCTGACCGCAGATACGCAACTCAATAGATTCCATTATATTGTTACAGACAAACAAAGACCGCTTCTAAAGCATCGCGAACACTCAAACTCTTTGGAAACTGTAGATACAGATCGAACATCTTGAGAAGATTTAAGATTATGATACTTAATCATTCTACTTAGATTGTGTTTGCAATGATTTCCTTTTTATAGAGAAAAATTGCGAAATAATTTCTATCACCGTTAACAAAAGTCTTACCTATAGCAGCCATATTTTGATCAAACACGATGAAGCCTCAAATCTACAGAAAAATGCAAAACAAGTCGAATAAGTAATTGAAAATCGTTGGTTTGCAAACCGTTCTTTTAAATCTAAATCACTTTGTCTCCTAAGTGTGTTGCACAACAATGAAAACAAAAATTGATGAAAGTTGGATAGACATAACGAAAAATTTTCATAGTCTACCAAAACGAATTAAGACGAATATTGTTAATAATATATTATTTTCTAAACTTTAATAGTTTCGTCAAAACAAAAGGAAAAACTGCGATTTGGGACAACCCTCCGGTGAAAGAGGGGAAAATAGCTGTGGCACTGTTCACTGTCCAGATCCGTGTTCAGCAGGGTCAAATGAGTTTGAAAAAACTCGGTGCTAAGTTGTTTTCCGATTTGTGTCTAGATGACCTAATTTCCTTACTAATTTAGAATTTTGCTACCAGTCTGTTACGAGGAGGTAAGTAGTTGTTCGGTATATCGAAACTTAAAAATCTAGGCCTCTTGATCATCAATTCACCACATAGCCAAAAAAATTATATACTGTCGTCATTTTGTGTGTTCTCTGTGTGTGCTAGTGAGGCAGCGCATGCGCCGGTGTTGCAACGCACTGATAGCATCTCTCCAACAACTACAATCTTTGTTTGTTGAATACTAAAAGATCAGCGTGAGGCAACATACGAATATCTCTCTCAAGGATGAAAGTCGTGCCTTTTTATAAATTAACACGACGCCATATTTGGATGTCTCGTTGTTCGTGGTTTTGTAACGCCATTTTAGACAAAAACGGCCATGTTAACCTATGTCTAAACCTTATTTTTATCCTTACTTCCTACTAGCATTAAAGATATGAAAGTTTAAATGTTTGGCCGGACGTTTGTTGTTCAACCTTACCAGTATGGCTTAAAGGATATGGATGAAATTTGGCATCGAGATGAATTATAGTCTGGATTAGCAGATACTTTACTTTATCCCTAAAAAATTTACGGTTTGATAACAATTGTTGTCTACGCGGGCGAAGTTGCGGGCGTTTGCTAGTAATTATTATAAATGTGAAAGTTCGTTTGTTTGTCTTTCCTTCACGTTGAAACGGAGCACGGGAATAGTTGAATGGCTCGAGAATTACATTTGCAATTCTGGATTCGACCACTTTTTGTTAAACTTTATTTGCACATAAGAACATACAATATCACATACAAGACAGTAAATAGGCAGTGTTCCAGAAGGTGGTCTTAATGCTTAGTAGCAATTTCTTCCAGGCATATAATATGTATTATGGACAACTGTCAAATATTGGATGACGTGAAGGAGCCCACTAATCTGAACAACTTTCCCCAATTTTCGTCTTTCCATACAACTTGAACCCAAGCGATCAATTGAAAACCTGGGTTTTTTTTCCTTACTGTGGAAAATACCTTAGTATGAAAAGATATGCGAAGAACTTTTTTTTGAGAATTTTATGTAGGTTCCTTAGGGAAAGTTTTTCAGCTTCACGGGTAGAATCACTCCCTAAGTTTCTCTTACAAATTTAAAGTCATCCACGTGTAAGATCTATTCTTCTTCTCCTTTCGAGTCGATGGCTCATTGCTACTAAATCTTGCTTGCCCAGTACCTGGCCACAGCGATAGCACTGTCCGAGGCGTTCATTAAGTCCTCCTTGGTACAGGTCTTCGGGCATTTGGTACATGAGGTTAAGTGGACCATGGTCTGCGGCATTATTCCGCACTCACACAGCAGGTCCGCTCCGTTTGAAAAGCCCCATCTGGCCCGATTATCTTTGCTCCGGCCGACTTGCGTTCGGAGTCGATTTAATGACTTCCAGATAGTCCTTAGAGATCATGGGCAAGTGGAAGGCTCTCTGAAAGCAGAACAAATAGTTAAAAAAGGAGGTACCTATTCCTAAACAAAGACAGAAACCGTCCCACCAGCATCGCTCCCCGTAAGCTATGACATCGACACTGCCATCTATACCGTCGAGACGAGCGGAGTAAACAATGACCGTTGTTATTCCTGCGCGCGCGCAGTAATCGCCGACACGACTTTCCAATCTACGGCCAGTCTAATCACAGCCATTACCCGCTTCAAATAATAAAAATAATGCGGTTGTCTATACGAACAGCTCGCAACCGGCCAGACGGACCAGCGAGCGACCACTCTATCTGTTAGAGCTATTAGTTAGGACAGTGTTTCTCAAACTTATCAAACAAGTAAAGCATGTGCAAGTTAAGATTAACCGGTGCATCATGAAAAAGAAGTATTTTCTTTAGAAGCGGCGCTTGCTGATTTGTAGCCTCAGTTGGCGCTTGCTGATCTGAACCGGCCAGTGAGGTTAAGCAACGCATACCAAAGTGGAAATTTAACACGAGCTTTTCCGTGCTTCGGAGGGCACGTTAAGCAGTCACTCCTGGCTGTTGTCGATTGAATACAATCTCTAAACCAAGTCAGAAGCCATTAGGCGATTTGAAAATACTGACACCAGGGTTATTCAAGTTCACCACACTCTTGATTACATTAACACGATAAGATGAGGTGAACCTTTCCTTTTTTTTTTGTTTAAGTTTTTTAAGTTAAGAAAGCTTACATCCTTTCTTCTTACTCTACACGACCCCACGTCGTTGGGTGAAATGGTCCTAATGTGTGTGACGGGCATCCCCCTAATGAAAACTCTGCTAATATTACGAGGAAACCCTCGCCAACTTTTCTGCCAATGGTACGTCTCAAGTCAATGAAGGTGGTAGTAGATACGGATGAGTCGAGAAAACGATATGTGAGGTATCGAGGTGACACTAAATGTATTCTTTATTTCAGCCCCAGATCTAGGGGTAGGGGGAGGGATAGGCAGGGCTCATGCCCCGGGCGGCAAACTTAATTTGGCAAACGAATACACAACTCATCGTTAATGCAACTTTGAGCACTAAGAAACATAGACTTAACACAGAAAGAGCAGGTGGCGTTCTTTCGGAGAGGCCTTTGTTCATCACTGAGCGTCTGATGATTGAAAAGATGTGATGATAATGGTAATAAAAACATAGGCGCCGCGGCGGCTTTTTCATTTTTTGCCCCGCCTCAAAAAATTTTTAGGATCCGGAGCTGCTTTATTTGTATTGACAGAAAGTACATACAGCTGAGTTGAGGACCCTTTGTCTTGGATCTTAAGCTAGTTTGCTATTATCTTCATGTTTTTTCTGGTTAGTGTATCTTGTTTTACTTTAGGATCTTGCCTGTTATATGTGTTGTGTGTTGAAATAGCAAAACTAAATCTATCATATTCTGACTTATGGATTGGGAATGTATCCCTGTCGCACTTGAAGGAATGGTCGTAGACCATATGACCCAATATTTATAAAGAAGTTTTTCAGTAGAGAACAGTTAGTATGCCGTATACAGTTGACATTGAAACTCATTAGAGAAAGCGCTCTGTAGGACGTGAAACGTACCCCTTACTATTGTTAATTACTAGTAACTTACCTAGGCACACCTCTCCTTATAAGATACGGAAATATAGACAGTTTGGTTTGAGTTCCGTAAATGTATTTTTATTTTGCCCCTCTAACCCAATATTGTGATGTCCGAAATAATAAATTTGTCTTTCTTTCTTAACACAATGCGTTTAGATAGCACGCTTTGAGAAACTCTGAGTTAAACGATTCTCCAATGAAACCTACACGCTTCACGGCGGCGACAAATTCGAGGAAAGCTCATGTATACCCGCCTAATTATCATAATAAATCTTAGCAGTGTCTGTCATTCTATCTCGGCATAAATCCGCCAAAGAGACGATCGTTACATGTCTCGATTACATTAAAGTATGATATATAAGGTGTAAGGGACGGGTTAGCAAATACTTGAATGGTAAAATCTACTCGTACCAGATCAGTTACAAGTAATAGACCAAGAACCTGTGGCCGCCAGACCTTACTTTTCTCATTAACCAAAAGTGTGGGAAAGAGTAGTGCTAATATGTTCTATTAACATATGAATACCTGCTAGCTTGGGCCGATGGCCAATTTTCAGCTACCAGGTTCTGAAGGTACTTCTAAAAATTACTCAACCGCTGTTATTATGGATATTTAATCAAAAAGTTGAATGTATCAAACACAAGATTTTACAGTAGAAAAAAATTCAGTAAATTTTACTCAGTAAAATCATTCAGAATGAGATGGCCTCAATTCAGGTTTCCAGTATTTGCTAAGTTGTTCCTTACACCCTGTTTAGTCTGTGGAATAGTTTTCAAAGCGTGCGGAGTGCGCAAGCGCCTGCGGGCGAATATAATATTTAATATAGGTGACGTGCTAATGGTAGTGAAACTGTAGCCGGGTAAACGTAGTCTTAAATTATAGGACAGTCAATTGTGGTGTGTTAATACACTGAATAAATTATTTTGAATGTTCTTTATGCCGTTATCTTTGAGCCCACGATACGGACTCATTTGTTGATTGCAGAGTTTAAGGTCCGTATTACAGAACGTGACTCAGACTCTGATCTATACTTAAGTGGCTATCGTCTTTGTCATTTTGAAAGTGAGAAGAAGAGACAATAAATACTTAAGATTAGATCAATACTTGAGTCTCCTTCTGTAATACACGAGCCTAAAGACTAAACTTCATTAAGTTTTATCATAGATTTGGTGTGTAGTATTTGGATGCTGAAAGTAGATAGGTAACTTTTGTATTCTCTCGGTTGCGTGTGCATTTATACACTTTCTGTTTCTCATGCATAGGTAACATAGACGTGTGATATAATTTTGTCGAAAGTATCTCGTTACGCCCTCTCTTTCCATCGCATAGCTTAGATTATAGGTAGGTATGTCATGTGTCTATGTTAGCTTTGCAGGACCCATGTTATCCTTTTCCTTGTTCCATATTTCCCTACCACTATATCTTTACGGTATACCTTTAGTTCGTTTAGCCCAAGATTTGTAAATACAATCTTCAGTTAGTGCTTGGATAAGAATGTGCCACATAGCTCCGTGGAGTACATGATTAATTTATTATTGTTTGCTATGTGCCCACTTGTTCCATTACATGTGCATATTTGCTTTGAAATCGAAACCGATTTTAATTGGAAAGCACAAATCCGTAACAAACGCGGTCAGAAAAACGTATTTATTACATCTCTTTGTTTATGTAACTGGATAGCACGAGTCGGGGTATTGTTTAGTTAGAGAGGGTGCGAACGATAGCACTCTAAGGTTTACAGTATCACTGCTCTATCGAATCGGAATAAGGTGGTCTTTTGTGAAGCTAAGTTTGTGCTCGACTGTACGTTATTCTTGCAATTTGATCGCTTTGGACGGGCGTGGCGCGAGGGCAGCGGAGGTGGATATTTGGAGGGAGGGGTAAAGGTTTGTTTACACTGCGTAAAGTGATTTTTGCCCTTAAATTTAAAAAAGTCAGATATAATTCAATTATAAATTGAGATGTGTGATTGTCGTCGCAGGTAATATTGTTTATCTTCTTATTTTCTTAGTATCTTTTATCTCACTACCTTTACTCATACTCACTTAGCCTTCCTGAGCAGTTCAAAAGTAATACCATGTCATAGTAAGTATGTGAATTTCTGTGGCTTTTGTCAATCGTCAATCGGGTGACTTTAAAGTTGGCTTTTGCTTCCACTTATATGTAGTTTTTGACTTTTTTATACTAAAGCAACCGAACAATTTGTATTGAAAGGCGAAAATTTGGGTTTGGAGTTCTTAGGAAATGTTGTTCAGTTTAATGGCCTACTAACATCCAAAATTTCACTTAGTAACTAATTTAAACTCTCCCAGTATAAACCAAAAAAAGCTGAATTTAAATTCGCTAAACCAAAGCCAGTGTGAATGTAGGTCTTGTTTAGTGTCTGGGGGGCATTGTATCCAGTGGTGCGGAACACCAGGCCGCGCCAGCCAGCCGGGGGCCCTGGCACTCTGGCGTGACGGCCGCCACTGGCGGCCGTGCCATGGGCGGGGCGCCGGCGACGTCAACCGAGCCCTGCCCATTGACACAGATACGACAACACCGCCTGTTTCAGACTACTTACTGGTAGATGTGATCTAGAATAGAATAGGTCAACAAATGTCGACTTTGTTGGTTTAAGTTCTTTGTTGATTTTGTACAGAGGCCAGCGAATCAGATTACTCCATTTTGCTTGCAAAATCGCTCTTATCGCAGCAGGACAGAGTGCACGCGTGTGGTAACCCAATGTGCCTCTGTACATTGAGAGCCGAGAAGGCAAAATTTAGTAATACAATTCAAAACAGTATAGGTAGATATCTTCTTTAGAGATTTTTCATTCTCGTTGCATTTAAGAGGTACCGCGCTGCTATCCACTGGTACCCTTGATTATATCCAAAGAAGGATACAATAATAAAGGTACCTACAATACGTCAAAAACACACACCTTCACCTCAATACTTCTTAACATATTTGCATTGAAAGACCTATTCATAAGATCGCAAGGTACTCGTACGAAAGTTAGATATTCAGGTAGCCAACTAGACTAACCCTATTCCTTTTCCATCATTATAAGAGCGTGTAACGGTACGCAGGCGCATGGTGTTTTATCCGCGGCCTGCATTTCATCGAGAAACGCGCCAATTATGCGCTCTGCCCTTGACGCTTGAAATTATCATCTGTGTATTATTTGCGCGGCGGTTCGTGCGCGTTCGCGCAAAATTCAAGGCGATTACGGTAAGTGCGCAATTACCGCGCTCTCATTACTGCCGCCTTCGCACAACAACAACGCGAAACAGCGCGCTAATCAACAACAACATCTACAGCCTCCGATGCTGTTGCCAAAGCGGAGAGCTGAAGGTTAATGTGCGCATAACTTTATTGCACCAGATCGACAACACGCTCTAAATTACATATGCATTGTACACATGAGATATGGGTAAGTAATCGTTACACATAATCGTATTCGTGACCGTTCTAATCTACTTACAATATGTAGATACAAAGATAGATAACAGCTTTATTCACTCCAATGATATGATTTAACTAACACACAACAACAAAACAATAGGACAAAGGTACACATTAAATAAACATTTACAATCAGTGAACTTAAGAGTCAGCATTATGCTGTAAACGGAGTCTACAGCGCTGATCTTCCGTCAAGACCTAGATGGAGTTATAGCAAGACTGGCAGTGAATCTCTACTTTATCTACTACTAGCTTTCCGCCTGGGACTTCATTTCCATGAGAATTCGGGAAATTTTGTAGCCTATGTATCAATCCAGGGTATCAGCTACCTCCATACCAAATTTTATCAAAATTGGTCAAGCCGTTTGAGCGTAAAAGAGTAACAAACATCCATACATACAAAATTTTGCGTTTTTCTACCATACTACGAAAAAGGACATGATATAATAGCATGAAAGCGTTCTACGCTATTTAGACATTCTTATTTTTGAGTTTCCGAAACCAAGGCAAAAAAAAGTATTATGAGACAGATATGCGCGTGAATAGTTTGTAAAGTGTTTCAAACGACATCGCGTAACTGTATTTCAGCAGGCGGTAGCGTCTCAAACTCAAAATATTTTTATTTTATATAACATTCAGGATGTTACTTAAAATAATTCAAAATTACATTAAATACTTTCAAACATTATATTAAAGGATTTAAATACATACATACACATTTATTCTTTTGACCCTACTGACTCTACCCTATTCGCAAAGGTGCAGTCTTTCCCAGAGAAGAATAGGCAAGAAACTCTGCGGTTGCTCTTTTTAATCGCATTACAAATTTTCTTATTTTCTAATTTTAACTGAATCTAAAATACCTCACGAGTTAAGCAGTTCATTGCCATTGCTGCTTGTCTGATAAATAATCAGAAATTCTGTAATAGGCCTTTTTGCAAAGTTTTTGTTTAATCTCTGACATCTACCCATTTCAAACAAAAACTATAAATTGACAATATTCGTTCGATATCATTATCAGTATTCCTTCCACGCTGGACTGGGAATGTAAAAAAAACTTAGAATGTGCCAACTGCTAACTCTTCCTAGGCATTCTGTAGAAGCCAGTAAGTGGGACGCGAGGGTTTTGCCGTATCGAGGGCGAAAGACTGACAAATCTATCACCACTATACTCATGTTCCGTCTAATAACCTTCGGAATGAATGTCAAATGAAGCATCAAGTGGTTCCAGAACTACATGGTGTCGTTCTGCCTACCCCGAATGGAATTGTAACCGTCAGTGTATGGATGTATGGATATTTATCAGTGGTACAAGAGCTCAGCTTCAAAGTTAAATTACCCGAAACGTTTTACCTATTCAAATGTTTTTACACACTAAGTTACACAGTTATTCTTAAAGATTTAAGTTTTTTCATAGATAACTTCATCCTTATCCGGTAGGGGGATGAATTACATAATATCTGAAGCTGACTGTACCTACATAACGTCTTGAATTTAAAATGCATCACTAACACGTTACAGTCGGTATTTGCTAGGCTGCGTATTGTAATCAGGATCTAGACGAGAACACTATCGCACAGGACCTGCCTTTCACCGCCGTCCGATTGCGCTGCTGGACACGGAGTAAGAAAAGACAGAACTTGAAACTAATTAGGCAAACAGACAAGTTCGTTTGTGAATGGTATTCCTATGCTATAAGTAGGAATAATTCAATGTTAACACACTACGCCCTCTAACTAACCCTGTGCAGAAAATCATGTCGATCTGTTGTCTTCCACGCTGGAATGGGAGAGAAAGAAAAATTTAGAATGTGTCAGCGTCCTAAGCTGACACATACTGTAAATACCAGTGGGATGTATGGGTTTTGCTATATAGTGGACGAAACCTATCACCCCCACGTTTCATCTTTTAACCTTCAGCCATCATCATCATTTCAGCCGCAAGACGTTCACTGCTGGACATAGGACACCCCCAGGGATCTCCACATCAATCGTTCCTGCGCCATATTACGCTGCCCCTTCGGGTATGCGGTCATCATTTGGGGACTCAGTAATGTATGGTACCACATTTGAAGCATATGACGCTCTGCCTACTCTGTCAGGGACTATAAGCGTGAGTGTATTGATAGATCTGTTGCTCCGTTTCGACGCGAAGTAAGGATATAGTCAACGTCTCGATTTAAAAATACTCATATATCAGTAACCCAACATATCAGTAAGATCTGATCAATATTAATAGACATCTCCTCATGTTACCTGCTCCATGGAATGGTGTGTACCACGTTCGTATCAGCGGCAAGTAGATTAGCAACACGTTCGGCGTGCGCGTGCGCGTGCGCTGTAAACCTCAGCTGACGCAGACGGAGGGCCGTGTTGCAGATATCGAGGATCTCGTGAGATGTTCCTGACGGTACTCAGTGTTGTATTATCTATTCTGTGGTGTTGCATACTGTTAATAATGGCTATACTAGTCCAGCCACTTACTAGAATAAGATGAATACACTTCTGTATATTACCTCAATAACGTGTGTCTTTTGTATGCCAGAGATTGTATCCTTCCATGGAAATCATCGGAAGACAAGCAGCAGCTCTTGCTTTGCTTAAAAGAAGCTGCCTTGGATTGGATAGTTGGAAATTAATTTTTCATTTGCCTACATAAACTGAGTGTCAAGGGGTCGTCCACAAATTACGTAACGCAAATTAGAGGGAGGGGGGGAATCCTGCCAAGCGTTACGGTCCTGTTACGTTGGGGGAGGGGGGTGTCAAGGCTTGCGTTACGTGACGCACATTTTTTTATTAGTACACGTTTTTTTAATTAGTTTTGCACATGCCTCATTTGCGGTTATTTCTCTGAGATAATATTGGCAACACCGAGCGGGCGGACTCAGTTTCCATTCCAGAGCCGTAAAACACTATAAAAAAAAACGCGAGAAAAAAATAAACTGACAGTTCTACTTGCCGTACTGTGCTGCAAGTGTCGCAGTTATTTGTGATTTGAAATTTATAAAATGTATTAAGAAATGGAACCAAAACCCGTTCATTAGATGATTAAATTTTTTGGTGATTAAAAAGTATCCTTATTAAATACTACCACCTACTCGTATCTTTCTTTTCTGAATATTACCCTAAAGATTTTTACAAAGCACTTGTTACGTAACGGAATTGAAGGGGGGGGGGGTCTCAGCTAAGCGTGACGGTCCTGTTACATGAGGGGAGGGGGGGTCAAAAATTCAAGAATTTTGCTTTACGTAATTTGTGGACGACCCCCAACCTGTGGACGGCTATTCCTTTGACTCGTCTCAATAGTGGTGGAATAAATGGCGGTGGAATGACAATGGCCGCCATTTTATCAGTTTTATCCGTATTTGATGATAGGAACCATCAATACTACATACTCAAAGGGACCATCCATAATTTACGTCACACGTTAAGGGGAGGGGAGGAGGTCGACAAAGTGTGACATTGTGTGACAAGGGCTTGGACGTCACATTTCAAAATGTGTTATGAGTATTAAAACGTGTTAACTATTAACGACAAACTTAACCTCCTCAGTCCCAAGCACTCTTTTTACGTTTTGACTTTGGCTGAGACAATGATTTTAAGTTCCCAAAAAAATAACAACTCTATTAAGTACTGCTTTTATTAGAAAATTACAAAGAATGGGAAATATGTGACGTCACGCTAGGGTAGGGAGTTTTTATTTTTATTATTATAAGATGGGTTAACTCTTGACCTCAATCTTAACCATAAAGGTCAAAGATGAGGTCGACGATGGAGCGAGTTAACCCAGAAAATGCCTATAAAGGCACTGGTACTCCCACGCACCGACGGAACACAGCAAGCTGTGAGTCTTACAAATGTGACCAGCTGTGACAAGGAGGGGGTCAAAAAATCATGAAATTCGTGTGACGTCATTTATGGATGGCCCCATATCTGTTTTGAGTGACGAACGCTAAAACCAACTGAATGTTTAGTTGCTACGAGTAGGTAGTTTACAGCTTAACGTTCGGTTGGCGGTGGCACTGCTGCTGGTCGCGGTGGCAGTCATAAAATGTATGAGGTTTCTACAGTTATCAATTTCGCCACCTGAATCGTTGTCATTCAACCGCCATAAGACACCATTCATTAGAGGAATAGCTGCCGGGCGAGCTATAAAATTAAAAGAAACAGAAACATGCTACGCTTACGTATTCTACTGGGTGATTATTCAAAATCCTGAACCAGTACCACTCAAAGAACACATTTATGAAAAAAATATTTTTTTTTCCATGGGAATAGGTAGTTCATTTTTTGCCTAAACAATGACATTACTCCTACACCAGGCAAGCGAGGGGTGCGGGTAGCGCGCGGGGGGTGCTACGTAGCGCTCGGGTCTACGTTTAGGAGAAAAAAATTAAAATAAAAGGTGTTCTGTAAGTGATACTGGTTCAGGATTTTGAATATAGCTAGGAGGTTTTTTTTCATCCTGTATAATCATCGAATCCTGAAAATGTCTATTGTACAATCATTGCTTAAAATTTCATTAATTCATACATTCTCTTAAACTCTGTTTAGAATGGATTTTATATATATAACTAAAGTACAGACGACCGTTGCAAAGGTTCAATCAGTAATCACTAAATACGCTGTGTGAAAATGGTAGTGGTATTTTACCGTGTGGTATCGTGATGCTCCATCGTAGTGGTATGGTGGTATATTATCTGACATCGGTGCCAGACAAACGACGTCTTAACACGCACTGTATACAAAACCCCGATGAAACAAGACTTCGCTCTACCATACAGAAACTGAATATAATTAGCGAAGTACGACTCAAATCACAGTTTATTAACTGTGAACTGTGTTACTCGTAGGTACAGCATGAAGTAATAGGTACAGTATGAAGGTATTATTCTAGGTAATTATTGTGCTGCATCCTATATGCATGTTGTTAGCAGTCACCTCAGGTGCTAATTGAAAAACAGCCTAGCTGAGGCAACACTTTTTCATCACATAATTTTTTTGTACATACAGCAACATATCAGGTTATACATTCGCACTACGAAATCCGCCGCTATTAAAAACGACATAAGGGTGACGTCAAGGCCAACATGTATAACCTGATGAGATGTCGTGTGTACATTGTTTGATCTGATCGATATGGTGAATAAATTCCTTTTTTTTATTTGTTTCTAGAACATACCAACACTGGTTAAATAAAGTGTGTTTGTTTATTTGGTCGTCCTTCCTTCACATGTCGTAATGGAGCTACGGATAGACGTGGTTTTAGCACAGGGATAGTCGAAGGTCTGGAGTAGCAGGCAGAAAGATAATTAAATTTAAATGCTCCATCCAACAACCTTTGCACTTTGTAAGACCTTGTAAACCCATGAAGACAATAAAGAATTTTGATTTTGATTAATAAAATCTAATTAATGGTTGAACCGTTTTTTCTGCTTATTTTTTCTTACTAAACGGTGAAACGTTTTGATTTTTTTTATAGGACATTCAGGATGCCACTTAAAACAAGTCAAGATTACATGAAATAAATACAAACAAACATTAAAGGATTTAAATACATACATACGCATTCGTTCTATTGACCCTACTGACTCTACGCCTATTCGCAAAGGTGCAGTCTTCCCCAGAGAAGAACAGGCAAGAAACTCTGAGGGTGCTCTTTTTAATCGCATTACAAATTTTCTTATTTTCTAATTTTAACTGAGTCTGAAATAACTCTAGAGCTGAGAAGTTCATTCCCATGGCTGCTTGTCAGTTATGTAATCAGAAATTTTGTAATAGCCCTTTTTGCAAAGTTTTTGTTTAATTACTGTCTTAAATTTATCCTAAGGTAAATTTTGAATACACATGGGAATCTTATTATAGAAACGTATACATTGACCCATAAAAGAGTTCGTGACCTTGTGGAGACGACTGTCTAGTACATCCAGTTTATGCTTGGTCCTAGTATTTACATTGTGCCTGTGGCTATTTTTCTAAAACAAATGTTCATTTTTCTTCACATATAAAAGATTGTCAATTACTAATTCTTGTTCTTTAACTTTTTCAGTTGCGCACCCTTGCCTATGAAAAATTCTTTAGCGATATAAAATCATTTCATTATCTCGAGCGGGATGTTTATAGAGGCTTATCATACATCAATACAAAGGAATTAATTTCCTCGAAAAGCAGTAAATAAGGCAGCGAGTGTGGATTGTGGAGCTGCAGAGCATCCCTTGACGGAGCACCGCGGCCGGCGCACGACCGGCGCCCCCCCGCGCCCCGCCCGCTTCTGCGCCCACGCCGCTCCGTGACTGCACGGCAATTACACGTCACGCCACGGGAATACTCACTACATGCTGACAGTAAGAGATCCTCAGTTATCTTGGAGCCTAGAAGACGAGAAAATCGTCACAATTACGGATTTGACCTAATCATAATCGGGTATCACGGTGAATACAGTTGAAAACATAATTACAAACTTGGTGAGCGGTTGCCACTCGAGGACTTAATCCAGTACCTAGGTCCTACATCGTGCAAGAGACTGGGCAGTTGGGGCAAGATCATAATTACTCCATATAATCGCGCAGTCACACTGGTCGGTGCTCGAGAAGGTTTAAAAACCTTTAAACCTTTTAAGAACCTTACTTTTAAAAACCTCCCGACTTTAAATAGATAACAAAAATGAAGGATGTGAATCAGCCCACAAAATTGAACATATTTTCTCAAAAAACATGTATAAGTCGATATATTAAAAAAAGTTTCACCTCTCCATTCAACTTGTGCAATCAACTGATTTGCCTTTGTATGGGAAGTCGAATTTTTCATTTTATTATTCGGGTTTCTTGAGGAAAGTTGTTCAGATTCATCACCCCCTAAATTTTCTTTAGCTAATTTAAAGTCGTGTTTCGTAGGGAGGCCCGTGCCCTTCGGTGAGGACGTATAAGGGTTGATAAAAAAAATTAAAGTCATCCCATATAGAGAACGCCCCGAAGGAAATTGGATATAGAGAAGGCTCTCAGGAAACATTTGCCATGGAAGATCTGCATATTCAAAATTTGCCTCACTCCTTGTGTAATCTATGCAAGGTGCTTTTCCCCTCCCCACCATCCCCTGCGCGGGCGCAGCCGACCGGCGATTTATGAGAGCGTTTTCCGAGCTGCAGCCCGCGCCGTGTCTAGCTCTACTAATGGTGGAATTACGAAATTTCCGATTTATTTCCCAGATAAAGGCTTCTAGTGGCCGTCCCGTCCCTTCTTCTTCGCCTGAACCGTTATTTAGATTGCGCTAGAGCTGGGGTTGTTATTTAATCACTTGTGTTCTGTAGGTTTATCTGCGTTAATTTATTTGTAGATAGATAGATAAAAACTTGATTCACAATATATTGTCTGAAATATAACACATTAAAATGTAATAGGTTCAAATGAACACCATTCACGTCCCTATCGCAGACGCGCAAGTTTCTTGTAATCCAACGAAATATTGATACAGTCTTCTAACTTATGTGGGTCTTATTTATTTCACCGAACCAGCGATTTGCCCATAACTAGATAATTCAAGTGTAAATTTAATTTTCATCCTCCATGCTCGGGAAAGACTTCTTACCTCCCCAAAAACAGGGATGTAAGTAAATTTGAAATTGGAACAAGATCTGTATATACAAATAGTTGAAAAAAAATCTTCATGCTGAATAATTACGATTTTAAATGTCGCGTTCATGTTTCGATTTTAAAAATAGAACGGTGGGTTTTGTCTAATTTGCAAAAATTAAATTATTAAAATTTATTTTTCCTTTACTTACAATTGTTTTATTTACCTCGCATGGAGTTTGAAAAGCAGAGTGTTTACCTCGGGTGGAAGTATCATAACACCATGTGTAACAATCTACTATTTAAACTTAAAATGTATCTGAAATTCTTGTAACATTTATTTAGGCCCTGAGCCACCATTTTAAAGGTGGTAGGCGTCGTCCATTTTGCAGTATAGCTCGCTCCCCTTCCTTGTCCTACTCTGCACGTAGGTACACACTACACATATGTAATAGGTACGAGTATGTTGTGTAGATAAATTATGTTCTGCGGAAACTTTCATTTCCATTCGTGTACGTTGCGGTTGCAGATAATCCTGGGCTTACTCTATAATGTGCATAATATCTTCATTATTATGATACCACGTCTTACCAGTCAAAATATTACGAGTTTATTACACTACAACGTGCTCATACTATCGAGTTCTGATCCAAAACGGCTGATGAATATCATAAGAAATTGTGTTTGTTTGGTTGTCCTTCCATCACGTTGTAACGTAGCAACGAACCGACCAGATTGTACAGAAAAAGTTGAGGAGTCTAAGTGACATCGGCTGCTTTCTAACACAAACAAAGTCGCGGGCAGGAAGCTAGTCACGATATCTTTGTTGAAAAATCAAGCGAATATAGGTAGATTCGCCGCCATAATGACTTTAAATTGCACTTAATAACTTAAATAAAATCATGAAATAAAAGGTTTAAAAGGTAACCTACCGAACCTTGCCACTCCATCGGGCAGGTTCTATAGAGTACCTGCTTTGTAATAGTTAGGTAGTTGGACGAGCTGCGCGGGCGCAGAGGTCGCGCAATCTATCTGTCACGGATACGCCCGCCGCGCCGCCGCCGTCGACTCGTGCGCTGCTCCTTAGGGATACCATGATACTGGTAGATTGTGGAAGTTCCCACCTGGAGGGTTCTTCAAAAGGGTGTAATTAATGTCTCAACGTCTCAGAAAACTATTGCATATTATTTTTAAATTAAGAAGAGTGTCTGATCCTAACCTCATCAGGCTTGTATACACTTCTCTGTGTGAATCAATAATTAATTACTGCATTAGTACCTGGGGCGTAGCAGCAAAATCTTACCTTATTATAGCAGAGCGTGCACAGAGAGCGGTGCTGAAGGTTGCGTACAGGAAGCCTTTTAGATACCCTACTGATCGGCTCTATAAGGACTGTGAAATACTTACAGTGAGAAAACTATTTATACTTGCTTCTATACTTAGATACCATAAAACCGCTCTCAACTGTATATATATATTACTAAGAAACCTACACGAAATCTGAAATGGAGGTCTAAGCGCACAAATACCGCTTTTGCAAATAAATCATCTAACTTTATAGGTCCTTACTTATACAATAAAATTAACCTGCTATTAAATATCTCTCACGTAACTAAATTTGTTTGTAGAAAACGAGCTAAAGAGTGGCTTCTTACCTTGGACTATCTTGGAACTGAAAAGCAGCTTGAAATTCTTCAGTGAACCCTAAAGAAAGAATCTCACACACACGCACACAAACACTCACTCACACACACAAGCACACACACACTCACATACACACACACACACACACAAACACACGCATACAGATGGTGAAACTATTTTTTTATTATTATTATTATTATTTTTTTATACATGTTCTAAATTTTTCTTTAATGATGTTGAACTGAGGGAATGAGCCTGGTAACCCACAACACAGGGAATCCTAGTGTGGGTACCATGAAGCACTGTTTAATTTACTGTCTCTTTTTTTTCTGAATAAATACATTTTTATTTATTTTTATTTATTATTTTTTAATAGAATCAGGGCATTGAAAGGCGGGGAACGACCGGTGACCTTTAAAACAAGTGTTTCCAACTTTAAACTTAATTAATCAGACTCCCATATGTGAACTAAAGGCTGATAACAAGTTATTTTCTGATTAATGATAATGATGTTTGACCAATTTCGGTCAGGGTGACTTTTTCGACTCCAAGACTAATTAATTTATTAGTAAATAATCAACTTGTCTAGCTAATTATTAATTCTTTTCAAAAAGTGGATGTCACCAGAAAGCCTTAAAGTAAAGAAGAAATACTGATTGATTGTATGTTTTTTTTAAATGAGTTTAGGTAAATAAAGTATTTCAGCAATCATTACCAAGTGAGTGGTTAGGTCTTTCGATACATTTTATCCCAAAAATGTACAACACTAGTGTCACCCTTCCCGCGCAGAATTCGCAAAGCAAAATTGGTTTTAATTTTGTTCTCTTTAATATGCCGAGCAGAGCGAGCTAAACCAAACAGAACAAAAACAAACGGAGCTATTCCCGAGTTTAACTACCGATCGAAATGAGAGCACACTGATAGGACCCCCGGTTATATTCCGCTTTACGAGCAACTTAGGAATAGCTCAGTCTATGCTATTAAGTGTTATGTGGCCCAGCTTTTATTTTATAGGCATTTTTCGGTTGATGTGTATCAAAACGACTCCCGTTGTCTTGCCCAGTGAGAACTGAATGTCGCAATGATTCTTTTATGATCGGAGACCTGCGCCTGCGACGAAGCCGATAAAAATACCAATCACATTTAAATAGCTTACTTTCGGCGCGTGGGTGCCCACTGCGCTTCAAAATTATACTACATTTGTCCAATAAATAGACTTAGGTAGTGTATCTCAAAGATTTGTTGTTATTATAACACTATTGAATTATATAGATAGATAGATAAATACTTCATTGCATACTTCACAGGGGAAAACAAATATTAACGATATAATCTTACAATCAAAAGTGTGCAAGGGCGGCCTTATCGCTAATCAGCGACCTCTTCCAGACAACCCAAAGCGAAAGGAAAAACACAAGAAAAACCGAGAGTAGCGCAAAAGTACAAAAAAAAAGAAATATAAAGAAAAGAAAACTAAATAAATAAATAAGTCATTTTATTATACATATAATAATATACTAACACACAAATAACCCATAGCATACTTAAGTAAAATACATAAAATATTAATAAGTATATAAATAAATATGAAATAACGTAATAAAGTAAAACATAATACATATTGCGAAATAAAAGTGACAAATGCGATACATAGAAATACATATTAAAACAACACATACATATTTAAACTTTAGTTCAGAACTTTAAGTTCTGCCTACCTTCCACCAGTTCCACCATTATTAAAGAGTTATTAAAGCACTATTGGCTAAAAGAGTTTTGGTTCTTTGTGTGGAACGGAACGGGAAATGTATGTGATCTTTGCATAGACATAGAAAAAATAAGTTAAATACCACTTTTGTGTACAATAGATATGATCGTATTTTTTAGTTATCATAACCACACTTGGAAGTCCCAAGACCTCCACATCTGTCAAACACCTCGTCCCAACAGTTGAACATCGCTGGGGTCAAGTGACATAAATTAACATACTAATGCGAGCACACGGCCGCGGCTGCGCCTGCGCCTGCGCCGTCACGATAGCGGCCGGAGCTTTTATGTAAATGTGACGCGCCGTATCTCTCGCTAAGAGTTTCAATTACACGACCGTCGCGTTAATTAGGGAACGTGGCCCCCGAGCGGGGGACCCAGAGGCCGCAGGGGGCGCGGGGTACCTGATTGCCCCACACTGGACACAGATACTTAAACTCTTTAATTGAAAAGCGATGAACTTGAGCAGCTCTATCTAAAATACGACAAGCATTGACGATGCAAACGACCATTCTTACGAACCGCTCGAATTTTTACGAGTGTTCGTTATTTG
This sequence comes from Aproaerema taeniolella, assembly GCA_949987775.1. Lineage (NCBI taxonomy): Eukaryota > Metazoa > Arthropoda > Insecta > Lepidoptera > Gelechiidae > Aproaerema > Aproaerema taeniolella. The sequence continues at coordinate 339,014 of OX465262.1, read as the reverse complement.
TACTGATTGAACGTTACTCGGTGCTTTACCGTTAGATGAGGCTTAATAGACACTCTTGTTTTTGTTTATTGCTTTATATTTTCTGTTTTTGTGACCTCTCGAAGATAATGTTCGATGAGGTACTTATTTTCTAAACGTGACATATAACATGCGATACTTAATTGTTAATCAATAGTTTTGACCTAGTTTAAGTCGTGCAAGTAGTAAGTGTATGTAATTTGAGTGTTTTTAAATTACTACCATTTATATTTATTCTACCGAAATAACTACCAAGGCATGATGTGATTCTGATCTCTGAAAAGATACAATGGATAATCTGTAATTATCCTGAAATTGCAATCTTATTCCGATAGGACAGATTACAAGTGTAAACTATTTTGGTAGAAGAGAGAAAGAAAGTACTTATAATATTGGAATTGTTGGGGAATTCATTTGAATGTAATAGAAACTGAAAAAAATATATTGTTTAATTATATGTCGAGTTTCGCGGCAAATATTAATAGTTATAGCTTCCAGTTAAATCTGATATTCTGGAAAATAGTAATTTAACTGCAGCACTTAACAAAACAAGTGCTTTAGTTGTAGAATTGTTGCTCTCGTTGTGTTAATAGTATATTACCCGTTCCAATGCTACCTACTAAGTATTTTAGAGTCGTATCGAGCCACACAAATATCGAAGTTAAAAGCGTTTAGGTTATCTAATCTAAATCTCTTCTTAAATGTTAGTTCAGCAAATAATGTCGATGGTGTTTCTCGTCGTAATTACTTACAATATGTACTGCAATGTAATGAAAACGGCGCGCACGCAGGAGGGCTTCGGCAGTCAGTTAAATGTTGACCACTATCGTGTTTGTGGCCCAGCGCGGGGCGCCTGGTTACAAACAAGTTGAGTTGACAAGGAATTTTAAGAGTCTATTTGGGTGATTTGGTGGAAAATCAAAATATCAATATTTTCTTCCTTAGAAAAGTAGTTAGCAAGGTAGGAAGGTTTGGACAAATTTTTATCATTTATGTTAATCGATTTCTTGATTATTTTCGTTAACGTTATTGTAAGAACCTGTGGAGTCGAACTTGTGGTCGAAAGAAAGTTCACCACAATATCCTATCATACAGCAGTGACCTTCAAAATTAATACGATCTTACTGCACAAGATCTACGTGTCTACGTTTTACGACCTACTTGATGTTACGTTTTTCTTACAGTCCCAACCCAATGCATTTGCCACATCTTTGTGTTCAGAATATCTATTAGTATTTCATTGTTAACATGTTATTACTACTATGTAGTTAGAAAGATAAACCTTTAGATCTCTGAGCGCCTAGATGAGGCCCTGCCGCTGTGTGGTGATGTTCTCGGCGCAGGCGCAGCGGTCCAGCAGACCGCTTAACCTCACACTGCGCTGATTAACCTTAACATGTAGCAGGAAGAGCTTGTGCATGCGCTTTGCAATTTACTACATTACGGCTGGAATTATTTCTGAAATAAACTGTTATTCTAGTTAGTTTTTCACTTAACGAAGATCACATTGGCACCGTACTTACAAACAAACTGGCGAATCTTTAACTACAAGAATAGCGACCCTCAAGTTTCTTACCCTTTCTTCTTGCATACTGCAAGAAGTCTTACTAGACTACACCTAGAGTTAATATTAGGTCCATGGACTACACCTTTATTAAGAAGGTGTAAAATCTAGATTTTTGGCATGAACATGTTTTAAAAAATTGTTAATTCAATACTTGTAAGCTGTGAGTTTTTCTAGTTAAAATAATAACAATTTTATTAGTACAGATAAAAAGAAAATTGATAAAATGAATTAAAGAACTTTATGACAGAATACTTCTGAAATAAATAAATATAAGTAAATTAACAAAACAATAAGTAATCTCAAACAATAATATAAAATAGGTACTTTTGATTAAAAAAAATATGTATTTGGACGATGGCCGTGGTAACACATCTTTAAGAGACGTCTTTTGACCTTTTTAAGTAGGTACTGTGGAGGATCTTTGCGACCATAATAACTATCTACTTAAAACGCTTTTAGCGAAAGGTTCGATAAAATATTTTTTTATTAATAATGGGTTTGCTCTTGACCACAATCTAGCACAAGGGCGAAGATGCGGACGAGGTTGAAGCGAGCTCACCCAGAAAATGCTTATTCACTCGAACTTTAAAGAGGTCCGGGTTATATGATCTCGGAAATACAGACGCAGGCAGGGAGTTCCATTTCTTGGCAGTGCGCAATATAAAAGATGATGAAAAGCGCTCAGTGCGGATCCGAAGGAACTCGACGAGGTAAGGGTGATACTCTGCAGTGCGTCTGGATGTCCGATGGAAGAAAGGGGTAGGCGGAATGAGCTCATTCGGAGAGTGTGCACTGGAGCTGCATGCATCAAACTAATCAAAGCAATTTTTGGCCCATTTTTCTGTACAACTGACCCATTATCCCCCGTGGCTTAGGCCGCGCAAGTCAGGTTCCTCAATAAATGCTTTAAAAGTGATTATTTATGTTTTCTTGGTCTCTATCAACTAGATCCCTTGGTTGCTTCACCATACTTAAGATACAACACTGTCAAACTACTCGTATACGAATATATTGTAAGGAAGCATTTACAAGCAGTAACGTGTGAATGGTCGCGTGTCTGTGCCGCGTCGTGATGCGAGCCTGGTGTCATATCGTAGCAGCTCGTTACTTCACACCCTGCGCCCGCGCATCCATCTCCAAGTCTAATGTGCGCGCGCCGACTAACGAGCGTCGCGTCGTGACCGCCCTCCGCCCGCCGCCATCACGAATAGACGCATGATGTCGGGCTAAAAAATATAAGAGTTAACTTCCTAGTCTTTCTACTTTTTAAATAAGATCTAATTAAAAAGTAAGGGTTAGGTAGGTATTTTTACCCTAAATTCAACCCATCAGCGTTGAATCAGCCCATTAGACAGAGCAACTTCCCCTAACAACATTCTATCTACTTCTTTTTTCGTGTCGGCAGTTGGTTAGGCTAGATTTTGTTTGACCAAAAGGCTGTGGCAGGCCTTCGTAGCTCTCTGGTTTGCCTTAAATAAGTCCTCTCGCGAAAATGTGGTGGGATACGCCGAGCAATTCTACTAAGACATCATTCACCCCGTGGTCACCCCTATTAGACCGGGCTCCGGTTGCACGAAACCCTACCTCATGAGGTGGCAGCTCAGAAATGTAATGTAGTGATAGATACTACTTAGGAGCGCTGGATTTTAGTAGTTTGTCATCGCATATCCTGGAAGAAGTATTTTTTTGAACTTCTTGTATAGATCAGGTGGCAAGATGAAACTGATGCAGATCGATTGCCCTAGACGTGCCGTTCATGAATATATATGGTTGCCTGCATTCCGCCTGGCAGTTTTTCTATTCAGCCACCTAGAACAATATATGTCGAAATCTTGTTCGAGGTGGCTGAATAGAAAAACTGCCAGGTGGAATGCAGGCAACCATATACAGGGTTACTTTTTAATCAGTACACAAATTTTTCTTACGGTTTCAGTAACGATGATAGAACGTAAATAAGAAGGAAAACATTTTTTTTTTTCAGAATTTTCAGATTTTGATACCCCTTTTTAACGTCTTAGAGGATGAATTTTGTAAAACGCAGAAACACGGGTGTCACAAATTGTGTTGAAGAGTACTATTACCAAGTTTCAAGTCAATTGGACGAAGTTATTTTTTTTTCACACAAAAAAATTGATTTATTTTCATGCTTCAGACGATCTAGCTTGAAATGTTTATATGAAACGATATTAAACAAAAAAATACGGGTCTGTTAAATTGTCATAAAGTTTACGTACAAAAAATTTGTGTACTGATTAAAAAATAACCCTGTATATATTCATGAACGGCACGTCTAGGGCAATCGATCTGCATCGGTTTCATCTTGCCACCTGATCTATACAAGAAGTTAAAAAAAATACTTCATGGTCAAGAATATTTGGTAGAATTCACAAATATGACGGTTATATTTAATTAAGGTATACTTGCATTTCTTGTTTAGTTATTAGGTTGGCATTGGCATGTAAGACTAAATATCTATAGTACCTAAAAAAAATAAAAATCAATAGCTTAAAATAAAGGTCAGAGACTCAACTATACATTAATTAGAATTAATGGACAGTTAAGTCGCTGAACTATTTACATGCAAATAGATCCATGTCTGGTGAAACATTTTAGAGGCCACGGAGGAGTTCACGTCTAACCACAACAGACTAAGCGTAAGTTGTGATTGTAAACTCACACTCACGTCTGTTGTGTTCTAGGCGTGTATAAAAACCGAAAAACATTATTTTTTCATAGAGATACGTGCAACTCAGATAAATATTTTAATTTAGAAAGAATGAAAAAGGCTCCCAGTTAATTATCCCGATACAGGCCCCGCGGGAGACACGCCTCTCGCGCCTGATTGTCCGGCACTCGATCTAAATTGGATTAGCTACGTGAAAATAGCTCCTCGAGAACTTGTTCGTCCTCCGCTGACTGCTTCAATAGAATTTAATTAAAATAGCTACGCTTCCGTTCAGAGGGAAAAAAAAACAAAAAATTATACAGAAGCCGGCCGAGCCCGATCCGTCACGCCGAGACCCTCGGTGTCGACGCACGGACCTCCACGCGGCACGATTGTAGTCGTTTACCCTCATTTTACTGATAATCTGACTATTGGACTCACATCGAGTCTTAATCGATCCGATTTCACGGCATGATACATCGCTAAACACAATAATCGTTCTAATGAATAAAAAAGATTAGTTTTACTGAGGGGGACGCTACCCCCGATCAAACTGCACGTTACCCTCAGTGTAAAACTGTAAACACGGCAGCGGCAACAATAAATCTAACGTATCAGGATAATGTTTAATCCCATTTCGCCGCGGACGCAGACAATAACGCGCACTTGCGCAGCTGACACGAAAAAACCTGTCCCGAGGGCGCGTATTGTTCGCTCCCTTCGCAAATAAACCACACAATATAAGCCCCATTTTTTGCGAATTAGATAAATGAATACGTATCGCAACAAGTGGGCAGTCTATGTATTACGACAACTGTTTCAAACGAAACAATTTGAAAATATGATTCGTTAGACGTCGCAGCGCACTTAAACCATCCTCATCAACAGCATCGCAAATGTTCTATTGAGACTGCATCTGTTATTCTGTTTTATCGTGGGAATATCCTACCAATCTTTTACACTATCACTCGAGGGTAATTGAATAGTCTGATTTGGATGAAGTTTGACATTAAAATAAGTAGGTAAGGTATGGATTTAATTCGGATTATGCTTGAAAATCTAGAATCTATCTACGATCTTAGGTATGTGTCTCTGCTTCACTCGGTAGCACTAAATAATAATGTTATTCATTCATTCGAGTGAACGGCGAAACAAATTGTTGTGCGAATTAGTTCGCGCCATAGCGGGCAGTGTTCTGCATAAGTATGCACATCGCCTTATAGGGTAGACAGACTCGGAGTCCGCGACCTGTGCCCTATCGCGCTATTGTTGTACATCGCTTCATTAGTCCCGTGTTCTAAGCTAACTCGCGCTCTCTTTATGCAAGCCTAGCATGCCAAGACGTAAGTATGCTTATCTTAGGTAAACTACGGCATAAACAAGTTGTCTTTAGAATTAAAACATCGTGCTCAATAAAATTAAGAGTACAATGATAATAAACTTTCTGACGTTCTCAGATTTTCCAAGTTGGTAATAAAAGAATTTACAGAGCAATAAGAATCATTTTCAATTATTGGGTTACAGGGTAGCCCTGTGTTAAAGTAGGAGACACGCGCTCTCATGAACCCCTTAACTTTTAATTGACAACCTTTTTATATTTCTGAATCACAGAAGAAGACTTGATTTATCTATTCGCCTTCCACCACCATAGGGACAAGGAAATTACTGCTCCCAGCCGATCACAGCGTGAGATGAGCCACTTTCCTATTGTTAAATCTTTTTGTGTATTATTTTAAGTTTTATCTTCTGTATAAGTACCTATATAAAATACAGATAAATAATGACTTTTTAAATTTAATTTACCAAAGGTGTTGCTACAAATATATGGAATCTAACCTTTACTCTCTGCAATATCCAAGATCGAAATTTCGAAGCGTCGAATGTCAGCACCAATTATGGTCAGCACATCTAGCGGTGTTACGCTATACAAATGATAGTGACAGGTAGTGATATCGGCCTTCCGTGGATCGTAGATAGAGTACAGCCCCTGATGCGTTGGCAATGTTGGCATCCACCGGTGTGTATTTGTTTATGAATTCTTTAAAGTTGAGAATCAAAGGATTTAGCTCAGATTAATGAAATCCATTCTGTCCGATAGATGAAATCTTGATGACGTCACACCGTACTACCCAAAACGTCATTCCGACTCCTAAGGACTCCTATCCATGCTACCAAATAAGAAAGGCACTTTAAAAATTCTACGATGGCAATATTGCCAACTTTTCAATTTGGTCGCGTTATCACTTGCGTCGGTATACACAAGTTATACAGTCAGTAGCGGCGTTAGGGTAGGGCGCGGTTGGGCGACCGCCCGGGGCGCCGGATGAAAGGGGCGCTGCACGTCTACTTATTCGAACAGTTAAATGAGTACTCGAAATCTTGGTCTTTTATGTATAATATTAAAGATTCCGAAAAAACCCAACCTTGTCAAACTCTGTGGTGATCTCCAACTAAATCAGACATAGATGGTTGTATGTTATGTGATGAACTCGTAAATCTAAATTTAAATTGACCCGCAAATTTAAATTTTTGGTCAATTTTTTGTTAAAAATATTTTATATAAATGGTTATTGCATTCCTTTCCCTATTTTCGCATGGGTTTGAATTGCAGTTGGGGGGCGCCGCGCCGTAGACATCTCGCCCAGGGCGCTGGTAGTGTTAAAACCGGCACTGTATACAGTTAGGATGGTAATGAGATTTGCTGTTTAAAAACAGATTTCGTAAAGTTTGTGATGTGTTGGTGTACCAGAACAGGGACTGAGGACGAGGAAAATGTCCTGCATCGTGCGCGGTTGCAGATCACATTCTGGAAACAAAGAAAACTCCCGTGAAAATATTAGTTTTGACGAGCATTTGACACTTTTTTGACAGTTAGGGCTGTACGCGGCATGAAATCGACGCAGTGATAAAAATATTGTCTTCTTGTTTCTTCGTCCGTAAATTTTCGTTTGAGTAACCAGGATAGCATAACAGTCGTAGGTTCCTGTAAGAATAGACTTCATCTATCGGACAGAATGGATTTCATTAATCTGAGGGATTTAGGATAGGTAGGAAAAAAAATGAAATCACCCTTATGTTATCTATTTTCTTTAATTTAATAGACATGTAGGATTACATATACATATTATCTTTTCATAAAACTATATTATATGCATTAATTTACTTCTACGTGAACTAGATGTGTTCTTGTGAACAAATAACGTAGTTAGGACCGGCGCCGCGACCGGGGTAGGCAGAGGACTGTTTATTAGGAAGCGAAGCGGTTATGACCATTTTTGATTGCGCGTTTTCACTCCTGTCGTGGAAGCTATTGAAAGGAAGTAAACAGGAATAATATTTTTAAAAATTTAAACTGGCTTTAAGAAGTTACATCAAGGAAAGTGCGAGTGATAACATCAATTTTAAATTAAATTTAAAGATTTAAAGAGGAATACATTGAATAGGAGATGGTACAATTCGTTTATAGCGCCATGAGACTTCAATACATATAGATATAGAAGGCTCAAGGTGCCTTCAACGGATTGTACTAAGTTCCAATATATTTCAAATATTAATTATTAATTTCAAGCAATCGACCTTTCTGCTTTTTGATAACGATTTCAGCTTCATTGATTTTGAGCATATCGATTGGTTTATACAAATTCCTGATGTCGGCTATAATCATTAGTTCTCAGGAAAATCAAAGTAAAACTAACATGAGTTACAAATAAGTAAATTTTACTAAGAAATAGTATTTTTTCGTCATTAGTATTTTGATGATATTTAAGTTTTTAAGTTAAATCGCAAGATTTTATACACGGAAAAACTTTATTTTATAATCTGTGATAGTGACGTATAGCTAAAAAATAAGCTTTCTTATCCCTTACTGACATAAGTACATCTGTTACATTCTATCCTGTTCAATAGTAAGCTACGAATCATTTTATCAAACTTTGCATAACTACCGCTTCCAAATTAAACACGACTTCTGTCTAGTTCTCTACTTTCCGACGAATTGACTGAGTATTTCTTTCTTGCTGCTCAAGCAAATGTTTTTTCGTTTCTGTATCAATTCAAAGTTAAGTATAAAGAGACTAGGTATGTTACTTATGGTTCAAAAACTGCCCTTGTAATCGGCGGAACAAGAGCAGTTTTTCTTTGACATTGAAATTAACATTTAGTAATTCGATTGCGAATAAAACAGCTTGAATAGCATGATAGAGACATGTCGAATATGACGGAAAGCAAGTGTAGTCGCGAGGCCGGTCCTGAATGGGGGCCACGCCAGCTTGTGCCGGCCGCGCTGAAGCCGACGAATGACTAGTAACGACGTGATGAAATCGATAAAGCAATGGGTTGCGCCATCTCTATAAAGCTGGATGGACTAACATTGTCAATGCTCTAGCACGTGCCAACCGACAATTAACCACCACAAAATAACTACACCCACAGAATATTATAAGAAAGTGAGACAACACTGATGTCAATCTCCCGTCCTTTGCTCGCGGCTGTAACGCGCTTCTCTTGGAGTTAGTCAATTCAGCTTTAGTATATAAACACTATGCAGGGACTTTAAATTAGTTAGTGAAACTTTAGAGGGTGATTATCCGCATAAAACAGAATAATTTTCCCTAGGAACATACATTCTCATACAAAAATTTCGACCTTCCATATAAAGACAATAATTATATGGAGAGGCAAAAGCCTTCTTTAATATTCGACCTATCTAGGGGAAAGTTATCTTGCATGGGCTGATTCACACTTTTTCTTTTCACTAGTTAATTTAAAGTGACCTATATAAGCCCTTGAAGGAGGCACAGAGCGCGGCCGGCGGCGGACAGAGTCACTCCCGTCCCGAGTGCTCTAAACCCGCTCCACAATATTCGGGTGCAAAAACAATCGCGGCTACATCTCTCGATCTCTTGTCGCTAAAGAGTCGATGGATTACTAGCGACTGTTTCTGCCCCGTGGCGAGTGTACACTGGCAAGATTCAACTAAAAACGCAGGGCTTTAAGCCTTTTGTACGATCATCTTTGGCTTACGGCGCCTCTGGGAAGCGTAAAATTTACAAGTACATTTAATAAGCTTTAAATATGAGTACAAAATAACACGACGTTGACTGCAATAGTTATAAACGAGCCACTTTTTTTTATAAGATTGCCGCCAACGCGATGTGCAACAATGCGCTATGTTTGACACAGGACAATGTCCGATAAACCTGCCGCTTTATAGAATATATGTGACGAGTCAACAGAACATAGTGTGATATGTGTCGCTAATATAATAACTAGAGAGCGGATCTGAAGTAGCTATTACTATAATTAATATGGTTATGACCAATGCAATTTGTTCCTCAAGTTACAAACCAGTAACAATCATTCCTTTGACAAATCTGTTGTTTGAGAATCAAATATAGCAAATTGTATTCAACTTATTTATTAATCGCGGTCCACTTAGTGATTTCGCCATTATCGTTACAACAAAAATTACAAACACAATGAACCATTCATGTCAAATTTCATTTTACAACTCGACCAAGCTAAGTTTGCACCTCGCGTCGATTACGTCACACGGACGCTTAGGTACGGTCTGCAAAAAAGGATTCGCTATGACTTTAAAAAGTAAACAAGTGTTTGTTAGATTTTACTCTGAATTTATTGTTTATCGCGGGAGGTGAGCGGGGAAGCGGGCGGGGCGACGCATTCCAGCGAGGTACAAACTTAGCTTGGTGGAGTTGTAGTTCTTAGTGAAAACTTGTTGACAAAACAGTAGAAAAAGTGCACATGCTGTAATATTTTTGGTTTTAACTGATACTCCTTTAGCAAGATTAAGCTTGTAACATTAAATTTCCTATTTTGTAACTTGAGGAACATATTGTATTGGTCATATCCATGTTAATTATAGTAATAGGTACTTCAGATCCGCTCTCTAACATGTACTCGATGTGGAAAGGTCCCGCAGTACCGGAGCTACACTCCTCACAGCGCACCGTCCGAACTCCTATACAACAACATATTATCTATTCAGCTAAATTCTATTAAACATCGACTCTCTTTACAATCATGACCAAATCTAACTACAAGACCATTTGAAAAGTCATTCATATACAGGGCTTTAGGTAAATCTTTTTCAACCTCTCGGGTGGTTAATCAGTCCATGAAACTGAACAACTTTCCTAAGGAACATAGGTCAAAATACGAAAAAAAAATTTTGATCTCCCATACAAAATGCGCTATATGCTGATGAAGTTTGTATGGGAACTTAAAAAATATTTTTTTCGTATTTTGACCTATTATTTGGGGAAAGTTGTTCAGTTTCATGGACTGATTAACCACCCGAGAGGTTGAAAGAGATTTACCTAAAGCCCTGTATACAGATGTATCTGCAGTTGTTTTGTTGATCTCGATTTTACAAATACGAATTCCGGCAAAATTCTGTGCAGTAAAAATTTTAACGCATGTGTTCGTGTCGAGTCGAGTCTAATAGCTATGGTATAATCAATCAATGACGAAGGAAGCTAAGAACTTGAAATATAACTATTCAACAATACTTGTTGTGCGATATCCTTATGATTTCATATTTTAACGTAACCAGTTTGTTTTTTCACTTATAAGTAGAGTAAGTACTTCCAATTCCAATGTCATTGGTTTTACAAATTTTTAAAGCTATGTATGAAGATGCTGTGCCTTGCGTTGGCCCTGGAACTGTTTGGTTACTGTCTTTGTAAAGACCGTCAACGGCACAATATCTTCAGTCGTGACGTCGGACGTCGCCGCGATGTAGACGCATCATTTAAAGCGAAATACATCTCTTGTAAAGTGCTCTGAACCAACTTAAATGTCGCTGTTATCAGGCCATAAATAGCAAAATAAAAATTACAACTGCTGATAGAAACCAGGACGGAATCTAGGACATGGTTTGTGAAATGCCTTCGATAGTCGAGTGTTTGATAACGTACGCTTTCGAAAAATAACATTTTTCGTTTTTTCTTAGTTTACATTTAATAACAGAAACTGTTATTAAGTGTAATTAGATTTTTTAAAAATAAAAAAACAGGTTTTTTTTCCAGTTACATCTTAGTACAGGGTTACACCTTGTATGATTTGTAAGTTGGACACAATAGTATTGTTTTAGGATGCATCTACCTCGCGTGCAGTGCGGTGCGCTGTATTCTCACTAGTTGGCGGCGGCCGACTGCCCGCGTGTACTAACACTCCCGACGTGTACACACGGGCACCCGACGCCGCTCGGGTTTGGCACAATCGGTGACAACGAACGGACAAACTCATACTACAACTATCCATATAAATATTCTCTTCAACTGACTATATAAAATCACAAAAAAATACTTAAAAACTGGACTCGAGCTTTGCTGTCACCGAGATCTATACAATTACACAACTTTACTATGTATATTAACTTCATTCGAGTAAAAACAACATTCATATAATTTGTTCTATTTTGTGCTCGTATAGAAGACGATCACCTACAGAGACGGAAACAATAATTATTACAATTTACAAAAATAAAAGTGTATAAAATTCGAAAAAATAAAAATTATCCAAAATGTTTTTAAACTGTAAAATATAATGAGACGTTCTGCGTTACAAATGGGACTGAAGCGCCCAGCGGCGGGCGGCTGTGCTGCTGTTGTTTCATTTATCCCTTTTGAGAAAGGCAAAGGAATCTATGTCCATACAGCCGTTGTCTTAAGTTTTTTCCTTTCATATGTTTTGTTTTTTCCTCAACTCCCTCCGTTGACCGTAAACCGATAGTGTTTTGTTTACGGAAATCTTTGGCGGCGAAAAGCACTGCCGCGGAGATCTTTGTCGGAACCAAAAGGAGCGAATACACCATATCAATGAATTCTCTATCACTACACTGTTTAAAGTTAGTTTACTGCACAATACACTAAACAACTATTTAATGTAGAAAACAAAAATTCAATCGACACAGCAACCGCTCACATCGAGTTCCCGCCAAAGACCGACATTACGTACAAACAGGCATGTCAAAACATACTACTATTTACCACGATCTTAAGATACTATCGTGAAGAGGTTCTTCCTCTACAGTAATTCTCTATGGTAACTTACTTTTTTATGAACCCAAAGCACTACATATGCTAATCTACAGTAACAATGTCCATAGTAGTCTAATAGCATTTGCTATGTGAGCCCGGAGCACCATAGACCTTGTTACCCTAGGTGAACATATTAGTATTTTGGATTCGAGATAAACTTGTTATTAGTTTTTTTTTTAATTTGCCAGTTCAAATATTTCAACAAGCTCAGCACAGTCGCCCCGCGACAAATAAACAGGCGCACCGTGCTGCCCCTCGCTCACACCCTACTTACGAGCAACTCGGCAAACTATCTAAATATACTCAACTCATCGCCACGAGAAAAAGCTTCTAGAGGGGACCGTGCACGGCGGACATTCACACACGCACGCACACATACGTACATAGTTACGTACACATGTGGAAGATGTCGAACGCGGGACACAACCGCGATCATTATTAAACCACACACTTAGTCCTCTTATAGTATACATTCGTCGATATTCTCCAACTGTAACGCCCTTTAAGCGCACGCGGCAAGATGGCGAACAGACGTTATGTGTACGCAACAAATACAGACTGTGCACCATCCATCACTGAGCCCTGACGTGCTACGTGCGCATTTAGTGCGCCAACTTAAAGGTTCATTAGTGACTGAGAGAATACCCGAAATGATTTTTGACTAGTTGCTTTAAACTACAGTTACGTTACAACGCACGTATTATACGTACGCAGTCGCTACGGACTCATACGCACGCATTGTATACGCACTCTTCTGTTTGTTGATAAAGCGACAAATGACACGACTATTCCCGCGCTCGGCATTCCCTCGTCCTACCTAAAGCGTTACTACAGATAGCATATTAGTATAGAGACACCAAATGAATCAGCACAGACATCGAACTTACACTACACAGAGAAACGTCCAGATACGACACACAAACATACAGACACGCACACACAGACAGACTCGACGCAAGGCGGCGGCGACGAGCATTGAGGTTACAATTATCATTGTGACTTGTATTGTACATTTGTTTCCTACACAATATAAATTACTCCTAATTAAAATACAACTAACTGATTGTTACCAGCTTGATTTTTAAATAACTCGAGAACTCAAATAATACAGGGTGTAAATGACAGCTTATCAAAAACTGAAACCATGGACTCAGACAATCATTCTGAATGATTTTCCAGTGGAATCTTTCTCCGGAGAAGTTTCATTTTTTTTCATGTTTAATATTTTCTGTTTACACTTTTATTTTTTAATCGAATACACTGCATTTTGCAATAAAAACAATCATAACAACGTAAAACACGAAAACCAATAATCCTCCGGTAGCAGCGCGGCGCGGTGTAGCGATACGGTGCGTAGCGACATAGTAGTAAATAATGAAAACTTCTTAACGTAACGTTTCCGGGAAAAATAATTACTTGTAGCTGATGATAGTCATGCGTAGATTCCACCATTTAAGTATTCGCTAAGATGTCCTTTACGCACTGTATTAATCAGTCCACAAAACCGGACAACTTTCACCAAGGAGCTTATATGAAAGCAAATAAAATGTGTACAACTCATTCTTTAAAAAGTTAGCCATAATATGTATAGAGGGATGGAATCGTGTTCTTTAGGGAAATTGTTCACTTTAGTTGACTGATTTTTTCCTTAAATTTATCGAGTTTTTAAAATGCTGGAATGTGGCCTATGAACGTAGATTTGTATAAGTAATTTGTGCGAGGTATACGCCCGTAAGCCGCCGCCCGCGTCTCGCTTTGAGTATAAAGTAATCCGTCTACACAAACATAACATCAACGCCTTATACCAACGAACAACACTCCCATATAGATACATATAACACATTCAATTCAATGAGATATTTATATATACTGTGTATCATATGCTGGGAACACGTATAGATTTATTAATATTTTTTATATTTTACACTAAACTACGATAAAGCATTAGATTTTGTGCTTGATCTTTTCGCTGGACTCGCACCTTTCATATGTTAAAAAACATAATTAATATAAACAATCACATATTAACTAAATATAATTAAATAATTACTTAACTAAAAGTTAAACTTAACACCTTTGGTTTAAAGATTACGTCTACACAAATAATACTAGGTAAAATACTGTTCGCAAACGCGACACAAGATCGATTTTAGTTATAATTAATTATAAAATCAACTCCTGAATAAACACAGGCTTAGTCAGCAGGTGTACCCGCGACTCTCAGATCTATAACATTGCGTTTTAAATAATCTCATAGTTACCAAGCAAATTTGCCGTTACTACACTCTTTTAAAATAATGCAAAATAACCCAAAAAACAGTTTTTTTCGAGAGATTAGATTGTTAATATTATTTCAAGTATAATCCCGTGAAATACTAGTTAACAACAATACCAATAACAACAGTTTAGGACATATTTTTCAAAGTCAAGCCGCAGCCTGAGGGTCGCGGTTCATTACAACACTGATACGACCGATTCAAGAAATTGAATCTAAAACGGCGGTTTATTTCTTGATATTATTTTCACACATTCACAGCTAAGTAGTTGACAGAAAATGATATATCTTTGACTTAAATTACTAGTTCGTAAATAGGCCTGAAGATTTCTATTAAATAATGAGATTTCCAAAGTGATGTCATTGTTAAAGTTTGCGGGTTATGAGGCCACATAGTTCAATTATCTAATTTGTTTTTTAAATATGAATCTTTAAATCAGTAACGAAACAATAAAGCCCAGAGACACAAATCAATTAGACCGCAATGGCGGGCGCGCCATTTTGAATTCAATTTCTGAACGGGTCATCCCTGACATAGGTACTGTACAATCGGCCCCTCTCATTTCTCCAACAAGCTCCCTCCGCGTCCAGCGTTGAGCGCCAGATTTAGGCCATCGATATATTTGTCCATCACTCACATACAGACACGAATTCAGTAAACATCGTTAAACAAAAACAATGCACGCAGAACCACGTCTACCGAGCCGGTTAAGTACTTAATATTAAAAAAAAAACATGTCACCTACATTTTGTACTTTTAGTACTCGATAAAATATTCCAAATAAGCTAATAATTAATACAACAAAACAGGGTGTAAACAATAGATTTCATAATAAAATATTGTAAAGTAATTATCTAACATGAACATAGGTAAATGCAGTACAATGTGTACGCTTTATAAATTATTTTTGAACCAAGTTAATAAATTCTACTATTATGCGACCGCAACGCGGCGAGTATTGAACATGATGCTATACATCTTCATGTTATACACAACAAAGGACTAGAAATGTGATATACATTTGTTACGTTAAAGTAATGATTTTAAGATCTCCGAAAAATGAGATTTTTCGACCATTTAAATACCCTTTCTTCGTACCTGCCGTGATTTTTAAACGTTCTAAAAACACGGATGAAACACAGCACCGTTTGGCCATTGAAACAAAATCAGAATACAAACGAAGGAAACACATTCACTCTCGTACCGCTAGAGGGCGCTCGGGTGTTACAACAAAACGAATCTCGGATGAAAACACTTGCATCTATTGAAATCAGTCATGATTCTGAAGATATATCCTGTCAATTGTGAATATTTTTAAACAAGATAAATTAATGTAATGGATCATTAGGAGGAAGACATCGAAAGCGCAATAATAGTAAAACAAATCGTGCAAAGCTTACACCGGATAGAAAAGTTACACTCGCACGCCCTCCATCGATACCAACGACAACAAACAACATGTCGGCGAGCCCCCCGCACTCCGCACACACACACACACAGACGTACGCACACACACACACACACACACACACACACTGGGGTTTAGTCTCTCGAGCGGCGTCGCTCCTGCATTAAACTTTCAATATGTACAACATCCGATAATTGCTCTAACTTCAATATATCGTAATCTCATTGGAAAATATAATCATTATCGTTTTGACGACTTATGATTTCCATGTATTTTTGTTTTTTTGTGCGCGATCGATTCGAGTGGGTTCGTTGAACCAACACAAAATTGACGTGTTGGTTCAACGACCTAAAATGGTTTTACTTATGTTATGTGCGCTGGCTTCGGGCAGACAGTTTCGATCCTATACGAGCGACTGGATAAGGGAGTTTCTCGTTTTATGTCGTTCTTATAAAAAATAAACAGCCAACATATGCACGTATGTAATGGATAAAAACCACCCGCCTTGATAATACCGTGTCTATTCTATAACATAATAAGAGAGTCACATTTTTTAAGTAAAGCATAAAAAAATACTTGAAAACTTAAAACTGAACAAGAATCGAACCCACCCGATCGAAACACGATATAATGATAATAAGACGTACTAGAGTGACGTAATTATCGTACAGCAAGTTGTTCTGGACATCTCATAAGAAAACAATGCTTTGTTTGCGTCACATCCTTCCACGCGATACTTCAACTACTACAGCTCACACACGCAACTCTCACTTACACATGTACAACTATCTCAGCACAGATTATATATGTTTAGGAAACTGAACAAATTTTCCCAAGAAACAAAAGTCGAAATTAGAAAAAAAACAAATTATTATAAACTGTGCAATCGGTAATTACCTAAATACGCAAAAAAATATTTCTTGAGGAAACTCGTTCAGTTTAATAAGGAGTTTAACGTTTTAGGCCCGTACAGAAAGAGACTCGAGTCTTGATCTATACTTAACTATTGATTGTCTCTTTCTCACAATCAAAATGACAAAGACGACTGCTATAAGTATAGCAAAGGGTTCGAGTCGCGTTCTGTGATACGGAACTTAAAGTTTTTGCTAACCAAATTCCGAGTCATCTCACAGAAATCGTGAGACCTCTTCGGTTGTTTGTTTGATGAGGCATGTCCTCAACATCACTGGTATGTAATTCCGCGGTCACCTGTTGCGTACACGTTGTGTACATGTAGCGTGCGTGTTGCGTAGTGTTGCGTGCGTGTAGCGCGCGGCCCTCAGTGGGGGGCGGGCGCGGCGGCGGCGGAGGGGGGGTCGAAGTCGGAGTTCACGAATGAGAACCCGCGAAATTCCTCCTATAAATACATTTGAGTTTTTGTAGAGTATCCTACTAATATAATAAATTCCTATAATTATAAATGCGAAAGTTTATGAGGATGTTTACGATCTGTTCCGTTTGATATCCCATAACTCCAGGGTATCTATGAGACCACGTGTATGAATCAAATAGCATACCTATACATAATTTTTTTAATTATAAATAATTTCAATTTTTTATTTTTCATACAAAATAATGCCATAAGTCGACACTAAATAATTCGGACAATATGTGAATTTCCTATAAAACACCTTTACGTAAGAAATGACACCGTCGTATTATCGTATTCCAAATTATGAATGATTGAAACTAATTATCAATAAATGTGTGCCAACTTATGACTCGTTTTGTGGGAGAAGGATTTTAAATATTTTAATTTTGATTGATGATTTCTCCGAAAATACCGCTTTAAGAACATATGTACTTTAAAATTATTTTTAAAATTAGAATTATGGGATAACAAAAGGAACAGGTTGTAGACGTATGGATGTTTTTTACTCTTTTACGCTCAAACGGGTGGACCAATTTGGATAAAATTTGGTATGGACTGGTATAGCAGACTCCCTGGATAACACCTAGGCTTAATAATTTTCCCAAATTCCCACGGGAGCGAAGTCCCGGCGGAAAG
Source organism: Aproaerema taeniolella (assembly GCA_949987775.1). Lineage (NCBI taxonomy): Eukaryota > Metazoa > Arthropoda > Insecta > Lepidoptera > Gelechiidae > Aproaerema > Aproaerema taeniolella. The sequence goes on along the minus strand of OX465262.1, from coordinate 321,009 downwards.
CTAGTCTTTTATTTCAGATTTAGTTAAAATTAGAAAATTTGTAAAGCGATTAAAAAGACCACCCTCAGAGTTTCTTGCTCATTCTTCTCTAGGGAAGACTGCACCTTCGCGAATAGGTGTAGAGTCAGTAGGGTCAAAAGAACGAATGGACTGAGTTCCCAGGGCCGCCAGACCCTACTTATTTTCTCATTAACCAAGTATATGGGAAATAGTAGTCCTACTACGTACTAGTAACGTATGAATATTAGCTAGCCTGAGACGACGGCCAATTTTCAGCTACCAGGTTCTGAAGGTACTTATAAAAATTACTAATTTGTCTTGAAGTCTGGGTGCTGATATCTTATAGAATGTAATTAATTAAATATAGAAATTAATTATCAACACTGCCAGACACTCTCCGTTGGCTGTAATTCCTGCCAGACACTTTAGCTCGCAAGTAAATTATGCGATTGTACCTACAATCTGAGCCGTGATTTTTTTATACGATTTTCAGGAAGCTGTAACAATAAATTTTGTAGCACCCAGACTTCAAGACAAGTGAGTAATCTTTGGAAGTACCTTTAGAACCTGGTAGCTGAAAATTGGCCGTCGGCCCAAGCTAGCTGGTATTCATACGTTACTAGTACGTACTGGCACTACTATTTATCATACATTTGATGAATGAGAAAACAATTAAGGTCTGGCGGCTCTGGGATCTGTCTAGAATGTGTATGTACGTATTTAAATCCTTTAATGAATGTTTGTATGTATTTAATGTAATTTTGACCTTGCTGTAAGTAACATTCTAAATCCATACTAATATTATAAATGCGAAAGTAACTCTGTCTGTCTGTCCGTCCGTCTTTCACGCCTAAACTACTGAAGCAATTTAGATGAAATTTGGTACAGAGATAGATTAGAGCCTGGGAAAGGGCATAGGCTAAATTTTATCCCACAGTCGGGCACGATATAACCTGTAGTCCATGCGGGCGGAGCCGCGGGCGGAAAGCTAGTGTTCTATAAAAAATATATATTTGTAATGAGTATTTCCATATATGTGTGTAGGTGTAGGTGTAGGTGTAGGTGTCGGTACCTGGTTGATGGCGCGCACCACGTCGGGCGGCACGGGCGTCAGCACGGGCTCCTCCTTCGTGAACTCCGCGTCGAAGTTGACCGCCTCGCGCCGGGACCGCTGCGGGCACACAAACAACACGCTCATTAAACTATTAGCACAGGATTAGCTTGTTTATTTCCAGCATACGTAATGAGATTTCTCTCTCATGAGATTAAGGCCCGTATTCTTGATAACGTCTCAAGTGTCACTTTGAACTCTCATCATCCAAAATTTGAGTTCGAATCAAATGTTAATCATTGATCTTATTCAAGATTGCAATTGAATTATGTCATAATGTCGGCGTCAATTGAAACTAGTTTTAAAACCCGATTTGATCTCATCTCATTTTTTTATAGTCTATGGTTTTATAATAATGGAAATCTGTTTTGATTTGTATTTTTGGAATTATTGATAATATTTTTACGTTTTGCTGCGTAAAACGTTGAAAATAATTATTTTACGATATATTTCAAGATTTTACATTGAACAGGAACGGTGGAACTGTCTAAGGTGTCAAAAACTAGTAGAAAATAGAAAAAAAACGCGGGAGTACTCAAAGAAAAAAGTTAGAAAGCCTAACTCACGTAAACAAAGATCAGACCTGACATCTTCTAAGTAACATTTTAAATGTCCTTTTAGCAATCAAAGGTCATGTGTCAACATCAACTGAATGCAAAAGAAATTCAACCTTTTACTTAAATACTTAAGATTATTTTTTTCCTTAGCACTGTCATGACTCCATTGACCTGTCTTTCCTTGAAGAAGTCCCAGTCCATGTTCTTGAAGAAGGGGTACGCGCGGCTGCCGGCCTGAATTGAGTACTGACCTGTATTGAGTACTGACCTGTATCGAGTACTGACCTGTATTGAATACTGACCCGTATCAAGTACTAACCTGTATTGAGTATTGACCTGTATCGAGTACTGACCTGTATTGAGTACTGACCTGTATTGAGTACTAACCTGTATCGAGTACTGACCTGTATCGAGTACTGACCTGTATCGAGTAGTGACCTGTATTGAGTGTTAAGCTGACCTGTATTGAGTACTGCCCTGTATCGAGTACTGCCCTGTATCGAGTACTGACCTGTATCGAGTACTGTCCTGTATCGAGTACTGTCCTGTATCGAGTACTGTCCTGTATCGAGTACTGACCTGTATCGAGTAGTGACCTGTATTGAGTGCTAAGCTGACCTGTATTGAGTACTGCCCTGTATCGAGTACTGCCCTGTATCGAGTACTGACCTGTATTGAGTACTGCCCTGTATCGAGTACTGCCCTGTATCGAGTACTGACCTGTATCGAGTACTGTCCTGTATCGAGTACTGTCCTGTATCGAGTACTGTCCTGTATCGAGTACTGACCTGTATCGAGTAGTGACCTGTATTGAGTGCTAAGCTGACCTGTATCGAGTACTGACCTGTCTGGGTCTGAAGGGCGGCCGCAGCCTGCGCTGTGCGAGCGCGTCCCAGTCCATGTCCTTGAAGAAGGGGTGCGCGCGGATGCCGGCCGCGCCGCCCGCCACCCCCAGCCGGCGGGACGGGTTCTTAGTCATGAACCCTACACACACACACACAATTAGTAATTATAAACACGTACACAGAGGCAGACAACCTGATAAGTGAGCAGCGGCAATTTGTCAAAAATCCGTTCTTCAGAGGACACGTTAAAACCAAGTCAGAGGACATTGTGCGGTTCGAAAACTCTAACACTAGGGTTAATCAAAACTGCCACACACAAGGCGTGTCAATAATAAAAGAAAATAGCCCCTTTATAAAATTTCTGATTATCTATTAGAATGGAAATAAATGGGTCGGTTCTAGAGTTATTCAGATATTAAGTCAAATAATATGAGATACTTAATAAGAAAATATGTAAGACTGAGAAAAAGAGCAACCCTCGGAGTTTCTTGCCTATTCTTCTCTGGGAAAGATAATGTAATTCACTACTATAGTTTATTTTAAAAAACATCCTGAATGTTCTATGAAATATAGCTATGCCGTGTGGTGATCGGTTCAGAATAACACCACCCCATTTCTTTAATGCCGTGTGGTGACCGGTTGAGAATAACACCACCCCATTTCTTTCCGTGGGTTTCGTAAGAGGCGACTAAGGAAATACAAGTGAGACCTGCCTCCTAGTAATCCACTCTAGGCACCTCAATATGTTCTGAATCTGAGGTGTCGTCCTATGGTCTCATGCGGTGTGGTAGGCTCTGTAAAGGGCCGTCTGGTTCGCGACCACCCTCCAACCGAAGTCCGACGCCAAACAGCTTGCTGTGTTCTGTCGGTTCGTGGGAGTACCAGTGCCTTAATAGGCATTTTCTGGGTTACCTCGTTCCATCGTCGACCTCATCTATGACCTTGGTCAAGATTGAGGTCAAGAGTTAACCTATCTTATAATAAAAAAAATAAAAAAAAGCTATGTTCGACTTTGACTTTCAAAAAATCTGATTAAAAAATTATATAAAATAAAATTCAAAAGTGAAATGGTCGTAATACTTAAGTAAAAATACGCGACTGAAATATTCCGTAATTGTATAATTATAAGTTTTCTGTTGCTACCTTTGAGTATGGAGACGGCGTCCTTGGAGAGCCAGACGGGGTACAGCACGTCGTCGTGGAGGATGCTCTCGAACAGGTCGTCCTCGTTGTCGGCCTCGAAGGGGGGCTGCCCCGCCAGCATCTCGTACACCAGCACCCCCAGCGCCCACCAGTCCACCGACACGCCGTACTCCAGCTCCTGCAGGATCTACACACACCTCGGCATCAGCCACACGTCCCCGCCGAGGGGCGCGGGCCTCCCTTCGAAACACGAAGGGGTTTAGGCCATAGTCCACCACGCTGGCACAATGCGGACGAAAATGAATTTTCTTGGACGGGCGGGTTTCATCACGATGTTTTCCTTCACCGTTAAGCAAGTGATAATTAGTAATCCGTACATAAATCCGAAAAGACGAATTTAGTGGTACAGGCCCGCACCAGGCTTTGAACCCGCGACCTTCCGATCACAAGTCTGGCTCATTACCATCTGGGCTATCACTGCTCACACAAACACATCAGCATACAAATCGACAACAGCTGTTTTAGAATATACCTACAAAGGCGCATCGAGAAATACATTACATGTTCACGTCGCATTGTTTACAAAATTCATATCTTTAATCGCTGAGATCTCTAAGGGATGAGTCCGCTTTTGTAAATTACCTTGTTTGTAAGAGTGTGTATTCCTCTATATTTACCATATTCCGCTATTAATACACCTATTTACTGCTTTACCCGTAACCACTACTTACTTACTCGTGAATATAGCTTTAAAAAAATATTTCACCCTTTTCGAAGGCGGGTCAATTTTTTTGTTAAAAATATTTAATTCTACAATAAAGTTACACAATAATATGTCTCACCTCAGGCGCGATGTAGTCGGGGGTGCCGCAGAACGTAGTGGTGGTGGCGCCGTCTGGAAATAACATCAGCGATGATATTCACAGACGCGACCATATGGAGCGAGGGGTGGCTACTAGTAAACACCGGAGTGGGTGGCATCGGAGTTGGGAAAATACAACCAACAACATCATAGTAAAAAAAGCGAAAAATAAAGAAAACATCATTTAATATGCTAAAAAGTTTTTTTTTTTTCTTAAAAAGTTTATTTATTTTTCCATTTTGGTGAAAATAATAGAAAGTACTTGAGAAACACTGTAACTACCAATTATTTTCCAGGGTTGCCCTCGATTTCCCTGGGATTCCATTATCAGATCCTGACTTGGTGACAGTGGAGTAAACTCTTTCAAACAAAAAAATAATTTTAAAAACCAGACCAGACCAGGAATGGCGGAGAAATCGGTGAAAAACATAGAAAAAAAAGATACTTAGGCCCGTATTACAGGAGTCTCAAATCTTGATCTATACTTAAGTAATGATTGTTTCTTTCTCTTACTATCAAAAAGACAAACGCGACTGCTACATATAGATCAGTCTGAGTCGCGTTCTGTAATACGGATTTAATTGTAATACGGATTGAAATCGGTTAAAATAAAATGGGCAAGTGCGAGTCAGACTCGCGCACGAAGGGTTCCGTACTATTACCTGTAAAACCGGCCAAGTGCGAGTCGGACTCTATAAAAACCATTATCTCTATAAAAACGGCAAAAAAATCACGTTTGTTGTATGGGAGCCCCCTTAAATATTTAATTTATTCTACTTTTTAATATTTTTTGTTATAACAGCAACTGAAATACATCATCTATGAAAATTTTAACTGTCTAACTATCACGGTTCATGAGATACAGCCTCGGACAGACTTTCTATAAAACGAGTACAAAAATCACGTATTTTGTATGGGAGCTCCCTTAAATATTTGTTTTATTCTGGTTTTTAGTATGTGTTGTCAGAGGGCACATAGAAATACATCATCTGCAAAAATTTCAACTGTCTAACTATCACGGTTCATGAGATACAGCCTCGGACAGACTTTCTATAAAACGAGTACAAAAATCACGTATTTTGTATGGGAGCTCCCTTAAATATTTGTTTTATTCTGGTTTTTAGTATGTGTTGTCAGAGGGCACATAGAAATACATCATCTGCAAAAATTTCAACTGTCTAACTATCACGGTTCATGAGATACAGCCTGGTGACAGACGGACGGACGGACAGCGGAGCCTTAGTAATAGGGTCCCGTTTTTTCCTTTTGGATACGGAACTCTAAAAAGGGAGATAAATTCGAGTATACACAGTAAAGTGAGTTACCGATGATGCCCTCCTTGCACATGCCGAAGTCTGCCAGCTTGCAGTGCCCCTCGCTGTCCAGCAGGATGTTGTCCAGCTTCAGGTCGCGGTAGATGACGCCGTGCGCGTGTAAGAACTGCAATGCCAGCGTCACTTCCGCCGCGTAAAACCTGCAACCGTACATACAATACAATTCAAATTGTTATCTTTGCCTTTTTTTTTATTTTAAAGATTGTTGTAAAATTATTAATATTATACGAGTAAATTTTATTAGCCTTAAGCCCTCCATAATAGTTGTTCCCTCATACCATCTTAAAGGGAATAGGAAATGGCTGAAAATCAGTGCAATGACTTGGTTTCGGCCTCTCTCTGCACAAGCCGAGCCATTTTCCTTTTGTCATACTTTTTTATTATTATTTTTTAAATAAGTTATTAAGTTTTCATTTGTAATTATTTTGTGACAGTAAATAACTTTTTACTTTACTTTTTTTTATAAAGGACAATTTAAATAACACTAAAATTAAAAATTTTGAATCATCCCCGACATTTTATTGCTTAAAACTTTAAAACGGCTGAACAGACTTTCATGAAACATGGCTAAGAACACTCGGGATAAAATTATCTATGTATCTAGGAATATCCAGAATTTGAAAAGAAAACACGAAATCACTTGCACACTGTTTAATCGTCGGCTACAGACTGCCCGCTCTAGTTATAAAAAGAGCGAGGGTAGGAAATTATAAAAATACCCACAACACAATACTATGACACAAAAAAAATAAACGAAAATCGGTTCATCCGTTTGGGAGCTACGATACCACAGACATATACACAGATACACAGACAGACACGTTGAACTTATAACAACCTTTTTTTTTGTCGGGGGTTAAAACAATTATACAAAGCTTCCAAATAATATTAGCAAAAAGGTACACACGGCAGCACATCAGGCTAAACATATTAACCTTGACGTCGCCCTTATCTCGCGAGTAATAACGTCAGCTTTCGTATTACAAATGGGTGGGTAACCTGACTTGCTTCTGTCTGTACAAAATTGGCGATCTTATCGCTTCAAGCGATTTCTTCCACGCCTATAATCCCAATCAGGGTAGGCAGAACATCAGTGGCGTAATTTTTTTCAATATTTCAAACTATGTATTGTAATTCTTCAGTTTCGTTGGCTGTTTCACAACTTTAATTTCCGGTATATTATGTAATCGTATAGTTTATTATTTGAATACTATTATTTTTGAAAATAATTCATTGCTTTTTTTTAATTTAAGCGTTAATTGTTAAAATATGAAAAGGCGAAGTCGCCAATATCAAGTAGGGAAACTCTTTACGGGTTTACGTCTGTTGATCAGCAGGATTTTGGAACACCACAACCACAATGTTATGACCCCACATAGAAAAAATAAGTTAAAGTGCCCCACACACCACAAAGTTTTGCCTTTTACTTGAAACGAAACTCACCTGTCATTTTCGATTTGACAGTGACAGCTGACAACCGGCATAACCATATTACCGGCCATTTTGTTTTCACTCGCGTCGTGGAACACACGTTTATACTGTTCGGAATATTCTAAGGTGTTAAAAGAATACAATGATTACAAGTTTTCGTGATGAAGATGCAAAACGATGCGTCAATTGTGGGATTCGACTTTTTGGTACCAACTATTTGCAAGTATCGTCGCTCGCGGACGACAAAAAGCAGTTGCTAACCGACTGGTTACCTATGGTTGAGGTTAGTTTTTCACATTGTGCCTTACTTAGTTTTATATGTTTAACCAAGTAATGTACCACATAACACTTTAAACTTTCGCAATTTGAACACATAATTAAATACTAAAACGGGTCTAAAGTCGCGTATGTATCATGATTTTATCTATTTCCACTCGTGACCACGCCGCGTGCAAGCGCGTCGAATGCCGGGAAATAGGTAAAATCATGAAAAATATGCGAATTTAGACCCGTTCCAGAATTTAATTAATATACCACAGCACCGTGTTTAACAGAAATGTTGATATTTTTAAGGGGTTTACCGTATATTTATTGTTTTACCAACAAAATGGTATTTGTTTAGTATTGAAGACAAATAATGGTATTTGTTTTCGTGTCTACCTAGTGTTACACATTTTTGTCGGAATTCAATCCGACATTCAATTAGTACGAAGTGATCTCAGAGTATTTTAGTGGTATATTTTTATACATACAATACAATTACGAAATTTGATGACTTTTTGTTGTTTGTATCGTTTCAGTTGAAGTCTTTTCAAATCAAAAAGTCTGTTTGGAAAACCGAAATAACTTTGTACGAATATGTAATTTTCACATTTAAGCAATAAATTCTTTAAAAATTCGTAATTCTTTGCCAACAATATCAGTTTATAAACATTAATAACGTGATCAAACAATTCTTGTGATGCTTCAGACATCGCGTCTGTACGATGCCACATCGTAGATCCTAAACTTTTTTTTTAAAGCTGTTTAATGTATTTTTTCGTTTCGATGAATGGCAGAACTTGCAAGATTGTGTGATATGTCGCGAGTGCGCGCCCCTACTGGAGACGGCGGCCGGCGCGGCGCGCACACGCCGGCGCGGGCACGCCGCCGTGTGCGCGTCCTGCGGGGACAGCGTCGTGCGCCGGCGCAAGACCGCAGTACTAGAGGACCACCCCGTCTACCCGGTGCTAGCACCATACTTCTACCACTTTCGGGTAAGATTGCTTTTTATTAATTTCACTGTTTGTAGGTACAATGAGCGTCGGCGGTTTAATGGCTAGCGGGTTGGAGTCGTAAACGAGAGGTACCGAAGTCGATCCCCAATATTTACAAAATATTTTATACTAAACCTACTTGTTAATAACGTTTATATTTACGCAAATACAGAAAAATGAGTACCTTTTTATACTCCAATAAGGGATAAGGGAAAAAAAATATGAAAGTCCACCACATACCATGCAGGTTTTTTTTTGTAAGTGAAACGCGATAATTTCGCTGTTTTTATGCGAAATACCTATCACTATCGTAGCATTATTCATCTACTATAATGTAGCGTCTGCTCTGCCTACCCTGACACGGGGTTTAAGTGCTGAGAGTATGAAAGATATATCTTTGTTGCAGGGGGAAGACTTCAAGTATGCGTGCCGCGTGTGTATAGTAAGGGCAAGTCGTATGTTTGAAAGAAAGGTACGTTGAAATTTTACAAAACTTTATACCTCTACTGTAATAAATAATCAACTCGACTCGTATGAAGTTTTCGTTTGGAAATGTTCTGTCCGCATCAAGCAAGATAACGCGATTATTTTTTGACAGTAAAAGCTTATTTAACCCGCTTGACAAACAAGTTTTTATTTTATTAGTTGCATTACTTTATATGTAGCTGTTATTTTCAACCATGATATCTCGTATTAAATTAATGGATCTTTGATTTAATTTGCTTCACGTAACATTGTGTCGCTTATTAATAGAGATTTTTTAGTCATATAGTAATAGACGTTAAGGTTACTTCGAATGTAACTGTAACTGTGTATCTTGTTTTTCTAGCACAGATATTGTTGAATGTTTTAGTAACTTCTTCATTGATATTGCATAGACAAAGGATCGGCGCAGTGGTCCATACATCGACCCCTGCCTGAAGGACAACCCCGCAGCCGTGGCCGAGATACAGCGCGCCTGGGAAAATAGCACAATCCCTAACACTTCTCGACACATTGCGGCTACACCAAGTACGGCTACATCAAGTACGGCTACACCAAGTACGGCTACACGAAGTGGTGCTGTGATGGTCCAAACGAAAGTAGACAATTTAATGACTCTGAGCTACCACAAGCTTGCCATCAAAACAAACACATGCGCAGCAGAGTGTCAGAATAAGGGTGACAAGCTCGCGAGCCTGTTCACACGTCAACAATTACTAATCCAGCAATCTCTGTACGCCCCGCTCGGGACCAGAGTCTGCCCCCGACACCAGAAGTTCACCAACTGGGCTGAGATCGCCCGTCCACCGGGTAATTTCACAGGAGAAGAGATCGCCGACATGCTGTACCTATTGAAGCGCGATCGAGCCGTCGATTTCTCCGACGTAGAGAAGATGGATTCGCAGTTACGGAGGAAGTGGCTCGGTGTCAGTTTGGAGAAGTTTGACGAACTTTACGAGAAGAGTAGTCTGAGAGACAAGCTGGATGGGAAATTCGCGTTGGCGTTGGCGCTGGCCTCGGCCCACACCGGCGAGCCCGAGTTCGTGTTGGCCAGTGTCGGGCAGCGCTCGCTGCGAGCCGTGCAGGCGGCGCTCAAACTCGCGAGTTTCGCCGGCGATATGGACGCCGCAAGGACTGCCTTAGAGGCGCTCAAATATGAGGAAATGGATTAAAATCTCGAAGCAGACTGCGTTTACGATCGATGCATTTATTAGAATTTAATTTTTATTTTAACAAGAAAAGGTGACAACATTCCTTAGCTAAGCGCCATCGAACGGATTTAAGATAAGAAGATGAGGAAAGAAATGTAACCGTTTGTGGACATGGATATTCGTCTTAACCATTTTTATTTAGTTTGTAAATTTTTGTTTCGAAAAATTTTGTGAAGACTGTTATTGAGACATTGATGAATGTGTACTTTCCGCTAAGTGACAGCTGATGATTATTAAATGCATGCTTTTATAAAATGTATTTTTATTGTGATTGCACCAACATAATTTTTAAGTATTTAATTTTAGGAATTTGCAGAGGTTCTTAGTGAGCACAGGAACTGTATTATGTTTGAATGTGATCTAGTAAATATTTTGTATTTAAACATGGGATGGCGGAAACTTTAGGTCCATTTATATTAAAATGGTGTAAAGTTAGCCGCCGTATTTACCAACTTGGGGTAGCTAAGGCATAACACTATTCACCGTGAATTAAGTGAACATGGATATCGTGAAGGGTACACTTATACAAGGATAATATCTATATTAATATTATAGAGAGGAAAGATTTGTAATTTTGTATGTAACGAATAAACTTAACCCTTTTAGCGCCAGGAGTTTTTGTCAAAAACGCCCACCACACGCAACGACATTAAAAAATAAAATCATTTTTTTTTAATGTCGTGGCGTATGGCGAACGCTTGGTGAACAATACTAAAGTTAAAAAAAAGAAATTTTGTCTGATATATCAGACTTTGGCGGTGAAAAGGTTAAAAACTACTGAATTGATTCTTTCACCATTAGGATGCTACATCCCTGAGTAACATAGGGAACATTATGTAGCCTATGTTACAATTTTGCCGTGTGGTGATCGGTCGAGAGTAACATCACCCCATCTCTTTCCGTGGGTGTCGTAAGAGGCGACTAAGGAAATACAAATGAGACCTGCCTCCTAGTAATGCATCCCAGGCAACGACACTTCATTTTTCTGAATCTGAGGTGTCGTCCTACGGTCTCATGCGGTGCGGTAGGCTCTGTAAAGGGCCGTCTGGTTCGCGACCACCCTCCCGCCGAAGTCCGCCGTCAAACAGCTCGCTGTGTTCCGTCGGTGCGTGGGAGTACCAGTGCCTTTATAGTCGGCGCCGTCCACGGACTCCATCACTAAACAGTATGCAGTGTTTATATATACAGTATACAGTAGAGAGGTACATACCGAGCGCGCGGCTCGTCGAACTTGCGCGCGCGCTGTATCTGGAACATGAGGTCCCCGCCGTCCACGTACTCCATGACGAAGAACAGCCGCTCGCTGGTCTGGAAGGCGCACACCAGCGCCGTGAGGAACGGGTGCCGCGCCGCCAGCGCCAGCACGCGCCGCTCCGTCAGCGTGCACTCCACGTCGTCGTCCTGGATGATGCAGTCCTTCTTCAGCACCTTCACCGCGTACACCTGCAACACGCGTCACACGTCATCACTATACGGGGACGGTCGGCTCGACTCGATCTATAGAGGCGCCGTCTATCAGCCCTCGACCGAACTGCTTCCGATGTATGTTTTTTTTTTTTTTTTTTATTAATGAAGGGTTCGCTCTTGACCACAATCTAGCCCGAGGGCAAAGATGCGGCCGAGGATGTAGCAAGCTCAAGTAAACTTCTGAGATACTCATACGCCTACGTGCTATATTAGTTCTAAACGTTTTCTAATAGATGGCGCTTAGATCGTTGATCCAATAAACCGGCTGCAGCTCGGTCGGATACTTTTAGGAATAAACGACGCTCACAGTGAACGCATCGAGCGGCTCCTCCTGTGTTTCCTTGTCCCCCGATTGGACACCCTCCGAAGGATATAGTTATTTCAAGGCGTCTATTCCACACTAAATGTGTCTCAAAGGCGGTTGAATTACAATTGTAATCGTTTTATCCATTCAGGTTGGGAATTCGAGAACTAACGAAACCTTTAGACATCAAATGACAACCATCCCGACTAGCAGTGCCACCGCCGACCACACGTTATATAGGAAGATTTTTTTATCACCGTCCAAATTTTTTGTACGTAAACTTTATAAAAATTTAACAGACCCGTATTTCTTTGTTTCTTCTTTTCATATAAATATTTCAACCTAGATCGTCTGAAGCATGAAAATAATTCAAAATTTTTGTATGGAAAAGATAACATCGTTCGACTGATTTGAAACTTGGTAATAATACTCTTCAACACAATTTGCGACATCTGTGTTTCTGCGTTTTACAAAATTCATCCTCTAATACGTTAAAAAGAGGTATTAAAATCAGAAAATTTGGAAAAAAATATATTTATTTCCTCCTTATTTATAATCTATCAACGTTAATGACACCGTAAGAAAAATTTGGATGGTGATAAAAAAAATCACCCTGTATTGCAAACTCTTAGCAACTTAACATTCATTTAGCGGTGGCGCCGCCAGTCAATGCAACAGTCATCAAATGTATGGAATTTGAATAGTTCTCAATTTCGCCATTTGAACGAATAAAATGGTTCTATTGTTATCCCACCTACTAATCAAGTAGAATAGACCTCCGGAAAGGATGTCAGTTAATCAAATATCTATTTTATTTTAATAAATTTTTGCAAACTGCACAGTAACGGAAAATACAATCTAGTGCCTATTCAGTCCATGAAACAATTTGAAGGTGAAATTCAAAAACGGAACGATTGCTAATTAAAGTTTGATTTCATTGTAAAATAGCTCGTAAAATTGTATAATAAAACTTTCAAGTGTGCCATTAATAAGAACGGTAAGTACATCTTTTTGGTCCTTCGAGCCGGATTCGAGAAAGAACTATACACATTCTAAAGTTTCACCTAAACCCGTTCACCAATTTTTACATAAACCAGTAAGTACCATATCCAACATCAAACTCCATCCCTCCCCTCGTACATACCTCCTCGGTGCCCTTCTTCTCAGCCAGCATGACCTTCCCGAAGGAGCCCTTGCCCAGCACCTTGATGAAGTTGAAGTCGTCCAGCGACACCCTCCCCCCGCCCCCTCCCCCGCCCCCGCCGCCCCCCACACCCCCCGCGGTGGTGCCCGTGCCGCCTGCAACCAACGACATTACCCATTACCGACAAATATAGGAATCATTTACTCAAGTCGACTTCTATCCGACCCAGTGCATATCTGAGGAAACATGCATTTTTTATACAAGTGTACTAGCAACGCATATCTGATGATTAACGATAGATAAAGGACCTTTTAACTAACTGCGGGAATAAAAGATTTCGTTTAGAGTTACTGTGGAGTGGCATAGTCAAACAGTGATCTCCACTATTATTCCAATATGATTATTACGTACAATTACTGGATGGGTAGACCAAAAAACTCGCGTGCCCGTCCCGACCAAAAGACGGAAGATCGATGTCTACACTATGTAAAATCTTTGTCAGGAGCGATTTTTTACTTATTTCACCTCGAAAAAATGTCGGAACCTTGACACTGGCTGTTTGCCACCCGAATGTTTAACTGAACGTATTACTAAAAGCTGTAAGATTGCCAAATACAATTTTAAAAAAACCTTTATCAAAGAAAAGAACTCAATCTAATGAGCCCGCCACCTAATGAGACAAAGATAACCTGTATCGCAGGAGAACACGTCGCTTAACTCCCGCCAGTGGTCAGCCTGCTGCGACATCTTCGCATCTAATGTAACACATAAAAATCGAGACGAATTACAAACAAAAACAATGAAATTATTGCATTGGAACGAGTAGAATGACAGCAGCTGCGTTGTTTCAAAAAAGGACAGTCAACAGCACATCAGGTAAAATTTCCCCAATGGATAGTAAACTCTAATGTTTGGAGATAAAATTGAAAATCGATTGAAGAAATTTGACAGTTTTAGATAGCATGATGTGCTATTGACCATGTACAAACGTTTTTGAGCGGTGTTGCCAGTAGAATTTTTTTAAATAGGTATTGCTACTTTTTAGCTAGACTAAGGCCCGTATAACATAAGGAGACTCAATTCTTGATCTATACTTAAGTATTGTTTCTTTCTCTCACTATCAAAATGACAAAGACGACTGCTACTTAAGTATAGATCAGACTCAGTCGCGTTCTGTAATCCGGACCTAATTCTTACTAATAAAAAGTGCTTTTACAACTAGCAATCATCCACGATTGTTTTCTTATATCAAAAGAAAATCATCAGCGAAAACTGTAAGCTCTCATTCTGCTTTTTCCAATCAAAAATAAAAAAATCCTCCACCAAAATTGTAACATATAAACAAAAAAAAAAAACAAAGTCAGCAAGTCCCGCCACCGAAGCGTGTAGTGATGTTAAACAAAGACCTTGTTGTTGTTGTTGTTGTTGGTAGGTAGTGAACAAGTCGTGCAGCTCGCTCCACTGGGCCTGCGACCACCACTGCCCTGATACACGGAACTCATGACACACAGACATACAAACAAACACCCCTGTATACATTAAAACAGATAATCCTTACTAATATTATAAATGTGAAAGTAACTGTCTGTATGTCTGTCCGTCTTTCACACCCACACTGAACCGATTTTGATGAAATTTGGTACAGAGATAGATTAGAGCCTGGGCAGTGACATAGACTATAGTTTATTCCAGAGTTGGGCACGATATAACCTTTAGTCCACGCGGGCGAAGTCGCGGACGGCAAGCTAGTAATCGATAACTGTGAAAAGTACACACTGCGGCACATCAGGCTATACATGTTGACCTTGACGCCGCTCTTAATTCGTTCGTAATAACGCCGGATTTTGCAGTGCAAATGTGTAACCTGATATGCTGCTGTCTGTACATCAGTATTACTAGCACCCGTAGCATTACCACAAAATGACAGCTTGCAGTAGACAAATGTCTAATAAGGTTCGTCATGTGTGATATGGAATATCTTCACTAGGCTGGAGACCCTACAAATGTGTCGATTTATTATAATCTGTACCATACAGAGGTTTTTGTTAGAAACAAATTAAAAACGAACTTGTGCTAATGGTAGAAAATGAGTGTGCTGTAATATTACTCATTGAAAAATCACATAACATAAAATAAACATTTATTCGAACATAGAACCTTCTTAAAAAATATATGGGCGAAAAATGGTACAGTTCTCTAGGTTTATGTTTGTGTGCGTGTTCATTGTTTTTACTGTCGTCATGTGTGTATTTATTAAATAGTGTGTTGCTATGTTGATATGTTGTTTGACTTCTGGCAATATGGTAAAAAAATATTTTATTTATTTATAACCAACTTACATATGTAGTTATAGGTTTTTGAAAAATTTCTAAAATTATTAAATAGTTAAAAACAAGAATAGACTTCGGAATAAAAAAAAATAACATAAATATAGTTACTCCTGCTATTACACAATAGGAAATATGCATGAATTTTTTTTTATCGCATTGATTAACAAAATATGAAAATACCGTAGTTGAGATGACAAAAAATGAAATTAAAATTAAAATCGGCCAAGAAATACGGCCGATATACGCATTTAAAACTATTAATTACGCACCGATTAGACAGAGAGATCCGACATGGACTGTGACGTCACATGTCACTAAGTCCATACAAACTCGAGTTAAATTTCGTTTTGCTAGAAAGAGATAGAAATAAATCTTCGATGGCTTTTATCTTTTTTAATTTCATAGTTATTCGAAAAATAGTTTTACTAAACTGTTTACATGAATGAGGATATTTTTTTAAATAAAAAAAACATGCATATTCCCTATCGTACTGAGGGTGGCACCAGACTCAAGTACCTGTTGCCTATTGGCTGCGGTAAGAAAATTATGTTTTGTCCGTAAATAAATAAATGTGTGTGCCGTACCTCTCTCGTCGTGTTTGTCTGCGTGCGCGTCGGCCGCGTCCGCCGGCTCCGACACCGGGTTGAATTGCTGCAAACACACACACTGACAGTCAACATACTTCTCATTACGTCCATCTTTCTTCCATGCTGGACTGCGAGTGAAAGAAAAACCTAGAATGTGCCAGCTACCTCTCTTCCCAGGTATACAGTAAAAGTCTGTAAGAGGGATGCGAGGGTTTTGCTGTATAATGGGCGAAAGGCTGACCACCTCTCACCATTACACGACTTGTTCCATCTGATAACCCTCAAAATTTGTGTCAAACGTGGCATCTAGTGGTTCTAGAACCACTGATGCTCTGCCTACCCCGTTAGGGATTATAGGCCTGAGCGTATACGGGGCTTTAGGTATCTCTCTTTCGACTTCTCGGGTGGTTAATCAGTCCATGAAACTGAACAACTTCCCCGAGGAACATAGGTCAAAATACGAAAAAAAATATGACATCCCATAAAAAATGCTCTATATGCTGATTGAAAGAGAGATACGTAAAACCCTGAATGTGTATTTATTTGTATGTGTCCATCGTTTAAGCAAGATTTGTAAACCAAAACTCGACTGTACTCCGCGTCAGATGAGATCTGGCCCAACCCCCTGCCCCCCTCAAAACACTTCACGTAATTTAAACGCCCCCTCAGGACTCGCTAGGAGTACCATGTTCTGCAGAAAAACGCCACATTCGCATTATCTCCTTATAGCCATGGACTTGAATCGAGTCCTAATCTTGTGCTCTTGAACGAGTTACCCATTTGAGATGTACTGACCCTGGTCCGAGTGGGGCGGGCTGGCGTCTTGTCCGGTGAGATGCCCATCTCGTTGAGTATCTCGGCCATCACCTTGGTGTTGATGCCGCAGTTGTTGGCCACATTCTTCTGGCATCGCTTGTGCACGTTCATCGAACACACTGCAAACATAAATACATCATTAGTTTCAAATATTCCAAAAGTCATCAAGCTCTTAGCGTTTTGTCCAATTTCATATTTCAAGAAACATTTAAGGCGACTACAGCATCTAAATTACGATTTTATGATGCGTAGATAAGCATGACGCACTGCATGGAATCGAAGAAAAAAAAACACTACGGTAATATTCAGGACATAAACTAGATTAAGTAGTTTGCTGAAAACATGATTCAGCACTTTTGGTTCGATAGGAAAAGCTCACAAAGTCACCTCTAAATACCAATATTGTGTATCTTTTAAGCTGTAAAAACGATAATAAAATGCACACAGGAACTTGAATTTGCTGTCAAAAGGTTCGTGATTGAACACTCTCGATAAGTAGCTAATACATTTTTCGATTTAAGCTGTTACCTTGCCATAAACATGTTTTTACGCACGCACGCTTTCATAGTCCGTAAACTTCGTGTATCGACACTGTTTGCACTGCCGGCCCAGGCCTGTTGAGAGACGGAGATGGCACTATTCCCATGAGTGCTGCCTTTATCGGGTGCTGTAGTCGCCTTAACCATAGACCAGAATCTAGCAAATTTTAAGGAGTATCTGTAATTTGAAAAAGTACAACAGACGTACAGTTTTTAACCGATGTTAGACAAATTGTCAGTATCGGTCAAGTATCGGTATGTCAATAACGTTTGATTTAATATTTTTTTTAAGTGACGTTACCAGAAATGCTCGTCCGTTTCATGAATTGGATTGGAGTTGAAACTTGGAAATGAGGATATAATAGGGTAATGTATACGTCCTAGATGTAGAGTAGTGTACGGTGTAGAGTAGTGTACCTTCGCACTGCAAGCCCTGCTTGATGAGTCCGTAGAGCAGCGAGCCGCAGTGGTATAGTAGTGTACTGTAGACATATAGTAGTGTACTGTAGACATATAGTAGTGTACTGTAGACATAGAGTAGTGTACCTTCGCACTGCAAGCCCTGCTTGATGAGTCCGTAGAGCAGCGAGCCGCAGTGGTATAGTAGTGTACTGTAGACATATAGTAGTGTACTGTAGACATATAGTAGTGTACTGTAGACATAGAGTAGTGTACCTTCGCACTGCAAGCCCTGCTTGATGAGTCCGTAGAGCAGCGAGCCGCAGTGGTATAGTAGTGTACTGTAGACATATAGTAGTGTACTGTAGACATATAGTAGTGTACTGTAGACATAGAGTAGTGTACCTTCGCACTGCAAGCCCTGCTTGATGAGTCCGTAGAGCAGCGAGCCGCAGTGGTATAGTAGTGTACTGTAGACATATAGTAGTGTACTGTAGACATATAGTAGTGTACTGTAGACATAGAGTAGTGTACCTTCGCACTGCAAGCCCTGCTTGATGAGTCCGTAGAGCAGCGAGCCGCAGTGGTATAGTAGTGTACTGTAGACATATAGTAGTGTACTGTAGACATATAGTAGTGTACTGTAGACATAGAGTAGTGTACCTTCGCACTGCAAGCCCTGCTTGATGAGTCCGTAGAGCAGCGAGCCGCAGTGGTATAGTAGTGTACTGTAGACATATAGTAGTGTACTGTAGACATATAGTAGTGTACTGTAGACATAGAGTAGTGTACCTTCGCACTGCAAGCCCTGCTTGATGAGTCCGTAGAGCAGCGAGCCGCAGTGGTATAGTAGTGTACTGTAGACATATAGTAGTGTACTGTAGACATATAGTAGTGTACTGTAGACATAGAGTAGTGTACCTTCGCACTGCAAGCCCTGCTTGATGAGTCCGTAGAGCAGCGAGCCGCAGTGGTATAGTAGTGTACTGTAGACATATAGTAGTGTACTGTAGACATATAGTAGTGTACTGTAGACATAGAGTAGTGTACCTTCGCACTGCAAGCCCTGCTTGATGAGTCCGTAGAGCAGCGAGCCGCAGTGGTATAGTAGTGTACTGTAGACATATAGTAGTGTACTGTAGACATATAGTAGTGTACTGTAGACATAGAGTAGTGTACCTTCGCACTGCAAGCCCTGCTTGATGAGTCCGTAGAGCAGCGAGCCGCAGTGGTATAGTAGTGTACTGTAGACATATAGTAGTGTACTGTAGACATATAGTAGTGTACTGTAGACATAGAGTAGTGTACCTTCGCACTGCAAGCCCTGCTTGATGAGTCCGTAGAGCAGCGAGCCGCAGTGGTATAGTAGTGTACTGTAGACATATAGTAGTGTACTGTAGACATATAGTAGTGTACTGTAGACATAGAGTAGTGTACCTTCGCACTGCAAGCCCTGCTTGATGAGTCCGTAGAGCAGCGAGCCGCAGTGGTATAGTAGTGTACTGTAGACATATAGTAGTGTACTGTAGACATATAGTAGTGTACTGTAGACATAGAGTAGTGTACCTTCGCACTGCAAGCCCTGCTTGATGAGTCCGTAGAGCAGCGAGCCGCAGTGGTATAGTAGTGTACTGTAGACATATAGTAGTGTACTGTAGACATATAGTAGTGTACTGTAGACATAGAGTAGTGTACCTTCGCACTGCAAGCCCTGCTTGATGAGTCCGTAGAGCAGCGAGCCGCAGTGGTCGCAGAAGGTGAACCGCTTGTAGGAGTGCACCACGAAGCGATGCGGCACGTTCACGTTGAACCGCTGCCCGCTCGACACGCCTACCCCGCTTTGTTGCTGGCGGATTCGATTACAATCATATCATAACTAAATATGTAAAACTAGCTTCCGCCCGCGTGGATATCGTGCCCAAGTGTGGGATAAAATGTAGCCTGTCTCCTTTCCTCAGACTCTAATCTATCTCTGTACCAAATTTCATCAAAATCGGTTCAGTAGTTTAGGCCTGAAAGACGGACGGACAGACAGATAGACAGACAGAGTTACTTTCGCATTTATAATATTAGTAAGGATTGTAGGTTCTGACTCATCAACGCCCAGCTCAAACTTTTAGAACTAGAACGCTGAAATTGGCAAAAAGGTGGTTTTTATGACGTAGCCAAACACTAAGAAAGAATTTTTTGTAATTCCCAAGGGAACAAAGTCGTGGGCATCCTCTAGTCATGCTATATTATAAAACAAAGTCCCCCATTGCCTCTGTCCGTCTGACTAAACGCGATAAACTCAAAAATGACGGAACAGATTTTCATACGGTTTTCACCAATGGACGATTCAAGACGAAGGTTTTCGTGTATAATTCATTCCCGAAATTCCCACGGGAATAAAGTCTCGGACAGAAAGATAATTATAACTAAACACCACACACATTATACAAAACAATATTAGGTATTTGACAATAGGGAACATGATTTTTTTTATTTAAAAAAATTAATCCTCATTCATGTAATTAACAGTTTAGTAAAACTATTTTTCGAATAACTATGAAATTAAAAAATATATAAGCCATCGAAGATTTATTTCTGTCTCTTTCTAGCAAAACAAAATTTAACACGGAGTATGTATGGACGTAGTGACATGTGACGTCACAGTCCATGTCCATGTCGGATCTCTCTGTCTAATCAGTGCATAATTAATAGTTTTAAATGCGTATATCGGCCGTATTTCTTGGCCGATTTTAATTTTGATTTGACTTTTTGTCATCTCAACTACGGTATTTTCATATTTTGTTAATCAATGCGATAAAAAAAATTCATGCATATTCCCTATTATTTTTAATGGAAATTGAAGCTTTTTTACCTTATAAATAACTTGATATAAATACTTAGTTTATTAATGTCTATAAAATTAAGAAAGATATGAATATTTAAACTCTTAATTAGAGAGAGGGGAAATGTCAAAACAGTGACGTCACATTTCAGTACTTATAAACATTTATAGGTTAAATTGAATATATTCTTCTCTGGGGAAGACTGCACCTTTGCGAATAGGCGAAGAGTCAGTAGGGTCAATAGAATGAATGCATATATATGTATTTAAAACCTTTAATGTGTTGTATGTATTTCATGTAATCTTGACTTATTTTAAGTGGCATCCTGAATATCCTATAAAATAACGATTTTTCTATTCTATTCTATTGTTGAACAACATGGAATACATATGTATATGACATACCTCTTCCTTCATGCCGGGACACTTGGTGACGACGGACGAGTGGCAGCGTTTGTGTACCACGCACGTACACACTGGAAACACATTACATTACGTTTTAGCGATGGTCTTCAACGCTAAACAAGAAAAACTGCAATTGTACCAGCTGCCAACTCTTTCCAGGCAGTATACAAACCAGAAAATGGGATATGAGTGCAAGAGGGTTTTGCTGTCGCAGACGATAGGCTGACAATCTATCACCACTGTACTCATTTCTCTATATGATACTCTCCCAACCCATCATTTATAGGTGTCAGTGTTTGGATGAATATACACACATTGCAGACATATTGAGGTTTTTTGTTTTGTTGTAGTGTAAATAACAAATAAGTGTATGAATGAAATTCATCCTAACTATGTAAATGACAACTTGTATTAGACTATTGAAGCTTACCTTGACATTGGTATCCTTGTTTGCCGAGACCCCTGTGGAAATTGAATAATTAACAAAATTGTACATTGAAGTTTTTGTAGATAATAAATAATAATAAATAAACGCTTCACACTCAAAGGCCCACATTAAGGTTTTCCCTTGTGTCGTGGGTCCCTTGGAACACACAAAGACAGACACAAACACCCATGACCCGAGAACAAACATTTGCTTTTTACACAAATATTTGCCCCGACTGGGAATCGAACCCAGGACCCGTCGATCAAGAGGCAGCCAGCCGGCCGTCAAAACATTGCTTACAAAACATCTATAACACACTGTCTAATTTTACAGTTTATTGGGACTAGTTGAGCAGCCGTCATTTTGTATATCTGTCTGTCATATGTAAAAGATTACCAGATCAATTTTAAAAAATTCAACATAAGAAAGCTCTTTTTTCAGCGAGTGACATAAGCTTCATACTTTTTCCGAATTCCCTAACGGAAAGCTAGTTTTTTACATAAAAAGAACTTGAATTTAGTGTTTCATTGGCGAGAGACATAATTTATTGTTTTATTCTAGTAATTATGCTACGCGAATACATTATCATTACACAATAAGTCCGCAGCTGGACATATACCCCAAGGATCTCGACAACGATCGCATTCAGAAGCTTTTTGCTACTCTGGCAGATCGCTTTGGCCTCCTACGCTGCGTCTTTCGATTCCACTAAAAGCCTTTTCTGCCTGTCTATGTACAACAAGCAGAAATGTCTGCGAAAGCTTCTGGAAGGATCAACAGTCGCGGAACAGTCGGCACAAGGGTTAAATTCCTGTGCTGATGTGGGGAACTCACCCCAATAGTTCCAAAATAAGTGGATTGATCACCCTCCTGTGTCTGACGGATAGAGAGATAGGAGCAACTGACCCTGCTGTAGTATACTGACCAGATGAACTCCCGGCAGTGCGAGCAGAAGGTGGGCTGCCGGAGGAAGGTGGCCATGAACTTGTGTCCGTTGACCTGGTGCACCCGCCGGCGCATGGCCCCGCGGCGGCGCGCGAACCCCGCGCCCTCCTTGAACTCGCGCCCCCCCGCGCCCCCCGCCGCCCGCCCGCCGCCCAACGACCCCCCGCCCGACCCGCAGCGCGCCGCCTCGCTCGCTCCTCCTAACCATAAACACTACCTTTGAACCATGAACTAATTTACAGAGGCCAGCGCATCAGATTACCCTTGCAAAACCGTTCTTATCTTAACGGCATAGGGTGCACACGTGTGGTAGCCTGACTTGCTACCTTGCTCACTGTTCTAAGTTATTGTAAGTCATTTAGTTTTACAGTCAGTTTGAGAGCTACAATCTCTCATATGGCAATCATGAGTAATCTTAAGGTATATTATTTGGTCCTTGTTTTGAACCAAACAAACACCAATCAAGAATATATATAAAAAGTTTTCATAAGAGAACCACCAGCTTGTATTTTGGAAGCTTAAAAAATTTGTAATACGCAAATTTGTTGGACATTTTATATCAAGATGGTAGATAGATAAATAAATACACATAAAACAATACGCAAACAAAATGGCAAGGTTGTATAGTTAAATAATACAGTCAATTCTGGTTTGGTATTCAATTGTTCACTATAATATAAACCTCATTATCAGTAGACAAGAAACTTAAGTGGCTACAAAACTGAGGGAACAGAACTACTGATCACATTTTTCTAATTCTATGCTACTCTATTTCATGATATAAAAGACCAGGAGCCTGAGCGTGAAGCATGTCTCAGAAGGTAGGCGACGACCTCTGTCTGTATACATGGTGTTATAATTTGTTATTTAAAAAACCACAATGAAGTAGTTTACCTATTTATCTTCAGACAAAGTAATTAGGTAAGTACTTCACTTATTTACAGACTGATAATGTTATACACAATAGCATTTTCCTGGTTTTGCACTACTATAACCCACACAAATAATTTTACATTTAACTAACATCTACTCTACATTAACCCATAGTAACCTCATTGTCCTTCGTTAATAGACATCTTTATCTTCCAAAACAAAATAACCTTTATCATTTATGTATGTTAGGCCCTTAACCTGTATCTACATATCAACCGAAAAATAAAATAGAAATTACTAACAGAAATCCAAAAGTCCACAAATCCAAAAGTCCAAGGATATCTTTCTTTATCCTGAAATAACAGTAAGTATTTTAAGAGAGCTCATATATGCATTGAGACATTATTTTATCATATTATCTTGAACGAGAAGTCAGCCCTCTCTTTCTATAGCATATGAAAAACATAGAACAACCTCGACATGACAAACTACGTCACATGCTTATGTTAGCCCTGTAGTTCCATGCTATTTAAACATCACAAAAAAAACTAATAAAATACTAAGAAAAAGTAACCTAGTGACCTAATTTGTATAACTTTTTCTATTTTGCAAAAGTAAAGATACTGAGTAAACTTCAGCATTAATGTTTATTCTACTGATTAACTAAATTGAGTTTATCTTTATTTTTAACATACAGATGACAAATACTAGAAAATACTGTAAGATTTCAAATGTACTTATAAAATAAATTAATAGAGAGACAAGGACATGTAAATATCTAAAAATAAGTTTTTTTTTATTGATTATGGGTTTGCTCTTGATCACAATTAAGGCCAGAGGCGAAGATGTGGTCGAGGATGGATAGTTGATAGTTGATAGTTGATAAGGGCTCCCGTTTCCGCATTTAGGCTCTAGAGTGGCCCTTTATGCGTGTGGGTCGGTGGCTATTCCAGCCACCTCAGCTCCGACCAGAAGCTCAGAATCCTCCTGGGGAATTCACAGGCTTCGCGAAGCGACCTAATTTCTGGTAGGATTTTTGCCCGTTGGTTCGCCACTCCCACGCATTCCAGGATCACGTGGGCGACTGTTTCATCAGCCTCTAGGCAGCCCCTACAAAGGGGGCTGTCGGTGACGTTTAGAACGAATAGGTGCTTGTTTAAAGCACAGTGGCCCGTGAGGGTACCCACCATTATTCGTAGGTTTGTTCTATTTAGATCCAGCAGTCTTCGCGTGATTCGCGATATAGGTCCGGTTAGGGCCTCCTTTGACTGCCGACAGGTGGTTATACTGTCCCATCTGTCGATGTGTTGTGAACGGGTTCGATCGCGAATCCAAGCACGAAATTGGCTAAAGGGAATTGGGATAATTGGCACAGGGCCTGCCACATTAGTATCTGATCCCTTTCTCGCCAAGATGTCGGCTGCGTCGTTACCCATAGATCCACTATGCCCCTTGATCCATTGTAGGATGACCCTGTTGGCTGATGCTATTTTGTTCAGCGCTTGATAGCATTCGATAATTAGTCCTGATGTGAATGTTTGGCTCTCCAGAGCCTTCAGTACTGCGGCGCTGTCAGAGAGTCGAGGATGGAACCAGCTCACCCAGAATAGCAGAATCAACTTAAATTGCATGCATATAAATGAAGAAACTAAAATTAGGTCATGATAGGAGAAAAAACACTGACCTTGAGAATTCCATTTCAGATCAACTTTGAGATGCAGTTTCCCTTGTGGTTCCAGATCCACCTGTCAATTCACAAAATAACAATTACTAACACATGAAAATCGACCCTAACAATACACACAGAAGGTGCACAATAGTGGTTAAACTAGAATATATTACAACATGAGGAAAATCCTACACATTCCCTGCGTCTCTAAATGAGTCACTTGTGTCATCTTACGTGTTTTGTGGAACACAGGATGTATTCAATGAGACACAGAGTTTTACCTCATTTAAACATAATATGATTTGTTGGTATTTTTTGAAACTGAATCATTCCAATTTATATTAACATTTGAAAGTTTGTAGCGATGAATACATGTTTGTTACTCCTTCAGGTAAAAACTACTGGACGGATTTTGATGAAATTTTGCAGTAATATAGCTAAGGCATCAAAATAATACACAGACTACATAATTTTCCCACATACTCTTGGGAACAGGTCCCAGGCAAAAAGTTAGTTTAGAAATAACACAGTCACATAGTAAAAGTTAATCTAAGAATACATTAAATATTACAGTGCTGCTTTTCAGTTGCCACCTTTTCTTAAAATAGGTAGCTATATGGAGCTACATAGCCCTCGTGGTAGTATATGAAGCCAGTGGCAAATTGAATGGGGTGCCAATATTAAAAAATTCTTTATTTTACTAATAAATGATTATAAACTGTAAACCCAGTGCAGATTTTAAGTAATGTGAGTAAAACTGTTTAAAATTATGGTTTCTTTCTATATTACCTCATTGACTAGCTCCCCATATTTAGGTTCATTACAGAATATGTTCCTCCGCCACCAACAGTTCATCACGCACGGTTTAATCAGTACTCATCCTTCCTACACCTGTTCACTGGAGACTTTCGTATCACACTAAACAAACACTGATTCCACACAACAAAGATAGTGTATCTGAGAATACAAACAAATCTGTGTAGGTACCTTGTAGCTAGATTAAGGATAGATAACTCACTCATTTTATCACCAAATTGACAGTGTTTCACTGTCTATTACATAGGGAAGTTGTATCTCTTTAAGTATAATCATTTTTTATAATTTCCTTAAGAATATATTTTTTTTTTGTAAAATCTTTAAATTATTTGTGAATCTTTGAAAAGTTAAATTTGAAAATCAATCTTAAGTAGTTTTCAATTGAACAAAACATAGTGAAATACAAAAGTTGTTATCTTATTAGAAGAATTATTGGTGAGTATGAGTTACATACCCAAAAGTCTGTGGCATCTTTATCTCGTTGCATCAGGTCTTCAAACGGGATGGTGCAGTTGGCCACAAAGTCATCAGGCGGTATCGCCGCGTCATGGAAAACTGTGATACCCAGGCTGGAAGGTCCACATTCATTACATGTCGCATTATTCACAGATTTAAATGTTGTAAACATAAAGTAAACAATAAAAAAAAATAATAACCATCATGATTCTTGAATTAAAATTCTAATATTTACATTTAAAGAGGTGTTGTTCGGATATGATAAGGTGAGCTAAGACATACCTGGTGACATTGTGCACCTCGTGAATGAAGGTCTCATTCCAGACAGGATCGAAGGTCTTGGGCTTGGTGCTGGAGCGGTCTAGGTGGTGCTCGTCCGCGTCGATCGACACGTACGGGTCTATGGGCTGGTCGTCTGCGCACACAAGTATTTACATCAAACACCAACACCCACTTTCGTAAACAAGGTCTGCAGTGCACCGTTCGAGCCCGCGCTTCCGCCACTGTTTACGTTAGGAGCGGGGCGCGGCGGCGGTATTTCGGGGCTGCCCGAGGCTCACCTGGCTTGCCGAAGGTCATGTTGTGCCGTTTCTGGAAGTCGGTGGGCCGGAGCCCCGTGGCCTCACACACCTTGACGCGCACCGTCCCGCTAAACATGGTGACCAGCGACGAGCCCGCGCCGCCTCGCGATCACTACCACACTATAAACCCACTCAAAATCATTGAAAGAGCCTCATATTTTTGAAAGAATTAAATATTAGACATGACAGCAGTGGCATCCGCCATGAATATATTTTACTCTATGGTCGATAATGGATCCCTTTCGATTTGTGAAAAAAAAGGGAATAGTTTTTGGTTTCAGGGAGGGGCCGCCGAAGGGTGTAATTTTTTTTCCCCACCTATTCTATGAGCTCTAAGGTGGAGCTCATGAACTCAATACGCGTAAACAACTTGAATTAATCCTAACATTTTTTTTTATTCTAATGTAAAAGTTATTAACAAAAATGAAAAAACAGCATAGGAATACGAAACTTGGCTGATAAATGTGCTGCATATGCCAATGCAGCATTTAAGATTTAAAAAAAAATGTAGTAAACAGCTGATTGGTGTGATGCTAGATTAATTTTGTGAAACTATTAAAAAATATATATATATATTTCGGAAAGATTTCACTCACATTTCAGTGCTGAAAATAATACATAAAGATGGGATTACTTACTATATTGAAAAAGCTGCGACAGAAGGAGAAAGAGATGAGAATTCTTATGTTGTATCCTTTTTAAAATACCTGTTGACAATCTATAGGTTTACATTTTGTTAGATAATTTAATGATTCCTTAACAAGTAGCTCAGAGGGCTTGATAATGCTGGGAAGACGACGATCCTGAAGCGGTTCAATGGTGAACCGATCGACACAATCTCCCCGACGCTGGGCTTCAACATCAAGACCCTGGAGCACCGTGGATACAAGCTAAACATGTGGGATGTTGGTGGACAGAAGTCTCTCCGGTAATAATCATATTCTTTCACTGATTCGTTTCTTCCATCGAGGTCATTGAAAATAATATTACCATCTAGATTTTTATAGGTAGTGACTCATACACACCAAATTATTAGAAGTCGAACATACAGAGTCAATGATTTTTAAGTAACTAATTTTCGGAGAGATCTTAACAATTTTAAAAAAACTGAAAATCTGATTATCTGTACCTTGTGATGATCTTTCATCCACTATGACTACAAATCTTATATTTTCTTCTTTCTGTATTGTAACTCTAAATAATCCTATTTAGAAATTCTTAACATGGTAATCTGAGGAATTGGGTGAAATGGTACAATACAATATAGGGTCGAGTGTCCAACATTGAAACAGTCGTACACAATGAAACAGCGTCATATTTCTGTTATGCGACTTAGCCAGATAGTGCAGTATGCCTTGTCGTATAAGCCTCGTACACCCCCCGCTCCTCCCTAGTTTGCGTGCTCGCCGCTTGTGAAGCAGCAAGTCTGCGGAGCTTTTTCGGATTTTTTGACAAAAAAGTTAGTTTTTTTCTTAGTTTTATTTGATTTTTCAAATAAATGCTATAGTGATATTCATTTTCCTCAGTATTAAGTTGTTTTGTACATAGATTCACGTGGACTAGATTACCTATTAAATTGTTCGATTTAGGTAGGTTATATCTTGAGGTTATTCTAAAATGCCCTAGGTGTCCAACAATGAGACATTTCAAGGGTGGACACAATGAACAAAGTATGTTTCTAAAGAATCTTAGACATTATTACCTAATATGGGTAACTGTTGACTATAAATCGTTATTTCTTGTCATAGAGGTAACTAGTCCTATTACCTTATATTATTTGTGATTTTTGTTGTTTTGCGACTGATTATAATTAAAGTTCATCTAAAAAGATTTTTATAAGACATTATACGAAACTTTTGATTGTAAGACGTTATTGCCTGTCAAATTATCTAATGCCTATTTGTGATTTTTGTAGTTTTTCGAATATATAAGTAAATATTATTAATCTTGTTTCATTGTTGGACACAGGGCGTTTCATTGTGTACACCTAGGGTGTACACAATGAAACAATTCCCATTATTTTAAAGTCGTCATTATTTGGTTATGTTTTTTTTTTTTTTTTTTTTTTATATCTTGGCAACCGGTCGTGTATAATGTGCGACCATTACTGCCAGTGTCAAGTCCGAGGAAAACAAACTGAAAAAATTTGACAGGTTACGGCAACGTTATATCCTTCCATTGAGCTGCATCATCACCTGTGGCAGGACAACACAAGACATCACAAAAGCATTCCATACATGTATTACAGTTTTATGTCATATTTACAAATGTATTTAGATATTAGTTTGATAAGCGGGGAGTTAGTGTATAACAAAAGGGACTTCACATTTATAGGTTTAGGGACTTTAGCGGGGAGTATATCATAAAGAGAGACTGGGCGTAAAGCGCAGTTGAACAAGACATGATCAGTGGTACCATCCTCAACACCACAATCACAGACTGGAGAAGCTCGGATCTGTAGTTTATGGAGGTGGAGGGGAGTACAAGTATGACCCAGGCGTAGTCTACAGATGACTGAGGTGGTCCATTTGTCTGCCTCGCGGAATCGGTAGAACCAAGGTCGTGTTGGTATAACAGGCTGAATGTCTCCATAATACTTGCCTTTGACCTTTTTAGTACGTGACCAAAAAGCCAACCAATCCCTGTTAAGATCCACACTAGCAGATGCACAAAGATCATGCGAAAAAATAAGGTAATGGTCATTGGAACCCAGATGGATCGCTTCTTTTGCCATCATATCCGCAGTTTCGTTCCCTTGAATCCCAGCATGACCCGGGATCCATATGAGAACTACTTCAAACCCCAGGGAGTGGCAATCATGCAAGGCCTCTCTGATGTTAAAAATCACGGGGAAGTTACGCGAGGAAAAAGAGTTAGATACAATAGCCTGAAGGCAGCTGCGGGAGTCCGAAAATATTGTCGATTTGGGGATTTTGTGTGAAAGTATATACCTAACCGATTCCAGAATAGCCAACGCCTCACCCGTAAAAACTGATGAGATGGAGGGACACTTATAGTTTAATAATATTTTATATTTGGGAACCCACACCGCAACACCAACCTCTCCGTCAGTGGAAAGCTTGGAGGCATCAGTGAAAAAGTGAAGATGGTCATGCCACCTAGAATTAACGATATCTTGGAAGACGGCATTAGCACCAGGAGTATCTTTTTGAATACCAATATTTAATATGATGTTGGGAACGTGCAGTAGTGCTTGAAACGGAGTGGAAAAAATGGGAGAAATGGATTTTTGAAAACAGGGGAATTCAAGAGCCGCAAATTTGCGGAAACTTTTGATTAGACAAGGAAATTCCTTGTGAAACCAGTATCTATTTCCCGGGATAACATCGGACAGGGATTTTAGATTCTTCAACAGAGGGTGCGAATTATTTTGTATAACTTTGAAAAAGTATCTATCCGACAAGTAATTTCGACGGAGATATAACGGGGGATCTAACGCCTCGACCTGCAAGGCATTCGTTGGGGAAGATTTCATTGCACCCAGGATTATACGGAGACATTTGTACTGAATTTTATCCAGCTTAGCGAGAGCAACCTTGCTGCAAGGTTCCAGAACAAAAGAGCCGTAATCGAAGTGGCTGCGTATAAGCGCATTATAGACAAGCTTCTGGCAATAGGGATGTGCACCCCACCAGACTACAGACAAGCAACGCATGACGTTGACGTTTCTTTCGCACCTTTTAATAATGTATTCAAGGTGGGGGACTCCACTCATTTTACTATCCAGGTAGACTCCGAGAAATTTGACCTTACTGGACTTGGGAATCGGTTGACCCGCAAACAGGACGTCTATATCGGGAATAAGTCTTCTCCTGGAGAATACGACTAGACAGCTCTTAGCAACCGACAAGGACAAACCATGATCAAGCAACCAGTCCTCCAAGTAGTACATCGCACGATTTAGCCTATGAGCAGCCTCTTCAGCTGAACTAGATGCCACATACAGAGCGAGGTCATCGGCGTATTGTAAAACGTTGCAAAAGGAATTGACGGCCTGATCAAGATCATACGTGTACAGGTTGTATAAGAGCGGGCTGATAACTGACCCCTGCGGAAGACCCTTCCAAACTCGTCTTGGGGGAAAAAGCACATCGTTCACCCGTACCTGAATGGTTCTCTCCGACAACATGTTACATATAAAATGTGTTAGCCTCTCTGGAATACTCAGATTCAGCATCTTCTGCCTGAGCACAGGAAGTAAGACATTGTCATACGCAGCAGTCACGTCGAGAAACACACCCACGAAGAATTCATTCCTTGAGAAAGCCAATCTCATATCAGTGGTCAGGATGGCTAAACTATCCGTACAACTTAATCCCCTGCGAAACCCAAATTGGGTCCGGGCCAGTATATCTTTTGATTCCACAAACCACTCAAGACGTTTCTTTAACATATGTTCCATGACTTTAGCGAGTGTGGAAGACAGAGCAATAGGTCGATATGAATCCGGATCCGAAGAGATTTTTCCTGGTTTTAGGATAGGGATGATCAGTTTATTTCTCCACGCATCAGGGGTGGTTCCAAGTTCATAGTATTTGTTTATCAAGGAAAGATATAAAGATTTCGTGGATTCGCCAGCATACACCAAAAAAGAGTAAGGGACTCCATCGGAGCCAGGTGAAGAGTCTTTGAGATTTTTAAGAGAAATAAGTAATTCAGAGAGAGAGAAAGGGTTATCAAATGGGTGAGAGGAAAGAAACCGAGGGTAAGAGCAAGGTAAAGATTCTAGAGTTGGAACCGACAGCGGGGACAGCTTGTTGATAAAGCTATGAATCCAGATGTCGATATCAGTGGAAGACACCGTTTGAGAAGACAAAGACCTTCTAAAGGAGCGGATGGATCTCCAAAGTAAAGTAGAGGGAGAGCGTGGGGCGAGATTTTCGCAGAAGCGGGTCCATCCTGATTTCTTCTTCTTCTTAAAGAGACGTTTTGCTAAAGCCGCCATCTTCTTGTAAACTATGAAGTTTTCGGTGGTCATGCAAAGACAATAAGCGGCTTCTGCCTCCTTACGTCGTTGGAACATTTCCGAACACTCGGCGTCCCACCAAGGGAGGGAGATTTTGGAGCCAACTTTAGATTTTTTTCCAGGGATGCTAGCATCTGCGGCTTTGTTTAAACCTTCGACCAAACCATCGTAACACGATGCTACGTTACTTTCATTGACAGACGGAAGAAGACTTATGCACGAATCGGAAGCCCTAGCAAATTTATCCCAATCAGCCTTAGGAAGGCGGTATTTTAATAATGGGGAAAATTTTCTTAAAGGAATGGAAAGCGTTGGTGCAGAAATTAATATAGGCATATGGTCACTGCCATGGGTGTCAGTCAAAACTTTCCAAGCTAACAAAGAATGAAGATCAGGAGAGCACAAAGACAGATCAACAGCACTGGGATTTTGTCCAGGGGGTGTGCGTCGTGTTGGGGAGCCGTCATTCAGAATGCTGACATTGTAGTAGTCTATAAGACCAACAAGTTCGTTTGCAAAGGCATCATAGTCAGCGTTGGCCTGCCATAGAACATGATGACAATTGAAGTCTCCCAGAATGAGGAAAGAGCCAGACACCAAGGAGAAGATAGGAATAAGGTCAGAAATAGAAATTGTACGAGGGTCATGAAGATAAACTGAGATAATCGTCAGGTCTGCGACCCTGATAGCTATCGCATTGATATCATAAGGAAGAGGGGGAAGAGTTAAACGGGTAAATACAACTGAAGATTTTATTAAAAATGCAGCACCAGCATAACCATCAGCTCTGTCATCACGAATGCAGTGGTAACCGGGAACTCGAAATCGAGAACCTGGCACCAACCATGACTCCGCGATGGCAAAGATGAGTGGGTGATGTGTGTTAATTAATTGAGTTATTTCGTGTTTTTTAGGTCTAATACTGCGGGCGTTCCATTGAATTATTTGGAGCATTGTTAACAATATTAAAAAGGAGATCAAGTTTTTGGGCAACGTAGGGCGGTGGGGAGCAGTCGTTAAATTTACTAAAGATATTAATTAATAGAGATAAAATTACGTCCAACAGATTATCGGGATTATCAGGAGTGATACCTGTCAAGGGAGATCCTCCAAGAGCAACACCGTTCTGTGGTTCTGGGGGATCCCTTTGAGAGATGAGAGATCTATGTGCAGCTCTATCGTATCCAGGGGAGACAGGAGCCCGAGGACGAATTGGGGAGTAAATTGTGCGCCTATGGCTGGAGGGGATCTGAGCGGTGTGGTTTTGAGAGGAGGGGATCTGAGAGGATGGTACTCTGGAGGACTGGGGTTGAGACTGGAAGTTTGGATTTTGGGGAGGAGATGCGAGTCTAGTCATGTCTGCGTAAGACGGCTTTTGGACTGT
Source organism: Aproaerema taeniolella (assembly GCA_949987775.1). Lineage (NCBI taxonomy): Eukaryota > Metazoa > Arthropoda > Insecta > Lepidoptera > Gelechiidae > Aproaerema > Aproaerema taeniolella. The sequence continues at coordinate 287,814 of OX465262.1, read as the reverse complement.
GGGGAAGCGCTGAGAGGCTTCATAGTATGACACACTATCCCGAGACATGACATGCTTAATGTCCTTTTGTCGTACATGTTCTAGACACCTTTTATTAGTGGCGAAGTGGTTTCCGGAGCAAAGGATGCAGAAAGCTTCCTCTTCTGGAATGTTACAAGATGCCCCATTATGAGGTTGGCCACATTTAAAACATCTTACTTTAGACCGGCACTTATCTTTAGTGTGTCCAAATCTGCAGCAGGCGTTACACTGTATTGTGGGCAATTCATAAATTTGTACCTCTACAACAGTGTGGCAACATGTAATATATGCCGGGAGAAGTTGACCACTAAAGGTGATTACAACAGTGCTTGTTGGGACCCATTCAATGCCCGTATCTTTATATACCTTTCTATTGAGTCTTCGGGCTTTAAGTATCTCACCACAACCCACGGGGAGATTTACTTCCTCGACAAATTCAGACATTGAAAACTCGGTTGGGATGTTTTTAACAATACCCATTCTCGTGATATTAAATGTGGGGATGACGGCCTTAAATTTACGGGATACCAGAGTGGGTTCCACCAGGAATTGGTTGGCTGCATCTCCTGATATAAACTCAACAGAGACTCTGTTTCTACCGACACTCTTCACTCCTTGTCTGGAAATGCCGCGGATATCCGCTTTTCTAAGAATTTGCCCGAACTGAATGGGGTTGAGGGTGGTCCCAGCTTTAGGGTGGGATTCTTCCCTATATACATGGACAATAAAAGGTCCGGTGTCCGCTACGGAATATTTTTTGCCATCTTCATAAGAAGGATGGGTATATACGTTCTCAATTGACGTAGAGGGCGGAGTTGATTTTTTTGGGGGAGCAGTAGAATTCTCACTAGTTCTTTTCCTACTGACGGGGGGAACTTGGCCATCTAAGCTACTCATATCTGTATCAAACAGAGGAGGAGATGAGAGGTCAGGGGGGACCGGCTCAGGGGCCGACGACGACATGGTCGTCGACCCAGCACAAAACTAAAACAAATAACACTTACCCAATAGCACCGGACAACACAAACACAAAAAAGCAGGTTATACAATGCAACTAAACAGGTGAAAAAACACAAATTATAAGAAATTTGTCAAACCGCGTGTGTTAACCTCAACACCCAACTTGACAGTCTTTGGTTATGTTTTTGTATTTTTAAGGATACAATAAATGTCACGTTATACCTACTTAAATAGGCTACCTTCCTCTAAAAAACGGAATCCATGGTTGCTAAAATGAGAGAAATATGAGACTCTGAATTTTTAGTGTTTCATTGTTGGACACTGCACCCTACTTTATTTTGCCGTGTGGTGATCGGTTGAGAATAACACCACCCCATCTCTTTCCGTGGGTGTCGTAAGAGGCGACTAAGGAAACTCAAATGAGACCTGCCTCCTAGTAGTCCATCCCAGGCAACGATACTTCCTTTTTTTTTTAATCTGAGGTCTCGTCCTATGGTCTCATGCGGTGTGGTAGGCTCTGTAAAGGGCCGTCTGGTTCACGACCACCCTCCTACCGAAGTACGACGCCAAACATCTTGCTGTGTTCAGTCGGTGCGTGGGAGTACCAGTGCCTTTATAGGCATTTTCTGGGTTAACTCGCTCCATCATCGACCTCATCTTTGACCTTTACGGTAAAGATTGAGGTCAAGAGTTAACCCATCTCAAAATAAAAAAATAAAAAATACTTTATTTGCACACAAGGACATACAGCACAATCAGAACATAAAACGTAGTGTACAACAAGGCGGCCTTATTGCTAGGTAGCAATTTCTTCCAGGCAACCTTAGGGTAGGACAGAAGTAAGGTAAGAAGTAGTAATAATAATAAGTCCTTTCTCAGACAGTGATAGGGCGTTTCCCGACTGGCCGGCACGGCGACGGCGACGGCGAGAGTGACAGAGCTATACTAGGAAGCAAGTAGCTCTGTCACTCTACTACCGACCGACTACCGATTTCTTGCTTCCTAGTATAGTTCTGTCACTCTCGCCGTCGCCGTCGCCGGTGCCGGCCAGTCGGGAAACGCCCTATCACTGTCTGAGAAAGGACTTATTATTATTATTACTACTTAGTTACATGTTATTCCTTTTTTTTACTGAATGTCTGAATGCCAATGGGCAAAGACCTCCTCTAACCTTTTCCACTCCTTTCTTTCTCTTGCCACTCTGTATCAAGTTGTACCTGCTATAACTCTAACATCGTCTTCCCATCTTTTAAACTGTCTACCTCTCTTCCTATTACCCCACCTTGGGTACCATTAGGTAACCCTCTTACTCCATTTTTCTTTCTTTTCTCGTATCATGTGGCCAGCCCACTGCCACTTCAATTTCAACACATGCATCCTTCCCATCCTAATGTATGGCAGCCAAACCTGGACCCTAACAATAAAAAACACGTTATGTAAACTTACAATATGCCAACGAGCCATGGAAAGGAGCATGCTGGGTATTAAAAGGCTAGACAAGATCAACCACCAAAAAAAAATATAAGAAAAAGAACAGAGATACAAGATGTGGCTGCAAAGATTAAAAGAAGTAGTAGGTGGTGCATAAATATATATGGTCCCAAATAGGTAGACTAGTGGCGTCCCCCTCTGTAGATAGATAGAGAACATGGCAATCTTCATGGTCGCAATTCCATTTCCACAAATGCATGATTGGGAAAGTCAGAGTGGATGCGTTTTAAAAGTAATAGGGACCAACAAAATGTTATTTTTTATAGAAAATTGAGGAAGTTGTGTTTAAAAAACAATGATAACAGGGTGTCAGATTTTCCTTTTTTTTAAATGCTCATAATTTTAAGGTGAATGAATAAGATTTTTTTTATAATTTTTCTGGTATCTTGCACGTTTTTTTCTTTCTGGCTTGACTTTGATTTCTGGAACACCTGTATGATGAGGAGCATAGCACAAAAGAGTGAACCAAGGAGGCGACCGACTTCCCTGGTCGGCGCCAAGCATCCCAATCTAGGGCCAGGGAATAACCCCGGCTTTACATTACGAAATTAGTTTCATGACACTACTAGCAATAATTTTAATTTCACGTGTAAACGTCAAGTTTCACATTGCATGCATCGTAAAACTTGACGTTGACACGTGAAATGGTCGATGAAACTAGTGTCATGTATCTAATTTTACGTCACTAATTTCGTAATGTAACCCTGGCTTAAGAGGCCCGTTTTAATTCCAGATCATACTGGAAGAATTACTTCGAGAGCACGGACGGCGTGGCGTGGGTGGTGGACAGCGCGGACGCGCGGCGGCTGGCGGACTGCCGCCGCGAGCTGCACGCGCTGCTGCAGGAGGAGCGGCTGGCCGGCGCCACGCTGCTCGTGTTCGCCAACAAGGCGGACCTGCCCGGCGCGCTCACACTGGAGGATATCCGGGAGGTAGGACGAACAATCGGACGTTTCAAAAATGGGCCCTCGATCCAGATGCATACTTCAGCGATAAATTTACAATGGTGTTATCGCCGAAACACAACAAAAAAAATAAAGGAGAAGAGATTTAAAATGAAAGAAATAATTTAATTAAACATAAATGATTACAAAAATTCGACGCAGACCAAGAAAAATTAATGAATATAAGAATTGCACAATTAAATTTTTAGGTGTAAAAAGAAACTTAACAAACTGGAAATCCTAACATTTAAAACAATTTTTAACGTACGGATATTTTGTTTGGAAATGAAGTGTAGGATAATTTTGAACAGTTACAATACCAAACATAAATTTAAACACGTGGCCAAACTATAAATTATTATCTGATGCAAATAGGTAGATAATAATTCGACGTCGAATAAAATACCCCACCTACTTGTTAGATAAAACGAATGCTGATACAATTGGCATTTTTTTGACAAAAATAAATTAAGTAAATTTAAGGTAATGGATAAAAAACTTAGCTACTGGTCTTCCTGATGCCGCTGGTAAAACCGCTTTGGAATAGAGACTGGAACAGGTGGTTCGGGTTGCTCGCAAATTGGGTACAAGTCTGTCTGTACACTCAGCGGTAAACTGCTGCCCAAACTTTTTTTATATCATAGATTGAAAGCACTGAAACTACAAACATTCCAAATTGGACTAGGATACCTAAAAGGTCACGATACCCGAAAGAGAACCAAAAGGAAGAAAAATTGAAATATATGAGTATTTATTAGAATAGTAAGGATGTCTAGCTAGTGTAACCTATACAAGAAGGATATTCTCCTCTTGCAGGTCGTGAAGTAATCCCCCCAGGCATTGAGCTATTACTACTACGTATAGAGAAGACGCCGCTCACTAACTCAGTGTTCCGTTCAACTGCGGTCGGCCGGCCGCAGTTCACTCAGTCGCTTGCTCGCTCTTGAGCGTTTAGGTCTTGTATGTGTTAAAGCAACAACCCGTTATAACTCAATAGATATGCCTTCGTGTGTTTTACGATATTGCACTAATAATTCGACTCCCTATCAGAAAGTCTAAGTAGCAAAAAGTCTAACAGAGCAAAACGCCTAATGAGCAATCTGCCTAATTAGTAAATCGTCCATATAACAAAACGGCCAACTAGCAATACGCCTATGTAGCAGAACGTCTATGTAAGAAATCGACAGTTTCTCAAAATACCTGGACACTTAGACACAAAAGTGAATACAAGGTGTTTGGAAGATCGTGTGCCAAACGGGTCTCGTACGTAGTTTCGAATGACGTTGAAGCGACGCACGCTGTGGCGAAAAACTTTCCGCGTGGTATGTTGGAGCGAAAGTTCATTGAAGCGAACGCCACGAAGTCGAACGACACTGAAGCGATCACCGTTGGCGTTGTGGCGAAAAAATTTTGAGATCTTTTACGCGGTATCGAATGACGTTGTAGTGACACACGTGGTGGCGAAAAATTTTTAAGCGAAATCCACGGGGTAGAATGCCACCCCAGCGAGAAACATTGATACAAAAAACATTCTGAATAAGGAAATGAAATTTTTTTTAGCGACATTCTAACATCTAGCGACGCGAAAGCCTCCTGTGAATAAAAAAAAAACAATTCAGGTCATGTCAGGTCAAGTCAAGTCCATGAACTTACTTGATTCGGATGACAGAGCTGCAAAAATTAAAACTGCTCTATCTCTGTAAATTATAACCCTGGACATTCCGTGTGCAGGCCAAACGATAGGTCTCGACGATATCTTTGTTTCGAATGACAGCTGTCAAAATTAAAACAGCAATATATCTGTTAATAATAATCCTGGACATCCCGTGTGCAGGCCAAACGATAGATCTTGACGAGATCTTTATTTCAAATGACAGTTTTAATTTTGACAGCGATCATTCAAAACAAAGATCTCGTCGAGACCTATCGTTTGGCCTGCACACGGAATGTCCAGGATTATTATTTACAGAGATATGGCTGTTTTAAATTTGACAGCTGTCATTCGAAACAAAGATCTCGTCGAGACCTATCGTTTGGCCTGCACACGGAATGTCCAGGATTAATATTTACAGAGATATTGCTGTTTTAATTTTGACAGCTGTCATTCGAAACAAAGATCTCGTCGAGACCTATCGTTTGGCCTGCACACGGTATGTCCAGGATTAATATTTACAGAGATATTGCTGTTTTAATTTTGACAGCTGTCATTCGAAACAAAGATCTCGTCGAGACCTATCGTTTGGCCTGCACACGGAATGTCCAGGATTAATATTTACAGAGATATTGCTGTTTTAATTTTGACAGCTGTCATTCGAAACAAGACCTCGTCGAGACCTATCGTTTGGCCTGCACACGGAATGTCCAGGATTATTATTTACAGAGATGAGCAGTTTTAATTTTTGCAGCTGTCATCCGAATCAAGTAAGTTCATGGACTTGACTTGACCTGACATGATCTGACTTGTTTTTTTTATTCACAAGAGGCTTTCGCGTCGCTAGCCTGGTGCAATACGTGATGTTAGAAAGTCGCTAAAAAAAAGTCATTTTTCTTATTACGAATGTTTTTCGCCTCAATGTTTCTCGCTGGGGTGGCATTTGACCTCGTGGATTTCGCTTCAACATTTTGCGCCACCACGTGGGTCGCTACAGCGTCATTTAATACCGCGTACATATAAGACCTAAAAAATTTTTCGCCACAGCGGTGATCGCTTCAGTGTGGTTCGACTTCATAGCGTTTGCTAAAAAAAAATGCCGAAAATTGCACTACTTGCTACCTTAACTTTTTTTAAATTATGTTAAGGGCTAAATTTTCATCATCATCTCACTAACACCTACTCATTGAGACCATTCTTATGAGCCCCAACACGCAATAGCTGCTGTAAGTTTTGAAGAGTTGGGTATCCCGCAGACTATTAGATGCTACAGCATTAGCTCAAGGTTAGCATGTCTGGGAAATACCACCACAGTAACAAGACACCAAATTTCAAATCAATCTGACCTGTAAAAGTAGGTAAGACCTTTTTGTCAAGTAGGAAATGAGCTGATGATCTAAAATGTGTTGAGGAAGATATTATGTTTAAGAAGAAGTTTTATGTTTGTTCTACTAGCTTTTTAACCCACAAACTTTCATATTATTTCAAATAAAAATTAATAATTTCATACGACTTTTACTATTTAAGTTCATAAGTGTACACAATGAAAAACTGTCGATTTCCAATATAGACGTTCTGCTACATAGACCTATTGCTAGTTGGCCGTTTTGTTACATGGACGATTTGCTAATTAGGCAGATTGCTTATTAGGCGTTTCGCTCTGTTAGACGTTTTGCTACATAGACTTTCTGATAGGGAGCGAATAATTCGAGTAACACGTCAAAATGCAAAGGAATAACTTTCCATCGGTTAGTAACTAGATATTCGTTTTTAAAACTTAATTCGAGCAAAATATTTTGTGGATGCCATTTTGCGTCATTTGTCATAGACTAAAAATATGAGAAGCGACATTGGGTGTGTAACAGTGTAGGTACATTACATATAGTATAAGCTGACGTTAATTTTATAGTGGAAAATAATAATCTTACACATTTAGAAAAGAAGAAACCTTGGTTATTAATTGATAGTTAAGGCACTGTTTGTAAGGAATGAAACTTCCCATGACCCTGACTGAACCAGTTAGTATAGGTATTTATGCCAAATATTGTTTGTTCCACAGAGTAAAGTCAGTTTATACCAAAAACAAATATTATACTTAAATTGTTAGTCAAATAATGTACACGTAAGAGGTACCGAATGAAATAGGCAGAATATAAACAAAGTGTCGCCTCTATAACGGTGACGTCGCATGACGCATCTATGAATCATTAGCCGCCCCCTGCGCGCCCCGCACTGCCGCGCATGTTGCAAAGATGTTGTTCGCGCTGACTTTTCTAGTACGCTAGTACATAATACTTCAATGCCCCCAGGTCAAATGATAACCAGATTTGATTTAAACCATAAGACCCAGGATTCTCGTAACTGTTGCAAGAACAGCCTGATAGAGTATTTGTCTGAGCGTGAAGAAGATGTTGTAAAAGTGTACTGTATAGCGTAGGTAGGGTAGAGTAGGCGTGTGAGAACAAAAAAAGAAAAGGTGAAAAACTTACATTTTGATAATAAAAAAAAACTCCTAAAATAATACGGGTAAATTATTTCCAATATAGCTCCAATATAGCTCGTATATTTTATATCATTTCATTTAAAAAAACAGACTTTTCACTAAGAAACTCGAGTCACATTAACCAAAATTTTTTTGTCGAATGGCCTGACAACTTCAATCCCAAACAAAATCCAAAAATCGAGCAAATTCTAAAATTTTGAAATATATTGAATTAAAAAGAAAACTAGACCGGAAAGAATAAGAGAACATAAAAAAGATCGCAAGCAGAAATGCTGCAATACTCATATTATAAACGCGAAAGTTATTTAAGATGTATGGATGTTTTTTAATGAAATTTGGTATTTTTATTTTTTTATTATAAGATGGGTTAACTCTTGACCATAAGGTCAAAGATGAGGTCGACGATGGAGCGAGTTAACCCAGAAAATGCCTATAAAGGCACTGGTACTCCCACGCACCGACGGAACACAGCGAGCTGTTTGATATGGAGGTAGCTGACACCCTGGACACATAGGCTACACAATTTTCCCAAATCCCCACGGGAGCGAAGTCCCGGGCGAAAAGCATGCCCTGGGCATGGGCAGTATTTTTTTATCTGAGGCTTTGACCATGTCAGGATAGTTATGCCAGCCTAATAGTATTAAGCAGTTATGAATGAAACAAGAAATTAGACATCCAAACAGCTTATGATACGAGATATTAGGGAAGTATCCAATCCATTATAAAAACCATTATAGGTTGGTTGCAAGTTAGACCACCACATCGTAATCTGAAATCGTAATCCAAGACTTCATTACCAAAGAAGCTTCTTTGTTAAGTGGTCAAAGATGCGACTTTGTTTCACTGACATTTAACTTTTGTTTACATAACACGCTGTATATTATATCCAACCACAAAATAAAGCTAAAACTTTTGATCAAATTACATAACATAAAAGAGCGAAAATACCTTTAGGCGTTATCTGACAGTCAACCTTTGAATGAGCAAGTGCGTTCTATTAACTTTTAAAGCCTATTAAAATAAACTTCAGTATGATGACTGTTCCTAGCAGATCCAATTTGCGTTAAGTTGCGATTCCTATAATATTTTCCACCAGTTTTCGATGTCTATTTGCCCAGCCAGCCCAAAAGCTCTGGAGAGATTTGGCTTTCATTCCGAGCCTCATTAGAGTCTTCCATGAGAAAAATTCCGAAATAATTCGAGCAATCGCCCTTTCGCCACTACCGTGTTAGCGCGTGGCCAACCATTGGTATTTGGATACTGTATAATAACAACTACAACACAACAGATTTATTTTATGCAGAACTTGGGGCTAGCTGTGCAAATGGACACCAGTTATCGAAGTTTGAAGTTGCCACTGCTGACTACGCCAAACTTATGAACCTCATAGTATATTCATAAGTGTTCTTGGTCTTGTTTTCCACTTTATTACGCCTTAACGACTGAAGGGATTTGATTGTTTGGTAGGTATGGTGGGAATCACTGGAATAAATAGTGCCACAAAGGTACAAACCCACATACATACATAGGCTGATAAACACATTACCCTCCTTTGCGTCGTGCAGTCGGGTAAAAACTCAAATAGGTCTTGACCATGACCACGCGGGACAAGCCGCGTAGCTAGTACTTAACACAAATATTTTTTATTTCAGGCTTTAGACTTGGACAGTATAAAGACGCATCACTGGCGCATCGTGCGTTGTTCGGCTGTGACCGGCGAGAACCTTCTAGAAGGGATCGACTGGATGCTCGACGACATCGCGTCCAGGATATTCAGCCTGGACTGACGGCCCACAGCGCAGGATCGAGGGAACTTTTGAGAGTTGGTGCTACAGTGATTGTATTAAATCATGGAGTCCTGAGTGAGGTTTCGAGAGACAGCCTTATTTTATGGAAATTATATTATATAGAGCATACAGGTTATTTGCAACTTTTAGAAAATTGCAGTGTACCTTTGCTCTATTCATATCTCTTAATTTATCTTATTGATATCTCTTAATTTAATAACTTAACTAAAATGGTTAAATGCTAAGCAGTTTTATCACAGGTTATACTATGAATTATTTTATTACCTACACTTTAAATTATTAACTGTGATTATTTCTTAAGCCGCACATAAATTAATAACTTAACACGATAAATATGAAATGTGACGACTTGTAATTTCAATAATAAAATAAATTAATACTTTTTTATTTAAATATTTCACTTTATTCACCCAACACAAACTCATGATGTAAAACTCACTTGTACAATATATTGTTAATAGACTACTTATTCAAGACTATAATGCACGTTGGACATGACGCAGGATAATTAGAAAAAACGGACCTTTGCGATAATCCTAGGACGATTACAAAAGACTAGATATTAGGAACCTAAAATAGAATTTGGTAATCATCCAAAGTATTTTCAGTGTCATTGCAAAAATCCGAATATCCATTCGCAAACGCTCACGTTTTAGAAGCGCTGATTGGTCGAAGTGAATGTAACTACAGATGCGGTGAGATTAATTAATGAAAAGGTTGAAGTTTCTGCAGCTCTAACACGATAACGACAAATTCGCGCTCGGCTCACGCTGAAACTTCACTTTGATTGCGGGAGGGTCCCGCGCAAAGGCTTGCTCGCCCTATGGCGTTGTCAATGTTGACATTTTGACATAGGACCGCGGTGTTGTCGCGACGCTGTCACTATCGTACTCGGCCTGCTGCAATACAAGTGTGGGACTCTGCAGGCCGAGTACGATAGTGACAGCGCCGCGACAATACCACGGTCCTATGTCAAAATATCAACATTGACAACGCCATAGGGTGTGCAAGCCTTTGCGCGGGACTCTCGCACAATCAAAGTGAAGTTTCAGCGTGAGCCGAACGCGAGTTTGTCGTTATCGTGCTAGAGCTGCTGTTAGTGCAGGTAATTTAATAATTAATTTAACCAATCAGTGTTTGAGTTTGTATCGTCAGAAAAGCTGGGATTATTGCAATGATCCTGAAAAACCTTGGATAGTTACAAAGTTTTGTTAGATTTCGATTTACTTTAACCTATTAGTGATTTTGCGTACATACCTTGTTTTTTTAACAGCAAGCATGGTTTGACGAGATGAAAATTCCTCAAAATGTTTTGTTGAAATTTTAAATATTTTGTTTCTATTTCAGTTACATTAATTAAAAAATAGGTAGAAAGAAATAATATCAGCAAGAACAAGTTAAATTTTGCAATCTTCCTAGGCCTATAGAAAAGATCCGTTATCTCTGATTATCCTGCAACATACATAATATTGTAATGTTAGGAATGTTCTGGATCAGGATTATCATTTTCAGCCGGAGTCAGGTCCTCCATCAAGATATCACCACTTGTTTCCAAAAGTGCTTCAGATTTTTCCAAATGTACTACAGGATTTTCAAGTTCTGTTGTATTTTGCTTTTCATCTTCTGTTTTCTCACATTCTTGGGTTTGGTCTACACTTTCATCCATAGTATTTTCTGCATCTGTAAGAAAATTATGAATCAATGAGCACAATTTTGTGAAGCAGCAGCTCAGATATAATTGAATTTGATAACTGCTATCACAGTCTCTCCCCAATACTAAGTTAATTTCTTTTATTTATTTACAATCACAAATCTATCTTCGGTGTATACGGCTGAGTGTAGACTTGTCTTTATTACTACCTACTACTATAATAATTTTGTGCAACGCAACCAGGTTTCAACCTTAATGTCAGTATTATCGACGCAACAAATCACCCACCTTTAGTACCTTTTTCTTCCTTACACTCCATCTCATCTGCTTTTTGAGCATCTTCATGTCTTTCCTCTCCATCACTGTCTTCTTTATCTTTATCATCCATATCCATAGCAAATTTGTCTCTCTTTCTGCCTTTATCGTCTTGGTCTTGTTCTAATTCTGCAGTGTTGTCTGTTTGTCTGTCATGTTCCTTGTTGTTATCTTCTGGGGTGTCAGGGTCATTCTCCTTCGCTCCAGGCCCACGCCGAAGACATTTTTGTTCTATTCGCTTTAGTTCTTCTTCTAGTTCTTGGCGTTTCATCTGCATGCACTCTGTAAAATGTATCATAATGAATATTATTAGCTTTACGGATTTACTGACTTCTTAAAATAGAGCAACTAAGAGAACTATCTCTAATGTGGTTTTGTATCATTGCATTGACCATTGTTTTTAGTTCCCGTAGGAATTCGGAAAAATTATGTACCCTATGTCACGCGCTGATAAAAAAGCTTTGTATTGGTGAATGAATTTTTGAAATCGGTCCAGTAATTTTTGGGTTCATTTATTAAAAACATACAAATCTTTCCTCTTATGATTTTAGTGTAGATAAAATAAGAAGAATATAATAAAATTGGCGAAATTGCGACAGCGCAGACCAGGAACGTTATTTTTAAAAGTTGATGATACTTTGACTATGACAACACCAACAGAAATTGTTATAATCAGGAATTTTCTGTCAGTCTAGACTTTGTGATATTAGTGATATGGGCTCCCGTTTCTGCATCCTATGTGGCCCATTATGCGTGTGGGCCCGTGGCTACTCCAGCCATATCAATAGCAAATTCGTCTCTCTTTCTGCATTTATCATCTTGGTCTTGTTCTAATTCTATAGTGTTGTCTGTTTATCTGTCATGTTCCTTGTTGTTATCCTCTGAGGTGTCAGGACTGGGGTTTCAGGCACCTCAGCTCCGCCCAGAAGCTCAGAATCCTCCTGGAAATTTCACAGGCTTCGCGGAGCGTCCTCGCATGTGCAAGGATTTTTGCCCAGTGTTCTGCCACTCTCATGCAGTCCAGGATTACATGGGCGACTGTTTCATCAACCTCTAGGCAACCCCTGCAGAGGGGGCTGTCGATGTCAGTGGCGTTTAGAATGAATAGAATGCTTGTTCAAAGCACAGTGGCCCGTAAGGGTACCCACCATTATTCGTAGCCCAGGCTTTTAATTCCCACAATAATATTTTAGATCTTTCATTTATCAAACATATCACGACGAATATTGAGTAATAAGTAAAAGTCTCTTAGCTTTTTGAGTTCGACTTGCTATTATTTTTGTCAGTTTCGTGATTTATTTTCGTTCTATTTGTTCGTTTACATTAATTGAAGTAGGTATTAGATGACTTAACCCGTCCCGTGCTTGTTTACGGCACGTGCGATACAAATCTTGAACATACGGGTCTTAATTTAATAACGAATGCATTCTGTAAATCTCTCATATTCATTAGCAGCCAGTGCCGTCCAGTGAAGCATTTGAGTAGTATTTTTTTTTAATTGGCTGACAGAAAATCTACGTATAATTGTTATATATTTGAAGGTTAATGAAGGAAAGGATAATGAATGTAGTGGGTTTTTTTTAATTGGAAAACATTTGATAGAAAATTTCACAGAGTGACCAGTTGAAGATTATTATTTCCACCTTTTGGATTTAAACAGTGTTGGTGTCAAACGACAAAGCAGTAAAACAAATTGAAATTTATCCTATTAAAACTACTCACTGTGAAAAGTGCGACCATTTCTAGCTGTAAATGTGATTAAATGTTACTGAGACGGATTTGATAAGAGCTGTGATAATTCAAAGGGGTAGACTATGAACATGTAAGATTTAGGTAAAAATACGTGGAAAATTGTGAGAAGAACCAATCACAATATTTACAAAACTCAGGTAAATTGATTTATCAAATTTTTGTATAAAATAAATACAACCCATCGAATCACAAAGGCGTGAAACAAATTGAACTTTATCCTATTAAAACAGATGTATATGGGGCCAGTCAATGCCCATAATGGACAGCTCAACTGTTGGCTGTCCAACCCACTGTCGGAGCGAGCAGTTGGGCTGTATAGTTTCCTCAACCGGTCATTCAGATAAACTAAAAGAATGAACCTATAAGGCTGGTATGGTCACCTAGGGTGACTCAAGCCTCTATAAAAATTTGAAAAAAAAAAATCCTATTAAAACTACTCACTGCGATAAATGCGACCAGATTTAGCTGTAAATGTGATTAAATGTTACCGAGATGGATTTAATAAGAGCTGTGATAATTCAAAGGAGGTAGACTATGCATATGTAAGAGTTTAGGTAAAGGTATACAAAAAATTGTGAGAAGAACCAATTACAATATTTCCAACACTTTCGTTAATTGATTAAGCAAAGTTTTTGTATAAAATGCGAGGGTTTTGTTGTATAGTGTGCGAAAGGCTGACCACCTCTCACTTATACAATCTGATAACCCTCACAATTTGTGTCATATGTGGCATCTAGTGGTTCTAGAACCACTGTTGCTCTGCCTACCCCGTGTAGGGGTTATAGGCGTGAGCGTATTTTTGTGTATGTTTTGTATAAAATAAATACAACCTATCAAATTATAAAGCAGTGAAACAAATTGAACTTTTTCTTATTAAAACTACTCACTGCGATACATGCGACCATATTTAGCTGGAAATGTGATCAACGGTTACTGAGATGGATTTGATAGAGCTGTGATAATTCAAAGTGGATATATTTGCAGTTACTCACTTTCTTGGTACTTCCTACTAGACATCAACTTCTCATTCGCCTTGTCGGACATCTTCTTAGGCAGCCAATACACATGAGGCTTGCTTTTTGTTAGAATAAAGTTACTGAGACACTTTTGTGAAGCCTCCCACTTCTCAAAGTCAGCAACACGGCCCATTTTTGCCTCGAGAGCCTTAATAGTTGCTTTTTTCTGATCTCTTACAGCAAACAGGGTCTTTCTTTCCTTTTGTTCTCTTTCTTTTTCTAGTCTTGCTTGTTCCTCAATTTTTTTTTCAACTTGTGCTTTTTTATCTTCCTGGAAAAGATACAAAATGGGTTTTGAGTTTTTAAAACTATTTACAATGTGTAAGATATCTTATCGTAGAAGTTTTTAGAAAAATGAATAGTATCGAGTAAAGTAATCTTACATTTTGTGATAGAAAACAGCAAAAAATATGAAAATTAAAACTTTTAGTAAATATTTCCAGATAGTACAAGATTTCTTTCTTTCTTATCTTAATACTACACAGGTATTAGGGCATGCACCCGGTTCTACCCGGTTCCGAAATACCCGGGTATACCCGGGTATTTCAAGTACTCTGTAGAACCCGTTCCGAAAGAAAGAAACCCGGTTCCCCCGGTTCGGGTAAAATATAATAAATACAAATAAAATTAAACAAAACGTTGGAAAATAGGTAAATCATGATATAGTAGACGCGAATTTAGACCCGTTTTAGTATCTAATTATTTAATTATATTTAATTACATCTTTTTATTTACACCTTTTTTTTAGTATGTACAGTGTCGTTCTTTAATGGAGTCATAGTTGAACTACTTAGCGCGATGCAATAGGGACTATGTTCCTATGAACATAGTTCAAACGATTTCTCACGCACACAAGCTTGTAGCCGCCTCTAAGAACATAATTTTGCTAAGCGACATCTCTTGGCTCCTCGGTGAAGTTTTTGTAGAACGCATTCACCCGACATTGCACTGTCCTCCACTCACCGCTGCTGTTGAGTCATATCAAACAATCGGTAATGTAAACATGACGTAGTGTATCTTTATTTTGTCGATCTTACTAGCGTTATGTATGGTCCAGCGGATAAGCACTGCCCTAGCAGGGAGAAAGGTTCACGGGTTCTAATCCCAGCCGAGTAATTTTTTTTTGTTTATTAAAGCATTAACAACTATTTTCACACATATTACATTAATAATAATAATGTTACATTATTGTATCAGTGATAAAGTATTTGAATAAAACAAATATGAAATTCGACTAGGTAATTTTATTTCCTACTAACAAAATCACATTTTTTTTCTGCAACTTGATCACTTACAGTTTTATTAAGGTTATAGCTTAAGAATTCGTTTTCGTGAAGAAAAGAGTATTGAAGCTAAACCTCAATAAAAATTAATATTCAACTTGCACTATAAGGCAGTAGATATATAGTTTATAGTAACAAAAGAATAAGTTATAGATAAATATCAAAACTTTACACATAACAATATTTAATTAAACTTGTTAAGCCTTAGAATCGATGAACTCCATTTATCTTCCGTATGAATCTATTATTTTCATACATTTGCACCACACGCTGATTCATTGATAATTCGCGAGCATCCACTGCGCGGCCGAGATTACACGTTACCCTCATTCCGTAATGATTCACCCATCCTTCACTAAAACCAAAATAACAAGATTAATATAATAAGGAACAAAAACTATGCACCACTAATAAGTGCATTACAATAGTCAAGCTTATCATTTAGACGATATGTCTACGTTCTCAAAATAAATTATAAATTTAAAAACAGTGTTAATATTAAGTAAACATTAGAATACTCACTGTAACACCTGTCTCAGTAGCAATTTGGGATATATTATATCCTATACTGTGTAGCGCTGCAATACACTGCCTGTCTTGCAAACTTATTATGTATTTGTATGCATGTCGAAAAAAGAAATCACAGTAAACTGCCGATACGGTAAGAACGCACGAGCACCTTCGCTTATGATCTAGCAATGACAAACAGGTTGCTCATGAACACCGAACCGAATGAATCTAAACTAACTTCATTGCATTCAATTTTTGTATGGTATGGTCTATCACTATAAAAATGTTTGAAAACCAAAACATATCTAACAAAACTTCGTAGCTATTAGGCGACAGTTGGGCTCGAACCCGCGCCTTGCTACAGCAGGCAGACAGTGTTTCCGCTGCGCCACCAAGACTTATGCTTTGGCTCGTGAAATTATGCTTGTTATCAGAGCAACAAGCGTAGTGGGGTATGCGGTTTGCGGTATACGTCATTTGTGTCCATGTGTGAGTACACGAGCGGCCGCAAGCGACTTGTTTTCTGCGTTTTGTATTGACTATGCCTCCATTTATGAACGTGACAGTACATCTTTTTATTTTTATCTTAATTTTTATTTTTATCTTAATCTTAATTTTTGTTGTTGTTTTGATATGTACGTTTATTAATTTATTATTATGGTTTGTGTTCTCTATAATTGTGTGGTGCATGCTTCTTAAAATAAAACATTATTCTATTCTAATTAAAATCAATTTATTTGGTCATTTCCGGTAATAATTATATTTTTTCACTTCTTATGATTTTATCGTACTTATTAAGACATGATCTGAGAGTCTTAAAGCAATGTACTTTTCTCCTAGATATCTTGAGAACATAATGTAATGTAACCAGACAATGTAATGTATTCTCGTCTCGTGTTCTACCTATGGACATAATATATATTATTTTCATGCTAGATATATGTAGTAGATGTGAGATTCAAGACATTGTATGAACAAAGCACCTTTTAGGCAAATAAATATTCATTCATTCATTTATTCACTATCTTATTATGTACAGTTTCATATGTATTTTTTTATTTCTTCATATCACTGGCATACACTACCAGTACCCGAAAAGGATAGCCGTGCCAAACCCTCTTACTATCAACCTTTTACCATCACCGACATACCTAACCTACTCTATAAGGTAGAAGATAACAACTTGGTCTATGATCGTCAATATAGCTTTCGCCGAAGACAAACCATGGGCGATCTTCCTGTGTGTCGTGCACTGCTGGGACGAAGCCATCGAGAAATACGGTGATACTCTCGCTGTATCACTTGACATCTTGAAAGGAAAGGTCTGTCATCTTGACAGGGTTTGGCATTGACACGCAAGCTTGCTAAGTAAGCTTCCAGCGTAAGGCGTCTGCCGACTTTTGAAGCTGGATAGCTGACTTCCTTAGTGAATGGTGGATTCGAGTGCTCATAAATGTCTGCTCCTTTTAACCTCATCGCTATTGACGCCAGAATTTCTCAGGAGTCCTTTCTCTCTGCGACTCTTTCTTCTTATTAACGACATTTCTAAAAATAGGTACATAAAATATCCAAAAAATAATTGTTTTGTTTATGATGTATTTTTAGGACGAGCACAAGCCGTTACGCAGTGGCAAAGTTACATCGTATAGGTTCTCCAGAAATTATATCACAGTGATATAAAGAAATTAAAAAAAAACATATATGGAACTGTACATAACATAATTCTGGCTAGATTATGTTCTCAAGGTAGGAGAAAAATACATTGCTATATGACACTTTTTCTCAGATCATAACTTAATAACTACGATAAAATGATAAGAAAAAAAAATTATTAGCTGAAAAGAGGCCTTTACCCATCAGTGGGTTAATGTGGGCTGAGTATGATGATGATGATGATTAGCTGAAATGACCAGATAAACTTACTTTATTTACTTAAAACCGCATTAAGACCATTACTTAAATTTAATAATTAAAAAAAAAAAAAATTTGCAATCCAGCTGCTTTCAGAACCGGGTACCGAAAATCTGGATTCTGCATGCCCTAACAGGTATGTAGGAGGGTCTAAGGAAACTACAACAGAAATGCAAAAAGTGTTATAGCTGTGTAGCCAAGACTTCTCGAGAAAAATGTAAGCAAAAAGGAATATTTTAAAACTGGTACATTTGTGCCCCACCTACCCTAGGGTGCATCGACAGCCAATGATGCCGACTACAACCAATCAGCGCGATCGTGACATGTTTCTGGTAACCCTGTATATGTATCGGTTATCAGTAGTACTTACTTTAGTCTGCAGGGTTATTTCTTCCTGCTTGAACTTCTGCAACGTGCCGAGTAGTGATCCAAAGATGCGTCTGTTGCGCGTGCGCGCCTGCTCGTCCCCCCCCTGCGCGCGCAGCACGGCCGCCCGCGTCGGCAGCTCGCGGCACACCGCCGACACCATGCGCGCGCGCTTCACCACGCCGGCGCCGCCCTCCTCCTCGCCCTCGCTGTCGCCGGCGCGTGCTGACAATCTACGACACATCGAATCACCAATACCAAATACTCCTTAGACTATGTAAATATAGGCAGGAATACATCCTTTGGTCGATTTATTTATTTTTTTGTTTCTTCAAAACACGCACTACGCTTTACATAGGGTAATTATGGGATGTTTCGACGTTACGACAATAGTAGATGTGAATACATAAGCTTACATTGAGGAAACTTCTATGATTCCTATAAAACGAATATTCGATTAGTTTCACACGAACGTCAATAATGGTTTTAAGTGATTAGGCACTACTTACCTGCTAAAAACAGTTTTAGTTTCATGTTTAGTTTCATATTTCCTTTTGCCGAACAGATCGTCATTTTTGCCGTTGTCCTGAAAACTTCGTCCGCCGAGACGCGGACCTCCACGAGTGTAGTCTCCGGTAGAGTTAAATCTAAAACACGGACAGATGAAATAGCCTTGATTGTACACATAACGACGGAAAATTCACATAGTAATCTCCACTAACCTATCGTTTTGAAACCGTCCGGATGTTTGCACAATTTTCTTTATGTTTTCATCGATTTTACACAAACTACTCTTTTCACTTTCTAGTTGAGCACGTAAAGCACTAAATGATAAAGCTACTTCGGTCCCCATAATGCTAGAAATATTAATTTAATAAGATTTTCAGTAGTTATTGCGTCCGTCCATATCCGCTTTACTTGTCAGATCAGATCTCTATGTAGTCTGTGGATCAGATTGCTTTTTTTTATTTACATAATTGATACCGATTGATGCATGATCATACAGCCAGTCACAAGACATAGACAAGGTTGTGACTTTTTTTGGACGGATGGAATGAAACTGCCTGACTGCCTGGAACCAACCACTTAATTGCTCGCCACTAATGATCACACTGTTTATAAAATTATTTCTTCATTTATTATCTGCAACAATATTAAAATATAGTTTTTTAGGTTATGTGTATTTTGTTATTTTCACATATAATATCTTGAATTTTTATTTAATATCTTATTTTCAGAATTACCTTTCCTCCCTGTATATTATATTCCCTGTATATTTCCTTCCACACTGATCCAAACCTGATCCTTTCCTTTTTACGTTTTCTAAATTCCTTTTTTCATTTCATCACGTTTCCTCGTTTTTATACTGTCAGTGGCAAATACACAAACAGTGTCACGCCATTAAAAAAAAAAAGAATTTTTTTTTGAATTAAACGGTCATGTTATGATGCGTTGTTTGTTTGTTAATTAAATTTGACTAAAATTGTATTAAATTAGATTTATTTTTAGTTGGAACTTATATTTAATCAGTGCATTTAATAACTATCTAAAGATAAAGACGCAATAAAGAAGAGAATTATGGAAGCGCCTACGGCAGCAATAAGTTCATTTACACCGAAACCTATTTCAGAATTGATGTTAGATTTTGGTGAGTGGTTTTGTTTGATAGTATTAACCTGGCCTAGACTAATAAAGCGTGACTAGTAGTTCATATTCTATTGTCAAGACTAAATAAGAAAAGATGCATGAATATGTTTTAATTTGCAGGTATGTTAACAGAGAAAGCTATACAGACAACCGCAAAGAAGCAGCCTCGTAGTCGATTCACTGTTGCTCAAACACGGACTGCGGAAGAGGCTTTCAAGCCCTTGACACTAGCTGAACTTCTAGGTTGGTATAACTTCCCATAGCTTCTTTTACTGTTGTAAGTACTCGATCAATAATATCTTTATTGGGTATCGAACATATACTAGAAACATATTAGATATACCAATTACAGCATGCAATATCATACTGGCTCCTATGTTTGTGAATAAACCTACATAACTAAAGGAAATAACAGGGTTGGGTTTATTGTGCTACCTAAATCTGAGGATGTTGAGTGAGCTGGGATGTTGATAAGTATTAAACTTGTTTCAAGTTTTACTAGATTCTGTAGTTTGTGTAGGCAGTATTTCATCTGACTGTTAGGGCAGAATATGGCCTCCTGCAAGGTGATCGACAATATGGTAAAGATTGTGGGAAGCCGCTGGATGCTGGTGGCACAGAACCGATCAATGTGGAGATCCTTGAGGAGGCCTATGTCCAGCAGTGAACCTCGTGCTGCTGACGTGATGATGAGAACTGTCATATATCATTCGAGGGTACTTGGATGACAATTCAGTTTGGTGCTGTCAGGTGAGCAATCCGCGTGCTTACTCCCGAAATTCCCGGTTTTTGCGAGTATTTTTTAAGAACTTTAAAAAGTGGTGCGATGAGCTCATACGCTTACTTATTAAAACAAAACCTTTCAACATTCCAGCACTAAAGCCTTCGTCATCTAAACGTGAACCACATCTGCTGCCATCAAACAAAAAGAGGGGCTGGAACTCGTCAGTGAAAGTGGATAAAAGAATCATCCACACAGCAGACAAGAACTACAAGAACAATGATGCCAGGAAAGTTCTCAATTTTCAGCCCAAACCAACTGTAAGTGTGCTTACTATTAGAAAATAATTTACTAGTAATAAATACTGCTAGACATATTTACGAAATTGTGTCCAACCTACTGTATTTTATATGTAAATGTGTCTAGGTTTATACCCTATTCTTTTTTCTGTCTCTGGCACATCAAGGTTGATGTTTATGATTGTAATTTTTTATATTGTAAGTTATATTTTACTTTTTACAAATTCTCTTGTGTAAGGGGAAATTTTAAAAAGTCTTGATCTATATAAAGTTGACCAAAAGATTCAAAAATGTAAAACAGTCACTATGTAGAAAAGGTTTATTATAAACTTGAGACATATGAAAAATTCAAACTGCATGAAATAATTATCAAATTAATGTTTACATTTGCGAACTCTAAATTACATTTTTGTTTGTTACTTGTTTAAAAACAAATTTCAATATGAAAGAGTTGAGACCAATTTTCCCTGGATGTTCTAGGCTGGTCCAAGTGCCAGAATGACCATGTCCGTCTACAGCAGTAACCCCAGAATACCAGCAGAGACACCAAAGTTCCCCAAGCCCCAAGCGAGAGCTAAAAAAGCTCTGAATGTCCTGCAAGGTAGGTTTTATTTTCTGGCTCCCAAATATCTAAACATTTATTTATGTATCCCTGATAATTAGAATTTAATACATTAAAGCAAATTGATTTCTTTTTGTGGTCACTCTTTTATCCGGTGCTCTTTGATAGTGTGGCCTCCACACCTGTCCTTCCATTCCTGTCTATTCCCTACTAGTTAATCCTTGGCTTTCCCACAAGCTGCGTAATTTCATCTATGCATGTTGTTTTGTCTTTCCTTTTTCCATTTCTGTCCCTTGGGTCCCATAGTGACTTCTGTTAAATTTTTCGTCTTTATATAGCTTTCATGCCACAAGATCATTGTTGGAGTCAAAATCTAACAAAAGTATTTTTTGTTTTTATAAATTGGCAACACTGCCACCATTATGTCCTTCTAAAAAAAGTTTAACCTAGTTTATCATTTTATCTATAAAAAGTAGTATAATTAACTATAGTGTCAAACAATCAGAGATAAAGTTCTTTTGTTGCTCTTTATTACCTAATAATAATTTATTTTGACCTTTAATTATTCCTTTCCATACTATTTAGGCACACAAGAGTTTTTTTTTCCAAAACTTTTGTAATTAGTTTTTGTAATTATATATACTCAGCTTACGTATTGCTTGAACACAATCACAAGGAAAGTAACTACTGCTTGACTCACTTATGTCAAATACCCCAGTCGTCTTAAACATTCTAGGTCGCAAAAAATAGCCACGTCCTGATTTTTTGGGATGTTGTTAGGATAGATACCAATAGTGTAAAACCAAAGAGCATCGAACCTCTGGCATGCCTAAAGTTGCAAGTACATACAAGTACATAAAAATTCGCGTTTTTAATATACACATATGAAACATATGCCAATCGACAGAGGAAATAATTACAAACAACAAATACTGATTGATAAAATGTCGTAAGTGATATACTTTCTGAGTAATTTCAGTTTGAAAATGTAAAATATAATTAAAAGAAAATCACCATTTAAACTGATTTTAAAGTCCATTGTCATCATTTTAAAGCATCCCGCGCCACGACTAGCATTAAATTGGATTCCTATTATACTAGAATAATAAGAAACGTAAAAAAAATATGTAAAATATGTTTTTGGTGAAATCCACATCAATCAAAATCCAAAATCTACTCATTGATTACAAACCTGGGTCATCCATCAAGAAAAATACCACGTTAATGCGGCGCGAAGGGCGCAAGGTGAAAGGAAGGGACCAACCACAGGGTTGTTATTTACCAGTCATTTTGTCACTCACTGTCACCGTGATCTTTATCAATAAAAAAAGCAAATCATACTCATTGGTGTGCTCTTGACTACAATCTTGCCCTAAACCTTCTACGGTTGGACGAGCTTACAGCTTAGAGTTAAAAATAAGGTTGAAAGTCACTATGTTAACTTAAATACAGAGACATTGCTCGACTGGAACCGCCCCTCGTAGACCGCTTCCCGTGCTGCTGGTACACCGTTTCTCGTGCCGCTCGTACGCCATTTCCCACGCTGCCGCGCGCGGCCATCGAAAAGGTTCCGGGATCCGAACAAACATCACTTTATGATTTTGAGACTTTCCTCAGTTTGGTTAGGACACTGACTTTTGATTTTGACTTCATATCAATGACAGCATAAGAACTAAGAAGTGGCTTCAACATAATTAACCCCCGACGCAAAAAGAGGGGTGTTATAAGTTTGACCGCTGCGTGTGTGTGTGTGTGTGTGTGTGTGTCTGTCTGTGTGTCTGTCTGTGGCACCGTAGCTCTCAAACGGGTGAACCGATTTGGATGCGTTTTTTTTTATTAACAAGCAGGTTTTTTGGCGATGGTTCTTAGATACGTTTTATCAAAATCGGTTCAGCCGTTTCAAGGTCATCAGCTCTTTTGTTAGCTGCGGTAGGGTTCTTAGACTCTTAATGTGTATTTACTTTACTTTCAAACATACATGTGACCTAAAACTTGAAACACTCATGTATGCTTAATAACTATGCAGGATTATGGAACTCTTGGTCTGATGCTGCAGCCAGGATATCCAGAACACTAGCACACTCTTAAAAAAATAATAGCAGATATGTCGTGTTTGGACTCGTTTTGTTCAGTATTTGATTCTGCATACAATGCAATGGTGGCAACACGGTGAGCTGATGCTGCGGCCAGTTATTTTGAAAATAAGTTAAAAATTTTGAAATAAAAATTAAATTAAAAATTTAAAAAACCCCCCCCGCAAAAAAGTAAAGCGGACATTTAAAAAGTAAAAAATAATACCTTTCGTTGAGCCATCAAATTCATTTCAGAAATACTTATATATATTTTAATTATCGAAATCGATGGATGGCACGATAGGGTTTGCTCATTAAAATGGCGCTATAATGTCGCGTCGGGGTACCGCTTTAGTGAATCAGACCCTTCATTTTGATTGGGTCTGACATAAGGGTGATGGTTTAGATGTCCCTCACAAAGCTCATAACATCATATTTGTGATCGCGGACGGCGTACGATAGGGCGAGCAGTAGTAATTCCGCAGAAGAAACACTGCGACCATGGCGGGCCTAAGTTGACATCGCGTAAATGTCAATAATAATAGATAAAACAGCTAACGTTAACAGTCAAGAAATAACAAAAATATCAACAACAAAAACTTCGCAAAAGATAACAACTTAAACTTCTTCTACAGCAACGAGAACGCTTGTGCACGGTGCAAGTCACGGTGACAAACTGACTGACTTGACCTGCCCGCCTAACATAAGCGCGGTGACAAAGCTTCTCTACGCATGCTGTCTTACGCATGGTTTTATTAAAAGGAACGTGACAGCATACCCTCCTGGCGCGTTAAACAGCCCTGTGGTTCATAGACAGTGGTGAAGAGGGGGACGGGAAGAGATGCGGCTCGTGACACTTATCACGAGCCGCATCTCTTCGCACCGCATTAATTCTATGGTATTTTCTAAGTACTTATAACACCTCTTCAGAGGACAATGAGTAAAAGACGTATCTCTTCTGTGAGGTGTATATTTATGAATGATATACGAGCACTTCCATACAATTTCGTTTTATTACACTTATATAATTTATCAAATCACTTTATTTATAACACCTGAAAAAGTGCCATTTGCACGCCGCCTATGATCGCTAACATGAAATTACTCCGCGAGCTCTCCTAAGAATTTCGTAAGACCAGATCTTCAATCATTGCGAATATTGACATCGAACACCATTTCAAATCTTTGAAATGATATTCGAATAATCTTCTTCGAAATGACCGTTGGGGAAAGGAGTTGCGTTATGCCAGATCATCCATGAAGGTCTGCATACTATAGTACTGATGGATGACTCAAGCTTGTTAGGATTTTGTATCATATTGATTGCACTTAAAACATATTTTACATAAGTTTTTGCATTTTATCCTATTATACGAGAATCCTTTTTTGCATTTAGTATTACCAGAATCCAATTTAATGCTAGTCGTGGCGCGGGATGCTTTAAAATGATGATAATGGACTTTTAAATCAGTTTAAACAATGATTTTCTTTTAACCCTCGGCATACCAGGTGAAAATTTGTAACATGCCATACAAGGTGGGATCTGACATACCCTAACAAAATGGTCGCTGTAATCAGATAGGAATAGGGGTACTGAATTATTATTGCATATTTTTGAAATTGAACATAACCTGAGTAGCACTATATAAAAAAAAATGAAATAGATTAAATGGTTTGTTGAAAAAGGGTAGCGAAAATGCCATCTTCTGACTACTAATTTAGACTTGAAATCACCCTAAGAATTGATAATTACCAATGTTTTTAATTAAACTGACCAAATTAAAAAAAATTGAACAACGATGATACATCTTTAAATTTTTACTTCAATCTCGAGGTAGGAGTTCTTTAGTTCGCCATAATTGCATTTTGTATATGCTCAAATAACAACATTTCTAAACAAAAACGCATCTAGAGCCCTAAAAAACGCACGCACCACTAAACTAATGGTACTTGCCAGTATAAGATCGTCGCAACTCCAGCTACTGAGAGCTTTAGATTCCGCGCACGAAAATTTTTGAAAATATATCGATTTTTCACCGCCTGGGGTTTATTAGACCCCACCTGGTATGCGGAGGGTATTATATTTTACATTTTCAAACTGAAATTACTCAGAAAGTATATCACTTACGACATTTTGTCAAACAGTATTTGTTGTTTGTAATTATTTTTTCTGTCGATTGGCATATGTCTCATACGTGTACATTAAAAACGCGACTTTTTATGTACTTGTATGTACTTGCAACTTTAGGCAAGCCAGGCTTCATACAAAAATGTTCGAACCCCTTTACAATATCGAAAGACCTGTGCTAACTTCTTGGTGCTCGAAAAAGAAATTTAAGAGTAAAAGAAACTCTTAAGGACCAATAGTTCTCATGTTATCAGGTTAAAATACGAATATTAATAAGGAAATCAGATGTAAAGAAAATAATAATGAAAACAATAAAAAATATGGGAAATTTCCCATTTTCGAACTGTTATTTCTAGAGATTTGTTAAACATACAGAGCTGTGGTTGCGCTCAAACTGATGCTAATTTTATCTTCTGCTATTTTCTGCTATTTTGTCAGATAATTTGCTGTAAAATGCATATTTTAGATGTTGTAAGTGAAAAACTAAAAAAAGGCCGAAAGTTCCTTGGTTTTTCGAGCACCACGAAGTTAGCACAGGTCTTTCGAGGTTGCAAATTAGGTTTTACACTATTGGTAAGTATTTATCCTAACAACATCCCAAAAAATCAGGACGTGGATATTTTTTGCGATCTGACGCGATTTATATGTCTACGGTGACTGGCGTAAACTGGTCATCCAACACCTTTCTATTTTTAACTTTTTCTCATAATAAAGAAATAAAGAGAAATACCTAACGATAGAACGGATGCGTATGTATGTATTTAAATCGTTTAATGTATGGTTGTATTTATTTCATGTAATCTTAACTTGTTTTAAGTGGCATCCTGAATGTCCTATAAAATAAAGATTTTTTATATTCTATTCCGTTTCTTTTTAAAAATTTCAGCAAAAAGCAGTGTAAGGATCAGTGGGATTTACAACATACCTCCAACTCCTGTTGAGCAAAGTAAACCGACCAGAAGCAGGCTGACTATCGCAAATAAAGAAAACTTTGTTCATCCACCAGTGAGAGTGAATACTAGCAAGCCCTCACATCCAGCCAACATGCAGTCCGTGGCTCCGATGCCGCCGCCCAGCAGAGTGTCGGTGGCTCCACAGCACAAAGCTCCTGCAATAAAAGTCACTGTTCCCACTCCCCTACATAAAAACATTGTAACTCGTCTACCCGAAACACCAGCTTCAAATTCTTCATGGAAATCAGGCAGTGATGCCAGTTTTCTTCAGAAAGAAAAAGAAATCCATGAAGTGGAGGAAAAAATCAATGCTCTAGCAGAGGAGAGAACACTCGAAAAAATTGCAGAGGTATCTCCACCGGTTTCTACTCCTTTCAAAGAGTACCGGAGCGTTCAGGAGTACTTCAATAACTCTAGTTGTTTAGAGAACTCTGGACTCTACAATGACAACACCATTATGTGTTTTGATAAACCTTCAGTTTGCAACGAAAACGAGAAGAGAGAGGAAAGTGTGATCGTGTCCCTGTGTGAAATGTTCCTCAAAGCGACCGTCACCAACACGGACAAGTGCGACGCAGAACTAGACAATCTACTACAGCTCGAGAAACAAACCGAACAGAGTATAAAAATGCTACAAAGCTGCATTCAGATTTTCACAGATAGCATCAAGTCGCAGGAGAAATCTTTAGAGAACGTGAGGAAGTTGATCGAGGAAAAACACTGTGACCGTAAACGCTCCGAGAGTGAGAGAGACAGAGACAAGACACTGGTCGCTGAAGTAAAAGACCGAGACATAGATAAAACTATGAGTCCAAAAGTAGTAGATCCAAGTCCAGAAAAGAGTCCGATTCTAAGCAGACCGTGCTCAGTGATAAAGAGTTCACGATCGCCGTCTTACAGGATTCCAAAGAAGAACAGCTGTATTCGGAGGAAGGTGATATGTAGACCGATGGAGGCGTCGGGCGAGGGGGGCACTCCGGTGAAGGAGATCGAGGGCCGCGCGCGGGACATGTATATGCAAATGAAGGAACAGATGTACTTTCTGCGCACCCCCCGCCGCCCCCCGCGCGCGCCGCACTCCCCCCGCGCCGCCGCGCCGCTCCCGCCCGACACCCCCTCCCTCACCTCACACAACCTCCAGAAACAACTCGATAAGCTATTTGCTAGCTAGTTTTACATCTAACTTAGGCCAGTGTTCACCGAATATTTAACCAGCGATTAGCAGCTAACCAGAGATTTGACAATGTCATTTTCATACATTTTTTTTGACATTTTGTCTGATTAGCTTCTAACCGCGGTTCAACCGTTGGTTATATTTTTGGTGAACACGCGCCTTAATTTCGTATTTATTATCAAATTAATTATACCGGTAAATATATTTAACCATCTTCTGAAATAAAAGCTTATTTAAAAATTGTGAAAGAACTTTTAAATATATCTAAAAAAAGACATTTAACACTATATATTGTCGAGTAAGATTTTGCTTGATAAGATAGCTATAATATAATTAGTTAATTGTGAATTTCTGTTATTATTATTATTTCTTCCTTCTCGAGTTTCTTAGTAGCTATATCCCGCAGATGTTTTTTAGGTCCTCCAAAATGGTTTGCCATAATGCAGTATGCAGGTGGGAAATAGTAAAATGCTTAGATGCTTTATAAAAATTATTAAATAGGTAGCTGTAATAAAGATATAAATTAATTATGGAAAATGTCTTTTTTAATAGTTCAGACTTATTTTTTTATTACGAATAAACTCAAAAACTACACGTGTTGACCTTGACGTCGGTATTTCTCTTGATCGGCTTTCGTAGTGTCAAAGAGTAACCTGACTTGCTGCTGTCTGTACGCACATCCCCTAAAGTACAAATATCCCTTGGTCTTATACAGGGGTCACCAAATGGCGGACCGACCCATTTTGTGCGGACCGCGATGGTCATTTCATTTCATAAAACGGACCCCGAGCGAAATTAATTAGTGACCGCAAGTGCTAAGCCTGAATTTTTTATTCTAGTCAATAAATTTTGTTTTACATACTTGAAATTTGTGAAAACGTGACGAAAATGAAAAAAAAAATTGCATCGACCATTTTCATACATAAGGCAGGCAAAAATTGCATTTTCGTTTCCGGCACGTTTTCACAGATTTCAAGTAAGTAAAACAAGATTTATTGAGTAGAATAAAAAATTCAGGCTTAGCACTTGCTCGTCTAAAAATTATATAGCCCTCCATGTACCTCGAGTACCTATGCTTTTATAGCTTCTCAAACAGATCTCTTTTGTATGAAAAATCGTGCAATATCCCTAGACCGTGTTGATGTGTATATTAATAACTGGAAGTTCGTGTTGTAAAAATTTGTCCCCTAAGGGTCAGTTCACAACGCGACGCGACATTTTAATAGAGCCACTCAAAATTGAATTTTATTTATTACATGTGAGAATTTAGAATACGTTGCACCACGAAGCGTTGCGCCTCGAGATGCCTCACGGCGCGCCGCGGCGATTTCACAATGATATGTTAGTCTTTTCTTGTAATAAATAAAATTCAATTTTGAGTTGCTCCATTAAAAGCGTGCGCCCGCGTCGTGTCGCGGTGTGAACTGACCCTAATTCCATTCCTTTTATTTGCAATTAATGTAATACTTCTACTCGCCAACAGATGGCGGTCTATTTGGTCCGTTGACGTGTGTTTTTAGCTCTTTTTATTGTTTTTAAAGTTTTCAACAATATCTTACGCTGTGATTGTTACTGTAAAAGTTAAGAGGGCGTCAGGTTTTAATTTAAACATCATCGCTAGCCATTCAATGCAGTATAAAATACAGCAACTGGCAAAATGACAGCGTTTTACACTAAAATAAAACGCTTATTTTATAAATTAACCGAAATATTTAAACCCAACCTTTATATGAGAGAGGCGAACTTGTTAATCTTGTGAACGGTCGGCGGCAGCTATACCTGTCCCTTTCTATCATATATCCCCATCTCTTTCCACCCCTTCCACCAGGCAGCCACTCCAAGGGTTAGGAGTGGTAGTTGCTTCATTGCGATTTGTGGCCAACGATCTAATTGAAATTTATTTGTTTTGTCTAACAACAAAAGTTATTTGTGTTCACAATAAGTTTTGTTGTGTTCCATAAGATTTTTTTTTTCTGGTGATTGAAAAGCAATAATGGAAGTAAAATAGTTGCACAAGTCATTGGTGTACATAAAAGAAATACATTTTATTATGCTAGTGGAATAAACGGAAACTTACCTATAGGTACGTAATTATATGAAGATAATTTTATCTAAGTGGTAAGATTAGAAAAAAAAAGCAATAAAAGTAAATAAGATATGTTTGGATGGATAAAAACACACCAGGCAGGTGTGAAACTGTTGGGTTTAAATATTTCGGTTAATTTATAAAATAAGCGTTTTATTTTAGTGTAAAACGCTGTCATTTTACAAATTGAACGCTCAATATTTAAACCCAACCTTTATATGAGACCTGTCTGTTATCGCCTGGTGGAACATCGCCAATGTGATAAAATAATGTAGTAATTATCTTATATTCTTTAAACCCCTATTTAGGTTATAATTTAATATAGTACTGTAAATGTAGAGGTAATATAACTTTTTAAAATCATTTTGCCAAGCCGTGGGACTCTGGCTTGATAAAATAATAATATTATTAAAGCAAGACTGGCACCTTATGTTATTCAGACAATGTATACAAGTAAAACTGCAAAATAAATTGAAAGCTATTTTGAATCTGAAATTAACTTTTAATAAAAATAGACATATAGTACATATAGTAGGTACACATTACACATTTTATTTCAGGTCAATGTACATGTACAAGTACCTTAGAAACGCAGGTTATGTAACATGGGAACAAATAAACGAAGGTCAGCTAATATTCATGTATTAATTGCCTTAACAACAGGAAAATAACAAAGCTAATATTATTGCGCATAACTAGAACACTGTACATTCAAGATTTCTGGGGGTCAATGTAAACGCCCTGATGGTTTCATAAGTAGATAAATGAAATTGACTTATAGACATAGACTGCAAAATATTCTTAACAAAGAATCATGTTTTAGCTAACAGCTTTTTCAATAAACTTTTGACAGTTTGGTATTTGATTGACAATAATAAAAATATTAACCAGCGCTGCAAACTATCTGGTAGTTTTTAAGTGGTGAAGCCTCATTTACAGCAATCTTATCAAGGGTGTTTATTATAGTTCTTATCACTCAGAAACTTTGATTGCTCTGGTTTTGAGTTTAAAACGAGTCAAATATTTATTATTAGGCTTTAAGTTGTGAAAAGAAACAACTGTCGACTTTCACCTCGAAAGTAATAGATTTATGTAAAAGTAAGTATACAAGTACAATAAAAATAAGCAAAAGGTAGTGCTGCATGAACAAAACTCATTTATGTAACATATTCTGTAGAAATTATAATTTACTGAAGCGGGGGCACTGCCCTGTCTCTAGATATTTCAGGAAATAGTGATATCTAAGAGAAAAAAGTCGAGCAAAACATGGACTAAGATAGTTTAAAACTAAAAGCTCACCCAAGCTGAGGGGCTGAGCTTGGTTCATTCAATAACGGATTTTAGGTCTATTTATGAAATCTTAATATTAATGTCCCAAATAATATTGAATAATTTGGTAAGAATAATATTGCTCTGTATCATTCTAGGTCTGATAATGAAATTCTCCGATTGAGAAAGTTAAATTATAGGAAAAATAATTAATAAGTACAATTTAAAACTGGGCCAAGTCTTCTAGGAATTTCCGGGATATACAAAAACCATGTCGTCATCAAATTTAGGAATATAAAGCCAGATGATTAATTTGTCATTCGCTGACCATCATAAGTTGATTTTATTTATTAATTTTTTATATAGTTTCTTAATTAATATCATGTATCCCGAAAAAAAAACACGTTCATTTGAGATACAGTGCTAAAAGCAATCAGTTAGATGCATTAAGGTGAAGAAAACGGAACATTTGTCTTCTAATGGCTTGACAGAAGCAAGGTGTCGCCCTGCAATAAGTAGTTGCCTGCTTAAATTGACTCATCGGTGACATTTTAGTCGTCTAAGTTAACTATGCAGAGTATTTATTCATACGTTGTATGAAAATATATGGGTTCTGTTTGGTACGAAAAATTGTAAGTTAAAAGATCTAAAGCAATTCGTTAGAAAGAAAGAAAGAAAACTATAATTCATATTTCCAGATGTTCATTCAGATCTAGGTATTCAAATTTAGTTCAAAAGGGCAACATGTCTTTAAAATAAAAATATCGATACGTTATCTAGTGTATTTAACGCTACTAAGTTTGCTTTTCAGAATTTAAAATTTCATCGGCTAGTACGCGATTGCAATCCTGAACAAGGAGCAAAGTCCTTTGAAGTACCCATTATACGTGAGATGCATCTGACTATCATAACAGCAGGCAGCTGCGTTAGTATGATTATAATTTCTAAAATGTTCTCAAATAAGAGACATTTTTAACTTACGTTACATCACGTTAAAGGCGGTATTATCTGCTCAAGAGGAGGTGGTTTTACGTATAAACATTTTGTTTCTCAAACATTGTTTATCGCGAAATGACTTTCGCAATGTTTTAATCCGGAATGTTTTTCCGATACAAAAAATTATATGACAGGCATTAGCCAGCTATACCATATACACGTAGCAGGTATCTACGATTTTTGGTAAAAATATTTGGTTCAAGTTTTGATTAAAGTTTGTTTATTCCTGTAGGGAATAGAAGCAGCCCAAGACAGGGAAAACAAGTGTTATTTAAGATTAGATGGTTTTTCTGCAAAACGTTTGACCCCATTTTTATTACGGCCTTAGCGAAAGTATTTTTCTTTCTTGGTAGAATGAAATATGTCGAATGGTATCAACAGATTCTTATCTGAGTGATTAACCGTTACATTAATTGCCTTGACTTAACATCTAAAGTACTAGTAAAACACTAATTAGTGGTCATTTAAAAATTTCATTTGGTGGATCCGTTAACACCATGTATTTTAGGCAAACTGCACTGGAATGCAATTATTTGTTCGAAACTTGGTACACTGGTAAGAACTCCTTTATTCAAAAGTTGTTCTGCTTAATACTTAGCTTCGATCTGCGTACATCAGTAGCACATGGTTCTATATATGTAAGATAGATCTGATCTATCATGAATTCATGACTATGAATAATACATCTAAGCCTGTAACTGTAAGGCTAAAAAACATCTCTTTGCGGTAAGACGCGATGGATAAAACCAGTTTCCATTTCCGGTTTGTAATGTAACAATAATTCTTGCGCAGAAATTGCAGTTCAACATTAGCCACATGATGGTCTTTTTATTTGCAAAAACATTTTGCAACTTTGTGCAGGTCACTTCGAAAGCAAAATGTTCGCTTAGTTATTTAGGTTAGAGTTAGGTTCTTGCGTAGAATTCAGGCAAGGTAGAATTCGAATTTATAATTACCATACGTTGGCATTATTATTGCAAATCTTGTACTTTGCAAAAGGCAAAAAATTCGAAATCTATACCGTGCCTTGCCTTGGCACTAATAAGGCGAATACTTTGAAAATGTATAAAGTTTAAATTTTAAATTCCGTGCGTTGGCACTTTTATCGCAAGTACTTTGCAACAATAAAAAGTTTTTAAATTGTAAGCACCGTACGTCAGCACTATTATTGTAAGTACTTCGCAAATGTATGGTGAAAATATAAGTACTGTACGCTGGCACGATTACTGCAAGTACTGTGCAAAGTTAAAAAGTTTTTAAAATTTTAAGTTGGTACCGTACGTTGGCATCATTATAGTCAGTATTTTGCACAAGTATTTGTGGATTAGAGTAGCGATACTTAGCGAAGAGTTTCGAGTAAGTATAGGTAAACTTCTTTAGCAGTAAGCCATACGTTGGCAGTCCAGCACCACATTAGGGGAAGTATTTTACCTTGCGCAGGTAGATAAAATAATATTTAAGTGCGATCCCTTTCGCAGGGCTTCAAGTTATTGTCTTTAATTAAGAGAATAGAGAGTGACGTGATATTCATTTGTGCCTTGCGCAGGCAAATTTTTAATATTGAGACATTTTGTATTACAGTGAGAAAATCTCAGTCAAAAAACATTTACTTTGTTCACATGGCAGACGTGAGTACTTAGGAGTAATTCATAATAGTAAACGATGACCATAGCATGGGGATATTTTACGGAAAGTAATTTTAATACATTTACATAATAAACCAAACATTTCCAAAAACGAAAATCGCTCTTATATTCCAAAGAAAGTCATTTAAAAAAAAAAACATTTTTGAGACGTTCTGTAAGCACGTTTGACATGTTACACGCCAATTTGAAATGGGTCATGCAAGCTCAGAATACAGTGCAAAATTCCAATAACTTAGT
This sequence comes from Aproaerema taeniolella, assembly GCA_949987775.1. NCBI lineage: Eukaryota > Metazoa > Arthropoda > Insecta > Lepidoptera > Gelechiidae > Aproaerema > Aproaerema taeniolella. Next base: position 253,842 of record OX465262.1, on the reverse strand, counting down.
ATTGTTGTTTTGGAACACTGAAATGAAAACCATAGTAAGCATGCAACTTTTTATTTAAATGTGTATTAAATATATTTAAATGTGGGTCAGTCATCGACCCATGTCAAGAACATTTCATAAGGAGGGAGTTAAATACGACCAAAAGGAGTAGCAATGGCCACGAAGGCCGGGTTTGACTAACCTGAGGTATGTTTTTCATCGCAACTCAGCTGCACACATTTGTTTTTAGAAGCCTAGGTCGAAAAACGTCGACGCTAAGCGATAGTATTTTTTTTTAAATCACAATATAAACATTTTACACATGTAAAGATCAATTATAAAGACGCACAATACACACTCACATTTCATTTCGTAAAAAACTAGATGCAATTAACGTTAAACATTTGTTACGCCACCTATTTGTCAGGCTGACGGCAACGAACTGTCACCGCGATTTCAGAACAATTCACAACGGTTATTTTAGATTTCAAAGTACCTACATTTTAGGGCAGGTGTAGCATTTAGTAAAACTTTAACTTTTTTATTTCGTAAGCTTAAAAAGTAACTTATGAAATTCTCGGAAACAGAATATTGTTCCGAGAAAGTTAAAAACGAACGGAAATACCGTTAAATAAACATAATATTTTAAAGTGAAAAATATAATTGACTCACCGCGACCGCTCCGTTCGAAGAACAAATCGCCAATGAAGCAACTACCACTCCTAACCCTTGGAGTGGCTGCCTGGTGGAAGGGGTGGAAAGAGATGGGGATATATGATAGAAAGGGACAGGTATAGCTGCCGCCGACCGTTCACAAGATTAACAAGTTCGCCTCTCTCATATAAAGGTTGGGTTTAAATATTGAGCGTTCAATTTGTAAAATTGAAAACTTACTACCGACAAGTTTTAGTTTTACTACTCACCGCTAGTGGCGCTGTTCAATGGTATCGTTTTGATTTTAGGCACCACTTGCCATTTGCGCACAATTTTTCCAAGTGAAGCCTTGGCCGACCACGAGCAGTTTAAGCTACTAAACATCCGCTTTCAATAAAATATTGTATTTTTATATAAGAAACACTCACACTCAAAGGCCCACAAAGTTTTCCCGTGTAAGTATTGTGGATCTCTTAATACACAGACAGACACGAACACTCAGACCCTTGAACAAACAACTACTTACCTGCTTTTAACACAAAACATATTTTGCCCCGACCGGGAATCGAACCCAGGAACAGTCGCATCGATGCAGAGGCCAGCATTACTACACTGGACCAAACTGCTACCAAGTAGTTTAGGCACTTTGCGACATTACGTGAATGAAGCTCCGTGTTGATGAACTCATTTCCACAGTATTATACTTATACCTAATACCTACAATATGTATTTATAAAATTCCTTACTAATCCTTTACACCACCACACACTCACGCTTATAATCCCCGTCGGGGTAGGCAGAACATCTTGTGGCTTTAGAACCACTCCTTTTTAAGCGCTCTTAGCCCAGTGGCGCTCGCTGATCTCAAGCGATCAGTGAGGTAAAGCAACGTACACAGGCGCAGGGAACCTGATGGGTGACCAAAATGGCAATTTATCACGAGCGTTTCCGTGCTTCGGAGGGCACGTTAAACTGTCGGTCCCGGCATTGTCGATTGACTACAGTCGTTAAAACCAATACTTACACCCGTACTCTAAGAAGTTAACTCGAAACTTCCTCCACTCAACTTCAGCTAAGGAAATCCTCGAAACGACCTCGAATTTTGTATTCTTAGTTGTCACCTCAAGATTCCTTGAACGTGGCATACAGCTACTCGGCGATAGATGGCACTAGCTAGCGTAAATCTTTATTCGATATTAATCTTTAACGATTTATTATCATAAAGATAATCTACGAAATCTTCAAAATAATTCATTTTTCATATGAAAAAGTAGCATACAACAAGTTCAAGCATCGAATAGAGCGTTAAGAAAATCTTAAGGTAGGTCGCGAGGTACCTTAACTTTGACAATTGATTACTCAAATCATCCTCGACTCCACTGAGGAAAATTGTAAAGTCAAGGACGGAAGTGTCAAATAAAAACGTCAAAATCCTTGACAGAGGTTGAGTGGAGTCGAGGAAATCTCGAGTTAACTTCTAAGAATATGGGTGTTAGTCAGAGGCCATTGTGCGGTTTGAAAATTCTGACACCAGGGAACCACTCCTTTAAGAAGAAGAACCACTCCTTTAATCCTTAATAGAGACGCCGAGATTAAATTCGAAATATCATCCACGTCAATAGGTACGTAATAATAAAAAGCAGCCAAAGAAACAAGTCATTACAAAAACTAATTATGAAAATAGTCTGGATTCCCGTCATCTCGTATGACGGCAGCGGAAACTACAAAGCGAGTGAACACCTCCGCTGCCAGTGGACCATGGCGCAGCATCCTTTGCCGAGCGAGATGAGATGAGCTTCAGACACGAATGTCACGAAAAAAGCAATTAGCTGAAATGTGGGGCGGCGTTGGGCGCCATTATTTCATGGCTGCACAGGTCCGGGCGCAGGGGCATACATTTTCATTTCTTTTCTTTCTGTGGATATTTTGTGAAGTGGCACATATTCATATTGAATTTGGTATTAAGTACCTACTTAAATTGCCTGTTGGTCTTCCCAAAATTAAATAGATGATATCGTAACCTCGTGAAGTCATAACAGGATAGTTTGAGGACAGGAGGGATAATTCTAATTAGGTACATTTTGACAACGATTGACACAATATCACGGTCAACTTCCTAAAGTTAGGTTCTACCTTATTATTCGACAGCGGGAATGGTTTGGTGCATCCTGTATCTTCTGCCTTTAATTTCTTCGTCTTTCTATTCCTATGCTTGCGCTACACCTACTACAGTCTATCGCCAGGGTTAATCAACAGCTTTTAAACATATATAACGGGTTCTCACCACAGTTTTTATTTTAAATGAGTATCCGATATTTCGACGCTGTTGTAAGCGCCATACGAAACCGTTATGATTCAAAATTAGTGGAAATCACCACGAGAATTTTAAACAATAATAAGGTTAAGTAATCAAGTTCACCACATACTTGATTAAACCTACCCGATGAGAAGAAGACAGGCAACGGCACATCAGGTTATCACAAACTGTCAAATTTCCCCGATGGATAGTAAACTCTACTACTTCGAGATGAAATTGAAATCGATTAAAGAAATTTGACAGTTTTGGATAGCATGATGCCCTGTTGTTCCTGCATACAGTGTAGTCGAACGCCATTCGAACAGTCCATATTTTATTTCAATTACACAATATAGGTTTTTTTTTCTAAATAAGGTCATTAGCCTGACCTTTATTATGAAGAAAAAGGGAAACTGAATTATTAAGTAAGTAGGTAATACTTAGATACCATCTTCAGCTTCAAGCTCAAGTAGTGTAACCACTGGACAAACGTCAAGGGTCACCCCAATCATCTTTGTAGTTATTCTGCACTTTGTGAAATATATCTTTACTAGGTACATATAAGGTGTGTACGCTGCATTCATAATTTATATCGTGTAGGTATAGTCAATAGAGTGTGGCAAACGTGGCTAACCCTGGTGTATATCCTGTAACCTCCTTACACACTGTTACAGAGTCCTGTCCCTCCTCCAATATCCTGTCGTCGTCGTTTCGTCCCGGTGTCGTGTCGTGTCGAAGTCGGAGCTGCGCTAAATCCGTTCAGGGGCGCCCGAGCGTTCACGCGTGCTATGAAAAATTGCTTGCGATCGCGTATTCTTTCAAACAGACAGTCACGCACAAAAGTTTTATCAGGAGTTTAGATCTAAATCTATATGGAGAATAAGTACCTACGGAAAAATTAAGAATATCTGCCTTCCACATTTAGGTACCTATTTAATTAATGAATTTTCAAATTACAATACGATATACTTTATTGCACAATTTGAGAAAAAAATAACAATTATATGAATTACTTATTATATCTTTATTAGCTTTCCGTCGGCGGTTTAATCACCATCTACTATCACTGTCTAGGTAGGTACCATCTTAATAGGTATATGAGTTTTGACTTCGTCCGCGTGGTCTATGTCACTCTTTCCTGGATCCCTCTAAATAACCTGAGCAAAAAATCACGTCGATCCGTTCCTTCATTACGATGAAGGAAGGACATCAAGCTAATAAACTTATACACTTTCATGTTTGTAAAATTTTTCTTATGGTGTCAGTAACGTTGATAGAACGTGAATAAGGAGGAAAAAAATTTTTTTTTCCAAAGTTTTCAGATTTTGGTACCCCTTTTTAACGTCTTAGAGGTGATTTTTTTAAAATGCAAAAACACGGGTGTCACAAATTGTGTTGAAGAGTAGGTACTACCTACTTATTACCAAATTTCAATTCAATTGGACTACATATTTTTTTAAATACAAAAATGTTAATTTATTTTCATGCTTCAGACGATCTAACTTGAAATGTTTATATGAAACGTAGAATAAAAAAAATACGGGTCTGTTAAAGTTTCATAAAGTTTACGTACAAAAATTTGGATGGTGATAAAAAAATCTTCCTGTATAGTGCCCAGCTGTGGGATAAAATATTAATGTAGCCTAAGTATGTCCTTTCCCAAGGTCTGATCTATCTTTACTATCTCTACAGAGGCAATTTGGTACACGAAATTTCATCAAAATTCAGTAGTTTAGCCGTGAAAGAGTGATAGATAGAGTTATCTTTCGCATTTATAATATTAATAGGGAAGTAGTAGGGTTAAGGTTAGGATAAGAGATTTTCATTGCTTTTTTAAAACTTACCTAAGTACCTACTTATGTTTGTAGAGATAAACGTTCCCTTATTAGCTAGCAGGGTCTCAGAGCTTAGATGCCAGTCGCTCCACTGTAACGACCTGACCTGCCAAATCCTGGATCATGGTCAAGCGTACCCCGAATGAGGTTAAAGTACTAAGAAAAAGAGTTCACAGAGGTAACTCTGTTAAACTGTTTGTGCCCGTTTCCGTTAAAAAACTTCAGACGTCAATAGTCTGAAAATTAAATATATTTTGTCCTCGAATGTCTCGAGTACAGTAGTGTTTGTATTCTGTTACATTTTTGTGTGGCATGTGGTCACGGCATGTTGATGTAATTGATGCGCCCGCGCACTCGAACCGACGACGGCAACGATCACCGCGCCGCAGTCACACCGCTGCTCCAGCCTCCACCGTGTACCCATCCGCCACGATACTTATAATCATATTACTAAAAAATAACTAAAAAATATGTTTTTTTATCATGACACCTCAATTAAAGAATCCAACACATTAATCAAAGGGAAATACGTAGATATTTCTATGAGCAGTAAAATATTTTGTCTTAGAAGATGGAAGACAACACATCAAGGGATAAACATTGAAAAGCTACTTAAAATCTATCTTTGCAACCTACGAGTACCTTTGTTAAAACCGCTAATATAATTCAAAGAGCTGCGTTACCTACATACTACATACGAGTACTTACTTAAACGAAAATAATTTATAATTTAGGTATACGGTTTTACTTACGTTATCCGTCAGTGGCGAATTATAATTTCGTGTAACACTCACGAATCGTTTATACATAAAAGTAGTCATGCAAATGCTTAGTCTTCGGTCTTTTTTTGTAGTTGTTCTTTTTTTGTTTATCCTTTTACATTACTTTTTTCTAACTAATATAAACGAAACTAAAACCCCACCAAGCATACTTTAACAAATAAAACAAGAGCTTACTATAATTAATAGTGCACCATTTTCAGTAATGTGGTAATTAAGTTCCGTCCATCCTCGCGAGTTACCTCCTCAGAGCGCGTCACGCCGGATCTGCGCCCGTGCACGACGCGCTAATAAAACGCTTACAGTGATTAATTGGCACAAACAACTGAACTAAGCCCCGTCCGTCTGTCTGTCTGTTCGTCACGGTTGCTGCGCACGTCTCCTTAAATAAAAGGCGAGGCAAGACTAACTGCTTTGAGTTTCCATCTTGGAATAGAGCTGGAGATGTGGTGTATTATGACCACGATTCAGGATTTGCTAGATCAGATAATCACAGTTGAAACTGCCATCTGGCCTCCGTGACACTGTGACATAGTGTGTTAACAGGGAATTTTGACCGGATTGGATCATGCATTGCATATTCAGTTAACTAAGAACCTGAATTTGCAGGTTTCCTCACGATATTTCTCCGCACTGCAACAGCATCGGTTAATAAGCAATTAATTTACGTAACTCAGAAAACAAGTCATCGGACATGGCGGCACTGGGGATCGAACTCGGTACCTCTCGCTTACGAAACATGTGTACCAATTCGATTAGGTAGATATTTTTATTTTCTGTCGTACAACATGATCGAACTACTCGTATTGACTTAAAACGATCGAATAGTAAGTAATCGTGACTGAGTATTTTCTCACCTCTCGGTGATTTTTGTCTTCCTCTGCATTATGGCTAATTCATATCGAAATAAGTTAAATGACGACTTAGGCCCATTTTCACAAAAATATAACCCACGATTAAACCGCGATTAGAAGCTAATCAGACAATATATCGAAAAAATGTATAAAAATGACATTGTCAAATCTCTGGTTAGCTGCTAATCGTTGGTTGAATATTTGGTGAACATTGGTCTAACTAACTTAGATTTTACATTTTTATTTCGACTGGGCGGGCGGCGATGCGGCGGCGGCGCTGCGAATCAATCTGAGAAATAAAATGTTAAACATATAAATATTGTGAGTGGTTTTGAGCCCACTATTTCATGTTAATTATACAACGAAACACTTTAATCTTGTTTAATGTGTGTTTATACTCGTATTTAAATGTTTAAAACATTATGTACAACTTCTTTTTGAATAAACTTGTACGTAGTAAGTATATTTTATACTGTTGAGGTACCTAACTAAAACAATACCATGATATCGCAATACTTTCTATGCTATAATAAGAAGGATAATTCGATTTTGGTCATTTGCTTTTACTTTAGTATTATTCTAATACAAGGAAACATGCTTACACAGGGCTGTATTTGATAATCTGTTATTATTTTTGGAAATAATAACAGTGTTATTTTATTTATTTGATACACATTTTTTGTGGTGGAATAATTGAAAGAAATATAACTAATTAGGCCACTAACTAAGCCTAACTTAGTGAAGAATGTTTCCCACCTGTGTGTATTAGGTCTGGCTGCGCACGCGCCGGTGCGCGCCGCCGCAGCCGACCACGAGCGGCCGCGCCCGACCGCCGCCGGCGTCGCTGGCGCTACCTCCCATTACCCACCACGCCCCAGTGACCCCTCGATGACAGCCCACCAATGGCCCACGCTAATCTACCGCTAATTTGTTACCATTGTTGAGTCTTGTCAACGAATTTTAATGACTTTCTCTGTGAGTCTACAATTTAAATTATTTTAGGACTTAAATTTTTTTGTGCATGTAATATACAACACAATATACAACATACAACACAACACAAAAAAACAATTAAGTAACGAAAACGACAAAAGTCTACAGTAAGTAAATATGTGCATGTATACTCTGCCGGTGAATGGGTGAAAACGACTAGACTACGTGAAACTACAAGAGATCAGAATCAAGTCGTACAAAAACGAAGCACAGCCAACATAATGGTTTTGATATAGAACCTTTCGCAGTCTACGCAGAGGTTTTCGTGGAGATAAGTAGAACCTCCATGGTAACAACAGATTTAAGAACCTCCTCTTATTTCTCGCAAATAGTTAAAAATATCGTAAACTTACTTACTTGTTGTCTGCGATTCGTTATGAAAATTAATACTGTTCATAACTCAAAGCTTCAGCGGAGTAGATATTTTAGTCAAACATTTCTCTTTGCCAAAATCTATTTGAGTTAATATCTTGTATGACAGTGGACATGAATGGAGGTTCCGGGTACTGTTGGCGCTGGTTGTGCGGGGGGAGGGGACGGTGAGATGAAAGCCGCGGTTCTGCGAAGTGTGCCGGCGCATCGCCACGGTCCACGGCCCGCCGCCGCCGCTGCCAGGGGTACGATATAGTGTCGCAACGTGTTGACACTTTGGTTAAAGAATGTTAATTTAAAATATTTGAAATAGGCTCAGTATACCTTTAGATATCTTAAAGTCTGAGGGTTGATAATTGATTACAAAATGTACAAAGAACGTTACTTCATTTTCCTTTCTTAGGAAAAACGGCTTTATAATTTTAGGAAATAATTTAAATAAATGGAAAAACTTAGTTTTCCCAGTATAAATAACCAACATTATCCATGGATATATACCGCTACTTCCAACATAAATCCACGGATGTTCCACCGCTGCATCCTATAACTCTTGCTTTTCCAAGGGTAATTTTGAAACTATAAGGTACTGAATAGATTTTAAAGCCTGATGGACGTAGGCGAACGAAATCTCAGGCAAAAGCTACTTAGTTGGTCCACATTTATACATAGATATAGGTAGTCATACTCTCTGTTCCCATGACTCTATACTCATGTTAGCTTACGTGAGTTTTCTACCTATGTAGATAAGATAAGTCACAACCACTCTCCGGTTTACGAGGGGACGCGCCACTGGCAGCCGACGAGACGTTCCTCCTTCAAAGAGAAGGGTTTTATGGACTTTATTGAGACCCACCACGTAAGGAAAACCGACGGCATCGGTAACCTGTCAGTTAATACATACACTCAAGCGTATTCCTATCGGGGTACAGGCAGAGCATCAGTAGTTCCAGAAAATTTTGAGGTTTATTAGATGAAAGATTATGTAGAAAACTTAGTGATGTATGTATAGTTATTTTCTAGGGTTTTCAAAGAGACAGAGACAGTATTGTTCATTGAACAATTGTTCATTAGGGAACTTCGGTACTGTAAGCATGTGCTCGGACGAGGTATCCTATGTAACCAAGTGAAAATTAAAATTTAGTAACCAATCAGTTTAAGAAAATGTTACTTACTTTGCCTTTAAATAACGACTCTACCTAATTCTAAAATAGTGTAGTAAATACGTGTAGTTACCACTGAAATATATCGCAGTAAATAAGTAGCCACAATGTAGTGTAATTTGGTGAAGTACCTATCCGTCAGGTGATGAAGTAGTGAGTGGTAGTGTGAAGTGTATCGAGGTGAAGCAGCGCCTGCCGTGCCACGGAGCGAGCGGGCCGGCGCAGGCGCACCTCGCCGCAGACCGATACACGTCGCCTCATCTGCGCACCCGTCGCTGCGATTCATCTACTACACCCACTATTTATTCATTAGTTTTGTTTTTAGGAGGTTTTCCGCAAACAAATACATGATAGATATGCACATTGTATTATGACGTCATATACGAGTAAGTATAGGGCTTTATGGTATCTTGTTACTGAGGAATATGATGGGGATCGGTTTAACCGTGTGGTGATCGGTTGAGAATAACACCACCCCATCTCTTTCCGTGGGTGTCGTAAGAGGCGACTAAGAAAACACAAATGAGACCTGCCTCCTAGTAATCCATCCCAGGCAATGACACTTCATTTTTTTCTGAATCTGAGGTGTCGTCCTATGCTCTCATGCGGTGTGGTAGGCTCTGTAAAGGGCCGTCTGGTTCGCGACCACCCTCCTACCGAAGTCCGACGCCAAACAGCTTGCTGTGTTCCGTCGGTGCGTGGGAGTACCAGTGCCTTTATAGGCATTTTCTGGGTTAACTCGCTCCATCGTCGACCTCATCTTTGACCTTATGGTCAAGATTGAGGTCAAGAGTTAACCCATCTTATAATAAAAAAAAGGGGGATAGACTAGCATCACAAACCTCTTGACGCCTTCGGAAATAGCTCAAATTAGCTGATCGAGCGTTATCTTGTTTTATCATACTAATATTATAAATGCAAAAGTTTGTAAAGATGTATGGATGTATTTAAAATGTTTGTATTAACTACTCTTTCACGCTCTAATGGCCGGAGCAATTTTAATAAAGTTTGGTGTGAAGGTAGCTGACGTCCTGGATTAACACATAGGCTACATAATTTTTGGAACCGAAGTCCCGGGCGGAAAGCTAGAATTGTTATAATTGAGACTGCATAAAACAATGTAGGAACTTTTCCAAATTTAGCTGGTTATAAGAGATTTGGATTGGAAGCCTTACTTTCTTGCCGTGTAGTCTCAAGTGCGTGGCGAGCTTGGAGGTTGAACCCCAAATACTGCTGGGCGATGCGTGGAAGCTAATGACAGTTATCTTGAACCCCTCAGATGGTGCCAACACAGGCAAGTATAACAAGAGGTCGGTAATGTGACCAAAGTTGTTAAAAATAAGGCGTAATGGCGCTAACCCCAGCCCTCGTGTGTACAGCCGACGACACGTGTGGCGCAACAGTAGCCGTGTGTACACCCGACACCGCCACTGTTCATATTAATACTTCTGATGCTAATACATGTGACGGCTGTCAGTTCGACACGCTATGCTCAGGGCCTGACAGTTGTAGGGTGACTACAATATCACAAAATATGAAGAAGTCCATCTTATTACCCTCAGAATGATTCATTGGCGAATCATTCTGAGGGTAATAAGAACATATGGAAACGCCACATCTAACAAATTGATTGACTACCCTCAGAATGATAGTCAAATGTGGCGCCAAGTGGTTCTCGAACTATATGACGTTCTGCCTACCCTGAAAGGGATTATAGGCATGAGTGTATAGATGGATGGATGGAAGAAGAAGTTTCCATTTAATATGTTTGAAACCTAACCTAAGTAACTCGATAAACATTGGTACATACATACATATACATTGGTATATACATATAGGTACATACATATTACTTTCGTTAGTTTCCAAAGTTTCGATTTTACCTAGGTACCCTGATTAACTAGGTACTATGTCATGGTAAAGTAATGATCCTCGTAGCGGCGTAAGGGTAGGGCGCGGTTGGGCAACCGCCCAGGGCGCCGGATGAAAGGGGGCGCCCCTTTGTAGGCCATCGCTCATATTTCGTCGTCTACTTACTCGTAAATTCCCTAAATTAAGCGAAAATTTTTTTGGTATGACATACTTTTACAAATAAATATCGTAAGTAAATCTCTACAATCTACAGACATGGATCTCGGTAAATGTCGAAAAAATGCTGCAATTTCTTGGAAGACAATACAAATACAGGCTATAAAAGCGCTATTTTAACATGCAGGTTAGGACAGCTGAGACATGTCGCCCGGAGAGATCTCGCATATTCAGGTCGATAGAAATTGAACCTGTGTTTAGAGCTACAACAAGAATTCGATATGTTAAGCGTCAAGCTGGTGAAATTGTACGCGATGACCCTATAACATCCCCAGAAAAAAATTGAGGTTGAATTTTCCAACTGTCTTTTGAACACTACATTAATTTCAGTCCATGAAAGGTTCGAACAGTTAAATGTTAAATGAGTACGTGTTGTACAATATTAAAGATTCCGAAAAAACCCGACCTTGTCAAACGGTGGTTGAACGTTGTGTGATGAACTCGTAAATCTGAAACCCTTTTTGCTTGATCAGGATGTGGTTACTCCTATTTTTGTTTTAATCAAAGATCGCAACTTACAAGAACTCCAAATGTATCCAATCCAAATGTATGAATAGCATTGCGAATATTATTGACTACATATAGCTGTAACGGTTGCTAGTGGGGAGAGGAGTTTTTCAAAGCTGAAGCTGATAAAAATCTATCTTCGATCAACAATAGCACGTCTTAATCGCCTCAATTCATCGCCTCACTCACTGCTGTAAACTTCCTAGAAATGAGCAGTGCCTGTTGTGTCGTCTCTGTCTTTGTATGTTTCTTATGTATGTATATTGTGTACAATAAACAGTAAATAAATAAATATCTCAATCTAGATTGACAAACTTAGCAACTTTGTCAATTGAAATCAAAATCGCTGAAAACATCGACTTTGATAACCTTATAAAAGAGTTCGCTGATATAAAGGCCAGAAAAATTAAGTTTTATTAGTTTTTTCGAATAAACGGTTATTTTTAATAGTAAATAATTATTTACTTTTATAAATGGTTATTTCATTATATCCTTTCCCTATTTTCGTATGGGTTTGATTGCAGTTGGTGGGCGCCGTTGAAATCTCGCCCATGGCGCTGGTAGTGTTAAAACCGGCACTGATCCTCTGACCGTAAACTTACCTCAATACCTAGGTACCTACCTTAGAGAAAAAGTGGGTATAGAATAGACACAATTACATTAAGTGTGTAAATACACAATCAGTAAACATAAGAGTATGGGTACTATAACGAGTTACTTTATTCACAGAACTTTGTGTTTCCTGTTTTATATTATCAAGCATGTTAAGTCTATGCGCCTCCGGCGGGTGACAAATGGTTAAAGATTATGGAATTGTCCCAAGATATATCAAAGTCATAGCCATCGAGTATGCGCAAGAGCAATGGGAAACGCGGCTCGCTTTGAAACAGATACCGCTTCGTGTCGCGTTGCTCATCCCAACAATGTACATACAATATTGATACTTAAATGAAGGTGACTGTACTTTTATAAGTAGAAGAAGTATTTTAAATCACATTATTGGGTATGGATGTCCACTTGCGAAAGAAACCTTTTGGCAAAGAGTCCGTCCCTCCCTCTAGGCGTGTAAAGTGTCTATCACCGAAAACTGCGTTTGTCTCAGATTTGTAAAGACTTTTAATTAATTGTTAAATGCTGGATGACCCTGTGTTATCATTTATTTATCAGATACAATATCCGCTTGGATGCAAATAAAGAAAAGCGCCTTCTTATTGGTTCTTAAATCTCCAACATCTAACATATGTGTATGTATTTAATACTGTCCCTTTAATTACTTAAGTCTACGAGAGTGTGTTGTGCAACAATCAATAATCTTATATTTTAGTATTCTTATATTTCATGACTAGCATTCCGCTCGGGACTTCGTTCCCGTGGAAATTCGGAAAAGTTATGTAGCCTATGTTCATCACGGATTAGGATTCTAAAGGTGAAAGAATTTTTCAAATAGGTCCAGTAGTTTCGGAGCCTATTCAATGCAAACAAACAAACAAACAAACAAACAATCAAATCTTTTATTTTTATAATAAGTATAAGTATAGATAGTATAAGATAAAGGGAAAACTGCCAAAATGATCCCACGGAATGGAGGAAGTCAGAGGAGACATTACCCTTGATGAAGTGGGACAGAATACTTTAATACTAATGGAAAAAATAGAAAAAATATTCTTAAACTATGAAACTCTCCGCTCGTTCGACCTCAAAATGACCCCACAAGTCTAATTTAAATCTGTCAACACCTGATTAAAACATCTTCATCTCTTCAAAAGGTGTTAATGCGTTTCCATTATCATTAAGATATTAGATTTGGAAGCTATAAACTGACAATAGCTACTTACGCTGCTACCAATTGAAAACAAATAGTACTTACTTATTACCAACTTCAGATACCGGTACAGTCACCGGCAAAAGTATCAAAATACTTTTATACGCAAATCGAGTATTTTATATTAATATGCCAAACTTTTCTAGTTCTTTATCACTTATCACAATTTCTCAATCTCGTTCGACGTTGTTCTTTTTAATAGTTTGACTTGGCAAAAAAGATAAATAAAACAATCACACGTTACAAAAATATTTCCGTTTGACAGATATAAATCAACAAAAGTGTTTAAGAATCGTATATACATTTGAGTGTACCTAATCTGTGAAACGTCACCGTCTACCCACGAGGGTATATCGAATTCCAAATAGCATGATTCTATCCCATAAAGAGAACAAATAGCCTCCTTAACAATGGAGCAATCTCAAATTTATCAACAAAATAACGGCCCTAAGTCGTAAAAATTCTTAATTTCCTTTCGACAAATCGATTTGAGCACATTTTAACACAAACACACACTATTTTCAGAGTTACTTGTGTGACAAAACTCGTAAATTACGTTTCTGCGTTTGGACTATGAGGATTTTTTTATATAACTTAATGTAATTAATTACATAAGTTATATAATTTAAGCACGTAAGTACCAGAGTACGCACCGCATCATGGCGCAACAGTATCCTCGGGAACCTTATTCCAGGAACTTTTACTGCTATAATTGCACCTACTGAAATTCTTTAATCCTTCGCTCTAACATTCTGGCAACTTACGACTAGCTTGGGAGTTAATAAAGTAGGTATTCGTCGACATCATTGTATTGTATACCTAAGAGTTGTAGAGTAGGTACTTAAAGTCAAGAAACTAGATTGTTTTTTTTTTGTTTTATGTGAAAGGTACTAGCTTTCTGCCCGCGGCTCCGCCCGCGTGCACTACATGTTATATCGTGCCCTACTGTGGGTAAAATGTAGCCTATGTCCTTTCCCAGGCTCTAATCTATCTCTGTACCAAATTTCATAAAAATCGGTTCAGTAGTTTAGGCGTGAAAAACGGACAGACAGACAGGCAGAGTTACTTTCGCATTTATTATATTCATATATAATGCGAAGTAAAGTAAGGATTGAGTTGTTATTGTTACTATAGGAAAATAATAATCCTAAGTTGTATTATTTTCTGTCCGCGTCCATAAGAAAACAAATCCAAAGTGAAAATACAGTACTAAATTAACAACAATCATTAAGTGTAAATAAGTTGTGTTTATAGATCGGAGAGGAGCCGCCACCAGCAGCAGGCAGACTAATTGCCGAGCCGAGGAATCTCAAGAACGAGATTCAATCAGCATATTGAAGAGCAGATCTCCAGATTGATGGGCTAATTATCGCTTCGGCTCGGTTTCTTAATTACGATGCTAATTAAATGCATTCGAGATAGCATCGCAAGCGTGTGCTTCCGGACAACCGCCATTTGGAGTTGGAGCACTAAATACTGAAAAGCACTCTTAGAAGTAGCTTTACAAGTCATAAAGTTCAAAAACAATATGCGACTGAAGACACGAGGGTCCTAACTTCAAAGGATAGATGACTCCACGTCATGCAGACAGAGTACTGTTGAGCACAGAGGCTGCAGTTTCGGCGGCCCCGGATGGGTGCGGGTAGGTGCGGGTGGGCTCGTGGTTTGGCGGGGTGGAGCGGTGGGCGAGGGTGGGCGGTGCGATTACCGCGCGCGGCGAAGCGCGACGCCCGCCGCTGAGATCTGAGACGCAAACCCAGAGAGTATTTATAGTGGACGCACAGAAACAAAGATAGCTCCTTACTGCAATATCTCATCCTTTTATCGTTATATTTGTTACTGTCGTCGTTTTGAAATGTATATAAATAGTTCTAAGAGGTTTATTTTGGGGCTCTGACTACCTTTGATTCCTTTTCTGAGAGTGAAAACTAGATATACCTACACATAGAGTTTTTATGACTAGTCATAACATTACGGAAAACAAGTAAGAGGAGAGCATAGATCTCTGGACAGTGTCTTTGAATTAACTATAATAATTTAATGAGTACATCAACATAGCTAGACTTTACTACTGTCAAGTGAAATTAATACACGGTATTTAATCCACAGCCACACCATGAATAAAATTGAAATCATCCCTTATAGTCGCTCCTTCATCCCTAAGTACTTCCCTACTATCCTTACTTCGTACAGAGATAGATTAGATCTTAAGAAAGGACACTATCATACAGCTAGGCACGATATAAGCTAAAGTCCACGCGGGCAGAAAGCTAGTCTGTATAAATCCCAAAACGACAAAACTGAATTCCTAAAACACTTGTGTTAAAATCGAAATTCTTTATAAAAATGTCGAAGACCGTATTGTACCCAGACCTGTCGGTTCGGCTTCCTGTACAGAGCTCATTACGCACTATATCGAGTTAACAGCTTGCATTTTCATTTAACTCTTTCCAACGCGTTTTATTTGATATGCTCTTTCCTTTCAATAATGCTCATGAGGCGATAAAAAGTACTACGCAGTTATAAAAATGAAAAGACTTTCTATTTCCCACAAGAATACTGTGGCTACGTGATGGAGGTAATGTGATACAATTATTAGTGTGTTGAATAGTAATAGTAGGTATGTATTTTAAACTATAGGTACTAAAGAGAAAATGAGAATTTCATAGAAGGAAAAATGAAAAACGTCGCTGTTTTTTTTGTTTAATACGATTCGACAACTTAACAGTCATGTTATGGAGGATACGCTAATTACATTTAGAAAAAATATATGTAAATCATTGGATTTTTAAGAAATACGTACTCATAAAACTACTTACAAATAGGTACATGTTAATTAAATCACATAAATAGTATCGTATTCAGTAAAAACTTATTAATGACTAAATCAGTCGCTAGAATACTTTATTATGGTTACATACATAACACTTATTGTAAAAAAATAGCTTTTTGTTAAATTAAAAACTTCGATGACTAAATTATTACTTACTAATATCTCCGCTAAGTACCTAGTTGTTTTTTACTTGAAAATATTTGCGGAGTGTGAGTACTTAAATAAGGAACTCTTGTAGTAAAATAAGTTAATGTAAAAATTGCTTAGGTTTTAGGTTAATCTACGTTCATAAAAAATGGTAATATCTATTGATAAAGAAACAAAGACAAAATGGTATTGGTATACAATACATTTATGGAAAAATGGGGACTTTTAGTTACATGTTTGCAAAAATATCGTATTAACGACTGCTATAAATGCGGTTTATAGAAAAGATAAAGTGATACGAAACAATGCTGCGCAAACGCAAATAAAACCTCCAATCTGCGCAACGGGGGCGAGACAATTGCGCATAAACCACGCGGCTGAGCGCGAACAATGCGCCCGCGCAGGCCCCGCGCCCCTCTCGCCCGCCCCGCCATCTTGTAATGTTTCCCGAAATTATTTCTTACAAACGAGCTTGTTATTTGACATTTTATTTCCGTTCCAAAGATTTAATTTTATTTATTATGCGAGTTTTTAAATTGATGGATTGAATTCAAATTACGCCACTCGAAATAAAAAAAAATATTAAAAATTTAGAGCTGGGCACGCTCGTCGCGTAGACTAAATAATAGGGGTTGCCCATTTTTTATCAAGTAGGTACTATATTTCGTTTATAATTCCTTTGATTGAAGCTATTTCTAAACTGCTTTTTTATTTGGGTTTCTAAATATTTGAATATAGGTATTTACTGAAAATCAAATATACCTACTTAGCTTGTTACATTTAATTTCATGGCCCCTTTTCATGCATATTTACCTTATAATTAATAATACATCCATCGAACAAAATATTGTTAAAGTTGGCTTTCACGTTTCTGAGAAAAATTCGATTTTTTCTCGGAAACGAGAAAGACATGATGGAAAACTCAGTTTTCCTAAAAAAATATGAAGAATGGCAGTTTCATATTTAAAGACCCAATATAAATTTCTTCAAAATGGGACGTTTGTAACAGGCTCAAATAAAATAATAAGTTACACACGTAGCATGTTTAATATTGGGTATAATACGAGTTATTGTCATCTTTAATCGCTATATACTTCTTAGGTAATTTGCATACAAATGCGTTCT
This sequence comes from Aproaerema taeniolella, assembly GCA_949987775.1. Taxonomy (NCBI): domain Eukaryota; kingdom Metazoa; phylum Arthropoda; class Insecta; order Lepidoptera; family Gelechiidae; genus Aproaerema; species Aproaerema taeniolella. Next base: position 236,398 of record OX465262.1, on the reverse strand, counting down.
GATCAGAATGGTACCTATTTTCTAGCCAAAACACTACACTACACTCAAAACTGGTAGAAGACGAACAATTGAGGAATTAAAGGTATTCTATATGTCCAAAATGATTGTCTGCTCAGCGTTTCTTCTCAAGTAAGATCTAGTCTAGGTCTAGGTCTTCATCCTCTTAAAGAAGCAAAGGCATTTGAAAGAATTTACATGATGTTAATAACGTAGGATAATAATGTCTAAGAGATCGCTGATAGGAATGTGTTTCGCACATGGCACGGATCAAGAATGAAACTGAATTAAGTCTTAAAATAAACAGTTCCACAAAGGTCGAGCTGCGCGGGCGCAGGCGGTGCGTTTGAGTCTGCATCATTGTCTTGCATCATTTGCTGGCGGTAATTTGTAGTTGCGCGGGCGCAGCCGACGGCTTGCCGCGGCGCTTACAAAGAACTCAAGGCGTTTTTGTGAAATAAGCGACATATTTGGGGTAATTAACAGAAATACGACCGCAAGCGGAACCTATGAGACGTTTTTACGACATTTTCTTTTGGCGATCATATTGCTACTGTTTTTATTACAACCATATGTTACCGTGTTTTATACATCTACGAGTAACATGGATTAGGTTAAGTAAATTCATTACCTAATGTCCTTATTCGGCTTTATAAGTGGTATATAAAGCCATAATAAAAAAAAACATACCTAATTAATTAAATATAAATTATATACATATTTTAATTTTCAAAATATCTAGGTTGGTACTACCTAGTTGTAACCGGCTACCTGTTAGGCTTAATTTACGTGTATCCTCTAGTCTGTGTAGGTAGGTAACTACCTATCGGCCAGGGAAGGAATTAAAAAAAATGTCGCAAAGGAGCTCTACTTTAACCCCTTGAAGGGAATGTATCGAATTTCCGGTAACCCTGTATATGAATTTACTTTCCACAAAAAGCTAGCAATTGATAACCACTGCGGTAGCGTTCGTTTTATTCCTTAATTGATACCTATTTGAATATGAGAAATAGATAGAAACTCTGTATTGCACACAATCACAAAAAAAATTCCACAACTAAATACAAAAGTGTGCAAAGGCGACCTTATTATTGAGAGCTATCTCTTCCAAGCAACCCTTGTTTAGGGACAACTTTACAAAATCGAGAGTAGGGCAGTCGAGTATCTAATACTTATGAGTCGCTTAGATCTTGTGATAGGTACGATCAATCGTTCACAATTAGAAAATATAAGAAATCGATGGTGTTATTCTGACCAATACTTACCACGCTTAGCTTCGACAACAACCAACAAATAATGGAGATACCTTAATCAGGGATTTTAATATAGTTCGAACAAATACCTACCTATTATCCCACCGTAGAGATGAGAATATGATATCGACATCAGTAGGTATGTGACGAGCAATGAATTTGCGAAATACCTATAGAGTACCTACCTACACAGACTAGAGGATACCTACACGTAAACTAAGCCTAACAGGTAGCCGGTTACAACTAGGTAGTAACAACCTAGATTTTTGATAATTAAAATATATAATTTAAATTTAATTAATTAGGTATGTACCACTTATAAAGCCGAATAAGTACATTAGGTAATAAATTTACTTAACCTAATTCATCTAACTCGTAGATGTATAAAACACGGTAACATAAATGGTAGTAATAAAAACAGGGTTACCGGAAATTCGATACATTCCCGAATTTCCTGTAACCCTGTATACTTCTTAGACTAGGACCAGGTTAACAGCATAAAATAGAAAATGTATTTTATGCTGTAATACATAGCCATAACTCTATTCTTAAACAAATGTATTGTATATTCTTATTTTAAATTAACTATTATGCGGTGTTGAGAATGATTATAAGTAAAACGACACAAGTTACTTCGATGACAGTCCGTTTATTACTGTTTTTTAAAATGTTCTTAATGACTATATCTATACTACACTACATCTATCCCCTTAAAATAAAAATAAAAAGATAAACATATCTTTTTTTTTAATACATACGCTGCTTTGACAGTGTAATCAAAACAAACGATGTTTATTTATTCTCTTTTTTTTTATCTCTTACTGTTTAAAAGGTTTAGTGCGGTTCTTATGAATAATTTCTAACTTATTATTTTTTAATATCTTAACATTAGGTCCAACATCTTGTATTACAATATACGGTCCATCATACAATTTTTCCATTTTGTTTCCACTCTCATTTTTTACTAAAATTAACTCATTTTCCTTATAACTAATTGGTCTTTTATTTTGATCATAAATGACTTTCCTATCTAGCTTAGTATCTATTAAGTTCTTACGTGCGTCTTTGTGTGCAACTTGTAACTTATATTTAAGTTCTAAAGGGTAGTCATCTGGGTTATACAGTGGCTCTAAATCATCTGTTAAATTACTAGGTATAGAGCACGGTTTTCCAAAAACAAGTTCAAACGGCGTGTACTTTGTGGATGTATGCACGGTTGTGTTAAACGAAAAACACCAAAATGGTAGCCAATGGCTCCATGTATAGGCATGTTTGTCACATTGAATACGCAAAAAATTACGTAGATGTTTGTGCGTATTTTCCAGTGCACCTACGCTCTGGTGGTGGTATGCTGTGGAATGAATTTTTTCTATCTCTAGTAACTTACACACTTCCGCCATAATTAAAGATGTGAACTCTGAGCCTCTGTCACACCCAATGATTTTCGGTACTCCATATCTAAGAATAAAATTACTTACTAACGCCCTTGCTACAGTGACAGTTTCTTTAGTTGGGAGTGGATATGCCTCTACAAACTTAGTGAGCTCGCACTGTATAGTAAGTATGTACTGGTTACCTTCATCATCCCTGTCGAGTGGACCGACGAGATCTAAAAAGATCTTTTCGAAAGCTGTGCTGGCTGTAGTCGTTATCTCCATGGGCTCCTTATAACTAAGTGAGTGTTTCATAATTTGACACTTACTACACCTACTTACATAATTCTTAACGTCTAATTCTAAACCTGGCCAGTAGTACTTACTTCTAATGTTATTCACCATTCGTCGAACCCCTGCGTGTCCGCTTGATGGAAGTAAATGATAATCATTTAGTATAACTGTTTTTTATACTAAAAAAAACGTTTTTTCGGTGGTTTCTTCTTTGCCGTCCATCACCGGAATCAACATACTTGCCGTTTTTAACTCAAAGCTCGCCATTTTGTCTGTTTCAGATGTTTCTGACTCTGTTTCTGATGTCTCAGATGATTTAGACTCACTGTAACTTAATATTTTACTATAAGTTTGATTAATCCTATCACATAAATCTTCAATAGAGAATTCGGTATTTTCCCCTTTTAATTTACTTAGGTCTACTACTGCTATATACTCTTTATAGCAATCGTACACTTCCTTAGCTTTCTTTATTTTGCTTAAACCTATGTATGTATGTCTTCTCTTTGAACCTAGTTTTCTAAGACTTACCCTTAAACTTTCTAACTCTTCATATATTTCATTTAGGTTGATTTCCATTAATCACTAATTCCTTATTTAGCTATATTAAAATTATATTGTTTAACTCGTACACAACACTATTCTAAACACTTACAGTTCCTAGGGTTTTTTTCTTATATTTACTTCACCTCGCATTCCGACAAGGTACGACGCAGTCACGATGATATTGATGACGTAGGAATCATTTAGCCTCTTCCGTCGCGATCACATTACACGGGGTATATTTTTTTGAAAGGTCCAGAATTTTTTTTATTTTTTTTTAAATTGATATTTTGAGAAACACGTTTTTTTTTAGCACACTTTTGTTTTATTATTTATTTTATTTTGCACCACATCATTTGTTTTTAACACTTCACTTTTTATTTATTTATTTTATTTTGAAATGCCGAAACTCGAATGAAACCGTATACCGCTGTCGTCACGCCGCCGTTGTCACACCGTATCGTTGTTTTCATCATCTCTTCCTCTGCGTCCTGACAAACGCATTCGCATCCTCCGCAGCATATTCGCCCTTATTTGATCGTCGACCCAAACCTGGTGGCACCTCCGGTATTGCATGTATATTTGATATACAATCACACAGCCGCAAACTGCCACAATTGTGGACAGCAATATGTTGTTGGTCCAAATGTGCGTGTGGCTTGATGAATCCGCTCCAGCAGCGTTGTCCCCGCCGTGTTGTGATATCACGGTTTCCTTGTTCTCGCAGACACACTTAGAACACTCCTTGCCCATTTTTTTGGTTATAATTTATCGCTTCTTTGCTACACCTGCGACACAGTGCACTCACGTTAGCCGATTGCGTCATCTTTTGTCCGTTCCCAGTCCCACGCTATGAATTTGCTGACTATGCGTCGCGACTGAGCGGACGCCCTGGCGCGGTCGCCATGCGGTGTTGAAAATGATTATAAGTAAAACGACACAAGTTACTTCGATGACAGTCCGTTTATTACTGTTTTTTAAAATGTTCTTACTGACTATATCTATACTACACTACAATTATTTCGCAGTCTATTTTATTATTATTGAAATAAATGTTATTATAATCAGACACAAGTTGCCAAGTGTTCTATGCAACTACTAATGTAGAGTTGTGTCGACATACGCTCACTAATGTCACTCACAGAAATAAAGTAAGAATGAAACAGCTGTAAGTTAATACCTAATAAAATGACCAAATGTACAATATCAATTACAAACAGAGTAAGTACATACGATACGGAGCAACGCTTACATAAACATGGCTACATAACGACACCACCATACCATACCAGCCACTGTAGCGACATTTTCCGCGGCTCTCGTCGCGCCTGCAGCCGAGCGCAGTCGACCGAACGGGAAAACAGACATGGTACAAGACGCGGCGCCAGCCGATACTCACCCCTACGCGCAGCCTCTAGAGTAGAAAATGAGTCGATCTGAAACAGAGATGCATCAGCACGCTTCAAATAGAACGCGAAACGGAAAAAGGAACGCGTTCGAAATGAAGCGCAGCGATTGGGCGATGCGCACCAATGGCGGTGGGAGGCGGGGCGGCGCGCGGCGGCGGCGCGGGTGCAGGCTGCGGCGGCCGCTACAATACATGTGCGGTCGGCCGCGCGCGCTCCACGCACGACACCACTCGGTCGGTTCCGGTGTCCCCGCGGACACACAGTGCATGCAGGGCGGGCATGGTGCAGTGAGTGAGTGATGATGCTGGGCGGAATGGACGGCAAGGAGTATGGGGCGCTGCACGCGGCCGCCGCCGCCGCCTCCTACGCCATGGACGCTGGTCAGTACCCTCCATATTCAGGAGCAATAACATTTACAACTTGTCACTTTATTCACCCCTTTACGCAAAAGTTAATTTGGTATAAAGCATACCTATTTATCAAATACATTTTTGTAGTAACGAATTGTTTAATGTATTTTTAAGTACCGTTATGTATCTAAAAATGCCTTTCAATTTACCTAAACACAATACTAAGATAATATTATTACATAGATAGATTAAAAAAAAATATTAGACTGTTTTAACAACACAGGTGGATAACAGAACAAACAGGTGGATAATAAGGAAATTCAGCTTTATTAAAAATTTACTTAAATAAAATCTTGTTGTGTACCACTTGGTTTATACATAAGCGACATTTTAATACACAATTTTAGATAGAAATATAAATTAATACATTTATAGAATTTTATAACTTACTAGCATTCAGCCCGGGACTTCGTTCCTGTGGGAATTCGGGAAAATTATGTAGCCAATGTTACTCAAGGATAGGTAGCATTCAAACGATGAAAGAATTTTTCAAATCGGTCCAGTAGTTTCGGAGCCTATTCAATGCAAACAATCAAAATATCTTTCCTCTTTAAAATATTAGTAGATAGTATAGATAAATATCTTAGTAACGAAGTTCAAGTACTATATAAGCGAATATTTCCAACTAAAATGACTCAATTTGCCTAATTAACTAAAAAACTTTAGGACTATTAACCTTTTCACTTTTCCATCAGCAGAGAATATCATCCGTTAGCTAATAATAGTTGCCAATAAATTTCATAATATTTTAGCTTCATCATTGCTGTACCTATCTACTTAAATTTATCTAATTTACTTTAGTTGTAGAATAACGTTGGTTAAAATTAACCTTAAACTAATATCACAGGCACAAAGTCTAAATGAATGACGTTCACCTGGATGCAGGCTATTATAAGTTGTTTCAACTGCCTGCCTGTCTAAAATAATAATATAATATGTAATAATAAAATAGATATAAACAGAAAATGCCCAAAACGATCGTCAATGCTGCTGACGATAATGATGACGACCACCGCCACACTCCCTGCTCTCTTGATCTGTGACTGACGCACATGGCCAGTCGTCTGGCCATGTGCACATACCCACACTGATATTTATTTCCAAGATGATCTTCTATCTTCAGCTAAACTAAAGTATTAAATTGTTAACAGGATTTTAGATAAAACCATTAATGAGCGCAAATTTACTTTTTTTATTTTATTTCTGTATGCCATAAAATAAAATCCGTGTGTACTTGTTGCCTAGTTATAGGTAAACTGAAAAATGACCAGTACCTATCATTATTCATTTCTATTAAAAAGATTATTTAGCTTTTTTAAAAATAAAAAATTAAAATACAATTTACAGCTTTCTTTTGAAAACGTCAATGTACTTTTGAGTGCAAGTGTACTTTGAGGTATATTTGGGATTTTAAATTAATTTACAGTACTGAATCAGTCTTCTAAGCTAAACTGAGATATTTTTTCTAAAAAACGTTAATGAATAAATTGTTATCAATTAACGATAAGCCATTGCCCGATTTTTATTTTATTTTATTAATTGATATTATTTCATAAAATATGTATTATTTCCTCTGAAAAAGTTGTTTGGTTTCATATGATGAACTTTCAGAAATCACAATAAAAGAAATCATGTACTCTATACGTACTTACTTACTTAGCATGTAATGTTACTGAATAAAACATTTTCTATTCTATTCTATTCTACTTACATCCATACATAATGTTTCCATCCATCCAAACCCTCACGCCTATAATCTCTGTCGGGGCCGGCGGCCGGGGTAGGCAGAGCGCTATATGCGGTTCTAGAACAATTTGACGCTTCATTTGATATACAGGGTATTTTTTTTTATCACTATCCAAATTTTTTGTACGTAAACTTTATGAAAATTTAACAGACCCGTATTTTTTGTTTCTACGTTTCATATAAATATTTCAAGCTAGATCGTCTGAAGCATGAAAATAAATCAAAATTTTTGTATGAAAAAAAAAACATAAAATTTAAAAATAACAAATAAAAAATAATAACAAAAAAATAATAAATGACTTGAAACTTTGTAATAGTACTCTTCAACACAATTTGTGACACTGTGTTTCTGCGTTTTACAAAATTCATCCTCTAAGACGTTAAAAAGGGGTATCAAAATCTGAAAATTTAGGAAAAAAAATTTTTTTCCTTCTTATTTACGTTCTATCAACGTTACTGACACCGTAAAAAAATTTGGTTGGTGATGAAAAAATTACACTGTATGTTCTGAAGGTCACAAGATGGCTCACGACTATGTATATAGTGGTGATAGGTTGTCAGTCTTTCGCCCACCATACCAACAGCAAAACCCTCGCGTCCCTTTGACTGGATTTTACAGTATGCCTGGGAAGATCTGGCAGCTAGTACAAAGTTTTTCTTTTACTCTCAGTCCAGCGTGGAAGTAGTACATAATATTTTTTTTCACAGAATCTTTTTATTTTTCGATTTTTTGTTGCTATTCCAACAACAGGCGTTCGCTAATCATAGTTAATCACAGAAACATCAGTAAATAACTACCCATTGTTTAAATTCGGTCGTAAACCGAGATAACCTCTCAAATCTCGATAGCTCTACGCGTTATTTTATTTATTTTCCTCAAATATCACACAAAAAAAATAGTAACAGATTTAATCTCTTACAGCACCAGATTCTGAGAGAGGCACAGCGCCAAGTGTTCTAAAACACAAATAAACATGCAATACTTTTAATTATTACATAAAATAAAAATTAAAACAATGCTCAAGACATGGCTTATTAATTCTTCTTCTTACCGTATTAATTGATAGGTTAAAGCACACCTAAACAGTGCTAATATCTTCATAATTTAAAACAAATGGCAACTGCACGTTTGCTGCTATCATTTGCATACTGTTGTATAGTGTAGCACTACTAGACGTAGGTATTATGTTCCTGTATTGCTACTAAGCTGTACTTACGCGTGCACTGATATAAAACAACATACCATAATATTGCCATTAATCTGAATAGTGTTGCTACAGCACGTCATTCTGAGGATTTAAAAAGGGCACTGCCAACGAGTCATCTCAATGACTCGTTGGCAGTGCAGTTTTCTTAATTACTCAAATAAGGAAACTGCTGAATTCCTGTAACCTAACGCATGTCATGTTGCAGCGAACGTATAGGAGCACTCTTTCCACTGCTCCTGCACTGCACTAAAACTGCAGCAAGGCTGCGTACGAGATAACCAATCTGACATAGTTTGCTAAACGTGACACAATACTGGGTGATAAAAAACCTACTAGCTATATTCAAAATCCTTGAACCAGTATCACTCAAAGAACACATTTATGAAAAAAAAAATTAAAAAAAAATTCAATGGGAATAGTTCATTTTTTGCCTAAACGTAGACATTAGGTACTCCTACAAAAGGCACGCGAGGGGTGCGGGAAGCGCCCGGGGGGTGCACCCGAGTACAGTACAGTGGCGTGCATAGACATTTTAGGCAGGGTAGGCAGTGAACTTTTAGTGATGAAAATTATTAAGATTTTAGAATGTTAGTTAAAACAACTTATGGTTATCCAAATCAAAATAACCTATGCTTCCAAACTTTTATATAACAGTTTGAAAACAAAATGCACGGAACACGTAGGCTTGCGTAGAGAAGCTTTGTCACCGCGCTTATGTTAGACGGGTAGGTCAAGTCAGTCAGTTTGTCACCGTGACTTGCACCGTGCACAAGCTGGTTGCTGTAGAAGAAGTTTAAGTTGTTATCTTTTGTGAAGTTTTTGTTGTTGATATTTTTGTTATTTCTTGACTGTTAACATTAGCTGTTTTATCTATTATTATTGACATTCACGCGATGTCAAGAAACTTAATCCCTCCAGGGTCGCAGTGTTTCTTCTGCGGATTTAGTACTGCTCGCTCTATCGTACGCCGTCCGCGATCACAAATATGATGTTATGAGCTTTTAGAGGGATATCTAAACCATCACCCATAAGTCCAAGAGTATGCCAACCATGTATTCCGCGGTAAACCTCATAAACCCTGGTGTCGAAGTTATTGACCCGCTAAAGACCTTCGCATTGGCTCATGTACCGACTACTACCGCAGATACTTAGGCACTTAAAGCCGGCGCCTTCCGTAGCATGGAATCATCTTTCTTTCGGACAATCAGGTGATTCCCTTGCGGCCTGGTATCCCCACTGGTTACCTCCACCAATGGGGCCACAAGGATTATTTAGTCTTGATTTCCTGTAGTGCAGTGTTTTTCGATCTTTTTGAATTCGCGACCCCCTTGGAAAAGGAAAGTTCTGGCGACCCCCTTAGGCCTTAAGACCCCCTAGGCTAAATCTACAACCTACGTTGGAGATTTAAAACGTAAAAATAATAGTATTAAGGATAGCCGCGGAATGCGGGAGGCATCATTATAAAGGCAGAGTCTTTTTACTGATATCGTACTTTCTTATTGTGGTTTAGAACCTACAAATAATTATTTTACCTGCGACCCCCCGAATAAGGCTTCACGACCCCCCAGGGGGTTCAAACCCACAGTTTGAAAACACTGCTGTAGTGGGTCAGGGGGGACAAGAGGACTTATCAGTACTTATTTCTCCACTCATTATGTTGAAGGACTAGCCACTTCTTAGTTTTTATGCTGTCATTGATACGAAGTCAAAATCAAAAGTCAGTGTCCTAACCAAACTGAGGTAAGTCTCAAAATCATAAAGTGATGTTTGTTTGGATCCCGGAAGCTTCTCGATTGCTACGTCGGCGTGGGAGATGGCGTACGAACGGCGCGAGAAGCGCTGTGTCAGCGGTGGCGCGGGAAATGGTCTACGAGGGGCGGTTCCAGTCAAGCGATGTCTCTGTATTTAAGTTAACGTAGGGACTTTCAACCTTTTTAACACTAAACTGTAAGCTCGTCCAACCGTAGAAGGTTTAGGGCAAGATTGTAGTTAAGAGCACACCAATGAATATGAGTTGTTTTTTTTATTAATAAAGATCACGGTGACAGTGAGTGACAAAATGACTGGTAAAGAACAACCCTGTGGTTGGTCCCTGCACCCTTCGCGCCGCATTAACGTGGTATTTTTCTTGATGGATGACCCAGGCTTGTAATAAATGAGTAGATTTTGGATTTTGATTGATGTGGATTTCACCAAAACCATATTTTAAATATTTTTTATATTTAATTTTATTATTTTAGTATTACAGGAATCCAATTTAATGCTAGTCGTGACGCGGGATGCTTAAATATGATGATAATGGACTTTTAAATCAGTTTAAACGATGATTTTCTTTTAATTATATTTTACATTTTCAAACTGAAATTACTCAGAAAGTATATATCACTTACGAAATTTTGTCAATCAGTATTTGTTGCTAGTAATTATTTTCTCTGTCGATTGGCTAATGTTTCATACATGTACATTAAAAACGCGACTTTTTATGCACTTGTATGTACTTGCAACTTTCTGAGTAATTTCAGTTTGAAAATGTAAAATATAATTAAAAGAAAATAATCGTTTTAACTGATTTAAAAGTCCATTTTCATTATTTTAAAGTATCCCGCGTCATGACTAGCATTAAATTGGATTCTCGTAATATTACAATAATAGGATAAAATGCAAAAAATACGTAAAATATGTTTTCGGTGAAATCAATATCAAACAAAATCCTTACTAGCCTGAGTCATCCATCAGTATTTAAATCAGTTTTAAAGAGTATGGGGTGAGGGGATAAGTATCACGAGCCGCATCGCTTTCCGTCCCCCTCTTCACCACTGTCAATGAACCACAGAGCTGTTCTTTACCGCGCCAAGAGGGCATGACTAAGCTTCTATACGCAATACGCATGCTGTCACGTTCGTTTTAATAAAGAATTAATAAGACAGCATGCGTAGAGAAGCTTTGTCACCGCGCTTATGTTAGACGGGCAGGTCAAGTCAGTCAGTTTGTCACCGTGACTTGCACCGTGCACAAGCGTTCTCGTTGCTGTAGAAGTTTAACTTTTGTGAAGTTTTTGTATCGCAGACAGCAGCCGGCTTTAAGCGCCTTCCGTAGTATGGAATCATCATTCTTTTGGACATTCAAGTGATTCCCTTCTGATCTAGTGTACCCACCGGTTACCTCCACTAGTGGGGCCACAAGGATTATTTAGTCTTGATATCTTGTAGTGGATCAGGGGGGAAGAGAGGACTTATCAGTACTTATTTCTCCACTCATTATGTTGAAGTACTGGCCACTTCTTAGTTCTTATGCCGTCATTGATACGAAGTCAAAATCAAAAGTCAGTGTCCTAACCGAACTGAGGAAAGTCTCAAAATCATAGTGATGTTTGTTCGGATCCCGGATCCCGAAAGCTTCTCGATTGCTGCGGCGGCGTGGGAAATGGCGTACGAGCGGCGCGAGAAGCGCTGTATCAGCGGTGGTGCGAGAAACGGTCTACGAGGGGCGGTTCCAGTCAAGCGATGTCTCTGTATTTAAGTTAACGTAGTGATTTTCAACCTTATTTTTAACACTAAACTAAGCTCGTCCCAATGTAGAAGGTCTAGAGCAAGATTGAAATCAAGTGCACACTAATGGGTTTGAGTTGCTTTTTTATTGACAAAGATCACGGTGACAGTGAGTGACAAACTGACTGGTAAAGAACAACCCTGTGATTGATTCCTTTCCTGTCACTCTGCACCCTTTGCGCCGCATTAACGTGGTATTTTTCTTGATGGATGACCCAGGCTTGTAATGAATGAGTAGATTTTGGATTTTGATTGATATGGATTTCACCAAAAACATATTTTACATGTTTTTTTGCATTTAATCCTATTAATTTAGTATTACAGGAATCTAATTTAAAATGATGATAATGGATTTTTAAATCAGTTTAAATGATTATTTTCTTTTAACTATATTTTACATTTTCAAACTGAAATTACTCAGAAAGTATATCACTTACGACATTTTGTCAATCAGTATTTGTTGTTTGTAATTATTTTCTCTATCGATTGGCGTATGTTTCATACATGTACATGAAAAACGCGACTTTTTATGTACTTGTATGTACTTGCAACTTTAGGCAAGCCACCGAGGATCGATGCTCTTTGTGATCGTTAGTGTACATTATAATATTTAATTTTTGTTTTATTTTCGTTGAATACCCTAGGGTAGGCACTGCTTTTCTGCTTGTATGGAATGCACGCCACTGGCCGAGTAGTATCTACGTTTTACTTAGTAAAAAAAACCCACCGATAAAAAGAAAACTAAAAAAAAGTGTTTTGTAAGTGATACTGGTTCAAGATTTTCAATGAAGCTAGGAGGTTCTTTTTTAACCTGTATAACTGCAGTATTTTAGTAGAATTGGCCTGCAGGCTCTGGTGCGTCTTCAGAGAGTCGATAATCAGACACAGCGGTGACATTCCTCAGAGATATGATCTTAATCTAACTCGTACGATGTAATTAAGGAAGTAATCTTAATGGCGAGTGATTATGAATAGCTAACCCGCTAGGAAAGTGAATGACGCGCGCGACCCGCGCCCGCGCTGACCCGTTCCGACCTGCGATACCCTGCGATTATTACCGCCTGTCGATATGCTAGCCACTTAAAAAATTCTAATAGAGGATCGGTTCGCGTGGAGATGTGATCAGATGAAAATTGGTGTTGATCGTTACGGGAAACCAAAAAACCGTATTTCTTCTCATAGAGTCTACTTAGATAGTCTGCTAAGTAATAAAATATCTAAAATAAGCAAATTATTCTCAAATTATTTTAATAAAGATAAAATTATTTAAGAATAATCCACATGAAATAAAACTAAAACTTAGACAACGTCTAAAACCTGCTTATGTAATTTTTTCCATCGGTTTTAGACATGTCTAAGATTTAGTCTTATTTTTTCTATTAAGGCCCTTATACCTACTTTAGGTACCTAGTTACCTATCGAAGCAAAAGTTTGTATAAAAAACCAATCACAGTTTCAGTCCAAAACCGCTCTGTTCTCACTAGTTCCATTGGTTGTTCCATTGATAGAACTACTTAGTTGGCCTTTTTTGTCCAAATAGTTCCATTGCTTTCTGTTTCTTGAAAAATGTAACTACCTGGACCATTTTGCCCAACTAGTTCTATTGCTGTATATGTGATTAATATGTATGTATCTTCCATTGCTAATATTCTTAGATTCATATCAGGTGGTCTAAAGAAATATTTCGTCAACGTCATGAAGTTGTCTACAGAATAAAAATTTTTAACGTTATGAAGGAGTACGTATTTTTACGTAGTTTCGAATGACGTTGAAGCGATTGTAAGAACGTTAGTTTCGGATGACAGCTGTCAAAATTAAAACAGCCATATCTCTGTAAATAATAATCCTGGACCTTCCGTGTGCACTTATGCAGGCCAAACGATAGCTCTCAATGAGATCTTTGTTTCAAATGACAGCTGTCAAAATTAAAACAGCCATATCTCTGTAAATAATTAGCCTGGATCTTCCTTGTGCGGGCCAAACGATAGCTCTCAACTGATTACTTTTTGCATTTGTATTATAATATAATATGCTAGCAATCAGCTCGGGACTTCGGAAAAATTATAGTATTGTAGTCCAAAATTATAATTTACACGAGTTGATAATTAAGACAAGTTCACAATTTAGACCAATCTAGTAGTAGACAAAAAAAACGCTTTAGACTGGTTGCGAAATAGACGAAATAATATTTTAGACCAGTTGCAGGTTAGACGAGTTGCTAAAACACCGAGTTGCGAATTACGTTTTAGACGAGTTGCTACATAGACCACGTTCGCGGCCATCTGATACTAACTCAAATTATAACCTCTTCCTTTTTTGAAGTCAGCCAATAAAAAAAAAGTGTTAGCTTTGTTCACATCTCAGCGAATCATTATTTTGATGATTTATTTTATACATATGTTAACAGAAATGTATGAAATCCATCATTATATAATTCCTAGGAAATGTATATAATTCCTAAAATGTGTGAAATGAATTATATTTGGTACATTTCAGGAAATCTATACATTCCTAAATAACAATCTACTACTGTGGTTGCGTTGGTGACAATTTTTTGTATGTGTGTGTGACAGGGCAAATAACTGTTCCACATTTTCTTGATAAAATGTTAGCTTATACTAGCTTGATCATAATTTTTGATTTTTAAAAATTTCATTTTTTTAAATTCCCAATAACGTCGTTTGAACAGTTCAATTTGTGTTTAAGTAGCATTTGAAATCTAAGAATATACTAGCAATGGATATGTACATATCAATCACATATTATAGCAATAGAACTAGCTGGACAAAATGGTCCAGTTAGTTACATTTTTCAAGAAACAGAAAGCAATGGAACTATTTGGACAAAAAAGTCCAACTAGTTCTATCAATGGAACAACCAATGGAACTAGTGGGAACAGACGCCAAAACCCGTCATCTTTGGAATACGGTGTTATTATAATTAGCATAAAGTGCGTCGTGGCTCGTGCTGATAGGGCGGGCGGCGCGGCGGGCGGCGCGGATAACCCGCGGCCCGATTATCAGCGGCCCGATAACCGCGCGGGCCGATTATCAGCCGCCGCGCCGGAGGCTGCGAACGTACACATTCATACGTGCGCTGGTAATGGAATAAATTAGCAAGTCAACAATATTAAATTCCTCATAAAATCGTACAAAAAACTTCACTCCACCAGGTTTTGGAGTCAGGGTCACCCTTTTGTATGTGTACAATGTACTGTGAGAATGGCAGTACATCTGTTGTGATAAAACCTGCATATTCTCTGAATGTATGTAACCCATAATCCCATCCGGTCAGGTTCCCTTTTTAGTAAAGTCACGGAGGTCAGATGGCAGTCGCTCCCCTGTAAAGACTTGACCTGCCGAATGCGTTAGAAATTAGCAGGACAAAATCAAGCGTTAGGAAAATAAAATAGCCGCAGACGTGGAAGAATAATTAGATATGGATAAATGTAAGGTTTTCGTGTAATTTCAATTATTTGGTAATTAATGCGGGCTTTCATCTTTCTCGTATCACCGACAAGCAGATACATAGACATAGCGATCATTTGTCCACAGCTTGCAGCACAAAAACTTATAATTATACAATTTAAAATCAAAATAACTACATAACATATAGGGTGTAAATGACAGCTATAGCAAAAACTGAAACCCTGAATTCAGACTATCATTCTAAATGATTTACAGTGTTTCCTCTGGAAAATTTAAGAAATGTTTTGAAGTTTCATTGTATTTTCTGCTTTAAAATTAAATTATTTATTCGAATAAAATAATACATTTTGCATTAAAAAACAACAATAACATCGTAAAACACGAAAACCAGCAATGCACATCGCATTCCGATAGCAGGGGGTACTATTACGCGCGGGGCGCGGTTACTCGGTACATTGCGTAGCGCCAAAGTAGGTAAACAACGAAAACTCCTTAACTTGACATTTCCGAGATAAAATAATTATCTGATCATAGTTATGGGTATATTCCACCATTCAAGTATTTGCAAAGCTGTCTTTTACACCCTGTATAATGTTAATAAGTGAAGGCATAGAGCATTAGCAAAAGAGCTGTGACAGCGTACTGGTTCTGACTAACCATGTGCTGTTATTTATTTATTTTATAGGACATTCAGGATGCCACTTAAAATAAATCAAGATTACATTAAATTGTTGAGAGTCTACAGCGCTATGTTGTGTCCACACATTATAAAGCGATGTGAGCACGACAGGCACATCCACTAGTTTCATTTAAAAATTAGCTTTTTCTGCAACTAATTTGTATTATAATGCTTAAAGTAAACCCTGCACCACGGCGTGGCGCCGCCGCCGCCGCCGCCGCCGGCTGCGCGTATGATAAGGCGGTTTTTTAATAAGTTTATTATAATTTAACGGCATAAGTTTAGCGTAGTAATGAGCGGTGGCGATAAAGTCTGTGATAACCCGGCTGATCTCTACAAATATCACTTCAAGATTATTTACTTCTTCATTGGTTAAGTACGGTCGTATTGTGTATTTAGCTAATTGTTGGAGGTAGTCAGTATGCCGGTAACCGTTCTGTGCCTGGTAATAACATAAGACATTATGTTATAATTATAACTATAATGTTATATATTTTTATAATTGGAAGACGGCACGGCAAAGTTGTACTATCATTGCCTCCTATGTAATAGTAATACTAGAAGCTGAGAACATAGAGGGCAATGGTAATTTAATTCGAATTATAAAAAGGGAGACGTTAAACACAACTTTCTTCTATTTTATAAATACAAATCTTAAATTATTGAAAGACACAAAGTTATTTCAAAAAAAAAAAATTATGTGTAAGTACTGATTCTGTGAATCGTCTAATATTTATACTCCGCAGTAAAGGCTGCTACCAGGAAAAAATGTATCTTAAGAAACAAAAATATAATAACCTATAACATAGATCGGATAATCGGATGCATATTTACCTAAACTTATTTTTTGGCTAAGAAAATATGGAGACGGCTTCTTTTTTCGGAATTGTCTTTTTCAATGTCGGGATTCAAAAAAATCAGGGATTTTGAACTAATCGGATATTAAACAAATTACGAGTGGGTTACCTACCTATCAAATTATAATATTAATTTATAAAATTAATAAAATAAAAAAAATCGATACATTCCATAATAGTTAAAATCTAAACGTTAGTAAATATGCAGCTAAGTGCACAACAAGCTTTACAATGTTGTTCAAATATTGTTCTCAACGCAAATAATTATGGCTCCTCATTTAAAAACCTTTATTTGAGTGTGCATTCAATTATATTTATAATCAAAACGCTAACGGTATTCATCCCGAAATATCGGATTTTTTTCCATACAAGTAATGTACTTACATACAAATAATATATTGTAATAGAAAACACTACAAACGTAATGAAAATACATTTAATTCTATATTCTGAATATTAAATGCATCAATTCCGAAATCCCGAAATCTTTACGATAAAGAAGTGCTTTCCATACTAAGCCGCCGGTCAACTTTAGGTAAATATGCATCCGATTATCCGATCTATGCCTATAACGAATAATGAAAATTATGTATTTAAGTACACGACATGAAGAATTCTTGCATTCATCTACTATTTTCATTTGAAAGAGTAAGTTTCGGGAATTAATTACCGCGAAAATAATCTAGCTAGGGAACTCGTTTCTCTGCCTGCCTACAGGCTCCCCTACAAACGGAGTAGTGCGATGAGAGCTCAACTCAAACACAGGCTCGTTTGTCTGTTTGCCGTCGCGCGTGTTTGTTCTGTCAATGCACGCCGCTGCGCCCGCGCATCGCAAACAACTGCGCGGCTACCGACTGCGGCTGGAACGACGACGGTGATCAGTGATCAATAGGTAGCTGACAAAATATAATATATATATGGTATTGGTATAGAAACAGAGTTTTTAAAAATATATTTTAGATATAATAATATTTTCTCTCATCATAATTATCATAACATGATGTCAGGGAAATAACTGTCGGGGAAAATTCAGGCATTTGATTATGTAACCAAGTAACCATAATCCAATCCGTCAGGATCCTTTTTAAGCAGATTATGGAGGTCAGATGGCAGTCGCCTTCTCTGCAACGGCTGCACCTTTTAAATCCTGGATCATGGTCAAGCGTACCCCGAATGAGAAAATCGCTAGGAAGAAGAAAATTTTACTCTACATGGGACTGGGAGTGAAAGAAAAACTTAGAATGTGCCAGCTGCCAACTCTTCCCAGGTATACAGTAGAAGCCTGTAAGTGAGACGCGAGGGTTTTGTTGTATCGTGGGTGAAAGGCTGACAACCTATCACCACTATACTCATGTTCCATCTTGTGACCCTCAGAATATAATGTCAAATGTGGCGTCAAATGGTTCTAGAACCACATATGGTGCTCTGTCTACCTCGAAAGAGATAACAGGCGTGAGTGTGAAGGTTGTTCAATTTTATTCAACTCCGATTTCTTTTCCGAAAAGTTATTATGACTCTGTGCTGAGGAAATATATGTATTACTTATTGTTTCTTTCAACTAGAAAAATGTCAAGGATGTGTTAATAACTCTAGGGTACATCAGGGTTATTAGCTCGGCAATTCATACGAAAACACCCTCTATAAGAGCATGTAATCTCTTCAGTAAAAGAGTAACCCAACCCGAGCCGCCGCCCACTAAATACATGTTCAAACAACGAATAATGTTACAATTTCCTGTCAATTACAAATGTCCGTTTATTTGCTTGTCTGGGATTTGTTAACTTAGGCAAGACAATGCATAAAGTGTTTAGGGAAGAAACTTTCTTGATCTACATATAATCGTTATATTCTTGATTTTTTACCGATTTGGTCTATATGTGGAACTAGCTTTTTCCCGCGGCTTAGCTCGCGCAAAGAACTCTTTTATTTTAGTCACTCATTTTATTCTTGACCCCTTAGGGGATGATTTTCAAAAATTCGCGAAACACATTTCCGTTTATTTGCTTCAAGGTATTGAAGGTATGCATTGTATTGACTAAGTTTTGAGTCAAAATACAAAGTTTGAACCCACATTTCACCCCCTTAGGGATTGAATTTCAAAAAATCCTTTCTTAGTGCTTGCCTACGTCATAAAAAAGATACCTTTTTGCCAAATTTCAGCTTTCTAGGTCTTAGGGTTTTTGGTGGGCGTTGATGAGTCAGTGAATCGGGACTTCAAATCTATATTATCTGTACTAATATTACTTATAAAGAGAAAAGATTTGTATTTTTGTATGTAACGAATACTTAGATTTAAAAACTATTGGACCGATTTCAAAAATTAATTTACTATTAGGATGCTACATTATCCCTGAGTAACAATAGACTAAGTGCATGATTTTCCCGAATTCCCACGGGAACGAAGTCCCGAGCGGGATGCTAGTTTTATATATACACCGTGCTCCTGAGGATATCCATTAACTTATG
The DNA here is from genome assembly GCA_949987775.1 of Aproaerema taeniolella. Classification (NCBI taxonomy): domain Eukaryota; kingdom Metazoa; phylum Arthropoda; class Insecta; order Lepidoptera; family Gelechiidae; genus Aproaerema; species Aproaerema taeniolella. The sequence continues at coordinate 217,187 of OX465262.1, read as the reverse complement.
CAAACACTTCTATAGCGTTAACGAATGAAATCTTACAAAGGAAGTAGTACTTAAAAATGCTTCGTTTCAAAGTTACTTGTGAACTTATTTAAAAGTGAGAAAGAGTCTTTATTCGAGCTACGTTGCCGTTTCTATCAAACTTCATTTGTTACCTTACCCGAGAGCTAAATCCTGTAAAGAGCCTTGCATATATCAGATACTTAAAGTTAAAAATGTTTAAAAAATGATAATTCGGGAATGTGTTCATAAAGAAAAATCTTTATCTTGATGGTCTGAACAGCATGTTTAAGTAAATGCATATCCTCAGGAACACGGTGTATAGATGACTTTAGATTAGTGCGAAACTTTAAGATGACGAAACTGAACAACTTTCCTCAAGGAACTTAAATTAATGAGCTGATTCAAATCCTTATTCCACACTGATTATTGTGAAACCACCCAATCCACATGTTATCGAACACAGGATATCGATGCAGTGCAGTTCCATAACAAAGGGACGCTAATTATAATATGCATTGAATAGAATAGAATAGAAAAAATCTTTATTTTATAGGACATTCAGGATGCCACTTAAAACAAGTCAAGATTACATGAAATACATACAAACAAACATTAAAGGATTTAAATACATACATACGCATTCGTGCTATTGACCCTACTGACTCTACGCCTATTCGCAAAGGTGCAGTCTTCCCCAGAGAAGAACAGGCAAGAAACTCTGAGGGTGCTCTTTTTAAACGCATTACAAATTTTCTTATTTTCTAATTTTAACTAAGTCTGAAATAACTCTAGAGCTGAGCAGTTCATTCCCATGGCTGCTTGTCAGTTATGTAATCAGAAATTTTGTAATAGCCCTTTTTGCAAAGTTTTTGTTTAATTACTGTCTTAAATTTATCCAAAGGTAAATTTTGAATACACATGGGAATCTTATTGTAGAAACGTATACATTGACCCATAAAAGAGTTCGTGACCTTGTGGAGACGACTGTCTAGTACATCCAGTTTATGCTTGGTCCTAGTATTTATATTGTGCCTATCGCTATTTTTCTTAAACAAATGTTCATTTTTCTTCACATATAAAAGATTGTCACATATATATTGGGATGCAAAAGTCAGAATATCTATTTCTTTGAATATTTCTCTAAGAGACATTCTAGGTCTCATTTGATAAATCGCGCGAACAGCCCTTTTCTGCAGGACAAAGATCTTATTGATATCCGCAGCATTACCCCACAGTAAAATGCCATATGACATTAGGCTGTGGAAGTAACTTAAATATACGGTTCTCGCGGTTTCAACGTCCGATAATTGACGGATTTTTTTAACTGCGTAGGCTGCTGAACTGAGTCTGCTCGCTAACTTATCAATATGAGGACCCCATTGAAGCTTTGCATCAAGAGTACCCCATTGAAGCTTTGCATTAACAAAATATACATGTAAAATATGATGAATGCACGACAGACGTAAGAATAAGAATTAGCTCTCAAACCTCCACGTCAATCTACGCAACAAGAACATTCTTGGTATTTATTTCGTTTCTACCAATTATCGGCAGAACGCGTTTCTTTGGCGAGCTAGCAATATAAAATGCAATTATTTAAACTTCGACGTTTTCAATGCTGGTTTTGTTTCGGCGAGAAGAGCTTTGACTCAACATTTTTTCAAAAATTGATTTCATAGTGATGAATTTGCAATTTTCTTTTTACTGAAATGTCAACTTAGCTAGTGTCAAATAGCTTGCTGTGTTCCGCCGGCGCCGGCGCCGGTGCGTGGGAGTACCAGTGGTGCCTTAGTTGGCATTTGCTGGGTTAACTCGCTCCATCGTCGATCTCATCTATGACTTTGGTCAAGATTGGGGTCAAGAGTAACCCATTTCATGATAATAAAAAAACATAAAACTAATTGTTTATTAGGATTAACCACCTCAGCGATACTTGTTTTTATCTGTGAAGATCTGTACTTAATTGACTTATTGCTTTTAAAATATTGAACACTGTGTTTATTATAAGCTGTTGAACCTTCATTAAATAAATAAATAATAAATTAAAGAAGGCAAATTGTATTAATTCAATTGTTCTTTAAGTCACTATTCTTCCTATTCAATCATTAACCGCTAGTCCAGTCATCTTAGTCAAAATAAGGTAACAATCTCGGAATGTGAGATACCAAGCTGTATATTTGTATAAACTTTAACGACTCAACAAGGAAGGTTCACCGATTATGTATGCTTACGTGATTTCTTCACCATTTTTTTTGAAAGAGTATTCTTGAGGTGGTCCCATTATCACCAAGTCAGGATCTGATGACGGAATCCCAGAAAAATCAAAGGCAACTCTTGAATTTAAAAAAACATTGTGATAAATAACAAAAAACGTTTGAATAATAACATAAATTAAAATTATGGAGACAGCATGAAATAAACACCTTGTCTTAACCTACCTAGTAAGCAACAATAAGACAAATTAAATGTAAGTACTTTAAGCAGAATTAGCATGGGTACACCCGAAATATTTTTTGCGGAGTTACGGCAAGTAAGTGCAAACAACTGTCGTCACTCATTTGTAAACTTGTCCGTCTGTTACTCGATTTTTTTTGCTCGTCAGTGTATTTGTTTAATTTCTCGAGTGGAAGCGCCATTTGTTTAGCGATTTGCTACTTGAGGGATTTGCTGGCATTGGTAAAATCATTACTCAATGCTTTTCAAAAGCACATTCTAGCAATTATTAAGAAATAAAATAACATATTTCCCCAATTATGTATTTCTATTACTAGCTATTCCATTTTCTTTCGTTAATCCAATCACTAATGTCATTGCAATAATCACCGTTTTTAGAAATAACTGCGATTGATTTATATCTGTTATGGAAATTAAAACTTTCTTTTAATGACGCTTTCTGCTCGCAAAGTTTATGGGAGTTTATTAGTCAAAGCCACCTTTTTATCTGTATGTAGTCGTATTCTGAAATATCCCCGAATCCAAAAAGTTTGCTTTACGCTGCCAAGTTGTTCCTCTTGTAGAGTCAATTTTCTGGCGCATGACTTTTGAGCATCATCTGCGAAGAGCCGGACAAACGCTACCGAAGGAGGAAGGACGAAAAGACAAACAAACGTGGCTGCAATACAGTGTATCATCGTATAAAAATCACTGAATGCAATAGGTATATGAGAATACCCTCTTTTGAACTTTGCGAAAGGTTTCTCGTGGTAGGGCTTTGAAGGTCTAATTGTCTAGTAATATTTTGGTGTAATATATATTATGTCATCAAAATCGTCAGTTGAGATTTTTGCAGAGAAAATACTAATAGCGCTTTTAAGAAGCTTTTACAACAGATAAGTAAGTACATCGCGGCTCCAGTAGCCCGGTGAGTGAGTGCGCCCGCGCCGCTGCCGCCGTGTTTGCGCACGCATTAGCCGCGCAAGAAATGTCAACAGAGTAATGGCGGCAAACACGACGCGCCCCGCACCCCGCCCGCCTCGCCCTGCCCGGCTACCGACTTCACCAACGGGATTTATAATACAAAATATGAATTTAAAATCACCTTTGTCATCACGACTTTCGAAAGCATTCATTTTTTTCCTTGACCGGTTTTTCAAATTTACTGCCATAAATTTCAGACGTGCTCGCTCGCCTTAATAAGGTCCACGTTTCAAATGTTGCCCCTCGTAAAATGTCTCAAATAGTTGTTTCGGGAGGTCGCGCGCGCGCATTGTTGCGGCGGCCGACGGAAATCCGAAAATAACTGCAAACAAATCAAAATCACTTCGCTACCCCATAAAGCTGCCACAGCGTAACAAATTGCCGGTGAGTCTATCGGTATTGGCGGTCGTTATGCTGCTCACGTTTGACATTTCGGCAGGAGTTGGTTGCGCTGGCGCAGGCACGTGGCCACGTCGATAATTAGCTAGACATGAGTTATGGCGAGTGGCTTCACACCGCTTATGGGGGTTAATAAGGGCAGCTGGCGAGCTGACATGTTTGACTGTCGCTTGTCATTTTTCACCACGTTCATTAGACGCAGCTAATGTTTGCACTCTGCCTACTCCTCCAAGTCTGGCTGACGCGTTAATGTCCAAACAAAAACAAAGCACTTGTGGCATCAACACTTTCTATATCTTTTTATTTTAGTACATGTGCTTACTGAATGAGGCAGCGCTCGTTACGGGAGATCCTATAATGAGCATCCAGGATTTATACCAGAAAAGAAGACCATTTTTAATCGTATGGAGGATGGTCCCACCAAAAATTGTGACGTATAGTAATGAAACCTAAGTGAAATTGTTCCTTAGTATCTCTAGAAAACATGAGTAATATTAGTATTTCTTTGTCTAACGGGAATATTTAAAAATTAATCAAAACAATAGAAACCTAAAAACTTCTTATTTTTTCTATGTCTATGCCTTGACTTTAAACCGGAAGATTGTCGTGTTATAAAGTCGCATGATTTTATGATTCCCGTTTCATTTAAACTTAATCCCTCGCCTAATTGTCTAAAAAATTAAGTTATTATTGTAGTGTAGGGTATAATGACATCTTTATATGGTACCGTTTCTACTGGGCCCAAAAAATTTGTCTTCTTTGATATCAATAAGTAAGCACATGCCCTAAACGAAATACTCAACGGATCACAAATCCATAAAATCTTTTTTTCAAATCCCTCCACGTGGCTCTACAAATCATTATCTATTGAACAATAAAATTGGCTTAGGAATGTTTATTGTTTACTTACCTGTATTGAAAAAGATATTAGAGATGTAAGGAGAAAAGTAACTAATCAACCCATTGTGATTCTCTATCTCTATTACTTATGTAGGTAGGTACATGGTACTGATATTGGTTCGTATTAGGTAGCGAAACTGTCGAGTCACATCTTGTCTGTCTGTTTGTTCAGCGGCCCGTTTGTCGGGCCCCTCTCACCGCGTGTGGCCGCCACTCCTGCGCATACGCTGCGCAACCCGCGCGACCACTCCAGCCTACCCATCTCAGTATACACTACACGGGGCGAGAATAATGCAACCACTTTTACGCATTGAACCAGCACGAATTTAAATTTTATATGTATTTTTCAAATATTGAGTCACTTTTTTTTTATTTTTTATTATAAGATGGGTTAACTCTTGACCTCAATCTTGACCATAAGGTCAAAGATGAGGTCGACGATGGAGCGAGTTAGCCCAGAAAATGCCTATAAAGGCACTGGTACTCCCACGCACCGACGGAACACAGCAAGCTGTTTGGCGTCGGACTTCGGTAGGAGGGTGGTCGCGAACCAGACGGCCCTTTACAGAGCCTACCACACCGCATGAGACCATAGGACGACACCTCAGATTCAGAAAAAAAAAATGAAGTGTCATTGCCTGGGATGGATTACTAGGAGGCAGGTCTCATTTGTGTTTCATTTGTGTTTCACTTGGTGTGTCCGAGTCATGAATACACTACCAAATTTCTTCCCGTAAATATCGAATTTGTAAAGCACCACAAGATAATAACATCTTTAGCGTTTTTCCAATAATAACAGCGTTTTTCCAAATAACAATTGCGAGGACAAGGTGTTTTTTTACCAGCCCATATACGTCCCCACTGAGGGGCACGAACACGAAGGGGAAATGATGATGCTGTGTCTTCTTAACAAAAATGAAGAAAAGCGTGAAGAAATTATTTAAATCCGAACATTTTAGACTGCAACGATTTGGCAACAAATGTTGACAAAAGAATCTACATCATGAATTCCGATATGCCTAATACTTAAACTTGTGCAAGCATAAATATATTTCAAGGGTCATCAGAAAAACTATGTCACCTAGTCAGCGCGATGATTAAATAAATCTTGAGTGAAATTGTTGGCAAACAAACGCAATAAATATTATGAATTCGGTTGCACCGAGCTTTGTTTACCCCTGGGCGGGCCCGGCCGCCGCCGGCTCTGATTGGTGTCACGCGAGTGTGTGTGTGTGCTTATACTGTTAGCATTCCTGCGCAACCTTCGGCTAATTTATTTATCATCCATAAATTAAGCGATGAGACGTCGCAGTATTTTGGCCCGTACATCCCATTCATAAATTACTTGAGCAATTGACATCTTACGACGTACACGGCCTACCTATCTGTAGTTGAGTTGATGAAGGTGTAACTAAAGTAGAAAACGCAATAAAAAGGAAATAATGTCGAGCGCTCATTACCACTCGGACATGAATTGGAGTGTATTGAACAAGGAAAATATTAACTCAGCAAATCAAATTCTATGTAATTATTCCACTATCGGCAGCGAAGTGGATTGCAACACGATCGCTTTACAACGATAAGGGTGAACGCAGATTAGGTAAGTACCTACATTTCAATGTTTCCATGGCTTTTTTATAAAAGAGCCCTAAACTCTGTAAAGTATGGTAAAATTCCAGGCCCTGAATAACTTGGTAATATGGCAATTGAGAAATTGTGTTGCAACTAATTTATAATGTTAAAGCTTTAACTCACGTTACTTAAAGTCGGCGTCGGGCCGTCGACGGCGCGGCGCATGACCTGCCCCACTCTCATGAATCGTTTACTGCAACTAAGGTTAAGGTGCAACTAAGAGTAGAATGGAGCCATTATAGTAGAAACTATATGAAATCTCCAAAAAAAGAAGTTAGGGGATTGCATTTTGCTCTTTCGAATCGAATATTGACGTTATTTTAGCGCTTAACTAATATCAATCAGTTTCTTTGACAAATCTGCAAAACTGGACACTGAACGTGCCAGCTGTTCCTATCCTTGTACAGTCTACCTGTAGGATGTGCATTTCCCTAAGAGCATGTAGCCCAGCGACACATGCGCGCGCGCCGATTGGCCGCCGTCTAATCTCGTAAAAGCGGCCGTAAACAGCTGAATTTCCTCCGATAAGGTAACAAGGACGTTTCACTACACAACACGGTCCATTTTAAACGTACCGTACGGTTTTGATTGAATTCCCCTCTGATTAAACTAACATTCAGATATTGGAACTATAAAAATATGTTCGCATTAGAAACGGGTTTTAATCACGCGGGCGATCATGTTTGGGTTTGTTGATTTAAAAATACTTTTTCTACTACTTATTATTTCACTTCGCGGTATGTGCATCTACCGGCAGTTTCATTCAATGGCATTCCAATACAGTTTTCTACTACTGTGAAAAACCACCGTGAACTTTTCAACCAAACGCTGACATGGAGGCCACAGGATGCAAAGGTAAGTAAGAAGGTATTTACTGCGTATGGCTCTCTTCTTAAATTACGGAATCTGTTGCCGACAAGTACAAAAATATCATTAGCCCAATCCCTAATTCTACTCTCCTAGACTACGCTGATTCCGGTTACCCTGACTTATCCGTGGAGCTTATTAATAAATTATTATGCAAAATTTATTAATAAGCTCATTCGCGGTTCGTTTTCAATCTTCGGAAATATGATCATGTATCCGCTTTTAGACAAAAACTTAATTGGCTCCCGACTCGTCAACGCCGTAACCTCCACCGTCTTTCCACCCTTTATTCTATTCTTTTCAATCCTACTCCTCCTTATCTCAAACAATGCTTTTCCTTCTTATCTACTACTTCTACTCGCACCCTTCGCTCCAATTTCGATCTATCCCTCAATATGCCTTCACACTCCACTAACTTTTTCAATTCCTCCTTCACTATCGAAGCGGTCCGGCTTTGGAACTCCCTCTCTGTCTCCATAAGACGTGCCCCATCCATAGATTCCTTTAAAACCCAAGTCAAATATCATTTCCTTTCCCTTCCCGCTCACTAGCTAGGTTTTTGATTCACTATCTTTGCTTCTATACACTCTACCAAGCTTATTTTATTTTCGTTGCTTACCACTGTCCCTTGATATCTTACTGCTGTCATACCCTAAGGTTGTCTGGAAGAAATTGCTACCTAGCAATAAGACCGCCTTGTTGTACACTATTTTTTATATTCTGATAATTGTACTGTATATCTCTGTGTGCAAATAAAGTATATTGTATTGTATTAATTAAAAATTGTTTAAATAATATTTATTATTTATTTATCATTTATTTCAGACCACTATAATTTAGTCCATACAATGCAATAATAGTGAAAATAGTTTAATAATGTTGTATTTTATTGAAAATCTTGTTATAAACGCAGTTTGAAAGACCCCTGTTTATTAACCCCCGACGCAAAAAGAGAGGGGTGTTATAAGTTTAACGTGTCTGTCTGTGTATCCGTCTGTGTTATCGTTGCTCCCAAACGGATAAACCGATTTTAGTTTAGTTTTTTTTGTGTCATAGATAATTTTATCCCAAGTGTTCTTAACCAGTTTCATGAAAATCTGTTCAGCCTTTTAAAAGTTGTAAGCAATCCAATGTCGGAGGTGATTCAAAATTTTTAATTTTATATGTATTATTTGATAAAGGTGAAACAAAACACTTTGTGCGAGTCGCACGCTGGGCAAGGTCTCTCCCGTCATTTGTGTCGACCGCTCTACAACCATCAATACTTTTATTTTATTGAAAGGGTACAACAACAGAGGTTCTACATTAACATTTAACCACTTGGCGGATGGTACGGCTATCTGATAGGGTGGTGCCATGGTGGTGCTATATTGCCGTGATTTATTAATAAAACGGCTACACAACAACATTTTGCAATTAATTGTTATTCGTCAATGGACGATATCTTTGGGAAATGAGCTTTAATTACCGACAGAGAGATAACTGACCCCATCTATCGGACAAAGATGAAGTTAGTTTCGGTGTCGACTCGTATATATCGATCGTTATTAACACAAACAACGTTAAAGTTTATGTCAGAGGTTTATTTAAATACACGACACTCGTGGTTGGATATCTGACGTTGTTGGTGTCGAGTGCTATTTGTTAAAACACTAAATTAGAAATTAATAAATAAAATTAACTCGCGCGCCCAAAAGTAGGTCGCGGTGTAAGCTGAAAAGATGTACGAGTGGTAGCTCGTGCATATGCAATAACGTTAATTGTTTAGTTGGAAAAACTGTATTTGATTTTTTTTATAACGAATGGGTTCGCTCTTGACCATAATCTAGCCCATGTGCGAAGATGTGGTCGAGGATGTAGCAAGCTCACCCAAAATATACCTTTTCACTCAAACTTTAAAGAGACTCGGGATCGGGTTGTAGGTACATATGAGCCCGGAAACACAGTATACAAACAAAATATCATTTGAAAACCTGGAACATTTTGTGGAACTACTTTATCCTTATTTCATAGAGGGGTGAGTTAACTTAGCATCTGACTGTACATACCTAAAGTATTGACGTTTTCAATTTTCCATGGAAAACATTGAAACTAACGTGATTCACTTCACGCAATAAGCCTGATAACCCCTGTTAAAGTAACTATAGGTTTATCGATATAGGCGGCGACCTCTTGCACGGTAAGGCTATAATAACTTCATAAAATATCGATAGAATTGTTCTCATGCCTATTCTACAGTTTCAACAACAGGTGGATGGATACCTTCCTATTTGCGAATATCGTAATATCTATTTCCCTTATGCATACATTTAATTCAATGAAAGTACGTTTACGTACGAGACAATCAATGTTTTGTCTCGGAGAAACAGTTCATTTGTATTTGTTCCTTTACTCTACACAATATAAAAATAAAGAAATTAAGCTCCTTGGTTTGGAAACAACGTAAAAACTGCTTAAATACGTGGGTATTTCGTAAGAAACAAACTTATTTTCTCGTACTTATAAGTATTAGAATTCATTGATTTACTTACAGAATCATCATAACTTTCAGTTTTGACTAAACGTTTAAACAGTTTAGTTGCTACTGGAATAATAATAAATAATGGAACTCGTGCTGTAAACCATAAACTTGGATCTTCTGCAAACAGTAAAATAATGCTGGCGTCACAAACGTCCTGAAACCTTTGAAATGTATCCGTAAAGTACAATATTTTACACCGCCCGCCCTCCCCGGCTTGCACCGGCTTTAACGAACCATTGCCTCCTTTGTTCTCACTCAACTTCGGCGTTTCAAACGAAAAAAGCAATACATTCCCACCGATATTAAACTTGTGAAGTCCAAAATTAATGAATGCGTTATATTCGCCGAAAACACTAGTAACTGTCAACGACACAGCGTCAAAGGAGATCGTAAATTACCCGCGCAAAGAAAGATGTTTCCCGCCTCGGTCATCTGTCCTTTTCTGACTTATCAGTGTGTGTATAAAGAGCTCCCGCTCTCCGGCCAATTAGTTGGGAGTCAAAGGAACCGATATTGCTGCAGAATCACTTTCAGCGTAGAGCTGCGATCTGCCCGCCTTATAGATAGTCGATTGAATAACTGAATCAAAAACAAATTCCTAAGAAAAAATAAAAAAAGTATTTTTTATAAGAACTGGATTCGCTCTTGATCACAATCACATTGCAGGACTTTTTAGTATTTGTTTTAAACATAAAAAAGTGCCCTTTAGTAAAAGCATGTGATGTAGCTAATATAATCATACAAAAAAAAACTTCACCGTCATTAACGTCCGCTTTAGAAATACTATGCCGTGTACCAGAAAGCACCCTATCTCTTTCTGCGGATATCGTAAGAGGCGACTCAGTAAACACAAATGAGAAATGCCTCCTATTAATCCATCTCAGGCAACGACACCTCAGTTTTTTGAAATCTGAGGTGGCGTCTGAGGTCCCATGCGGTGTGGTAGACTCTGTGAAGGGTCGTCTGGATCACGACACCCTCCTACCGAAGTCCGACGCCAAACAGCTTGATATGTTCTGTTGGTGCGTGGGAGTACCAGTGACTTAACAGGAATTTTCTGGATTAACTCGCTCCATCGCAAAACTCATCTATGACCTTGCTCAAGAGTTAACTCATAATAAAAAAACATTTTGTAACCAGAATTGCTCTTCGTAGCTTTCATATTGTTCATAGCATGTTCTGACATTAAAAATGTTGTCACAATTAATTAAATAGACGTCATCGATAAAGCAATAAATTGCTTCATCCCATCTCTACAGAGTGATACATTTCCGAGCACTGATCGCGTCTTCTATAGCTGCGTACGCGCCGACGTCGCGGTGTAAATAATTTGTCGCGTTTTACACTTTATTAGTTTTATTGTGGATGTCAACCGGCGTGTCTACAATATCTCCGGCAATTTTCACATTGTCTGTGATGGGTTCTCTGACAATTCATTATTTATTTATTTTAATTCAAACGTAAAGATATTTTTGATCGTGTGCGCTGTGCGGTATGGAGTTCCTTTGGTTTAAGAGCTCATGGCTTCTAGCGGACAAAGGACGCTCTCGGGATACCGTGATCCAAACAAATCCGCATTATATCATAAAGGGGATCTGTATACAAAATAACATTATTCTGCGTCTAATAAAGGCTGTGTACCGCCCTTAATTAATTAAGTTAAACGGCGAGCCTTTAGTAACAAGGAAAACTTCTGAGTAGACTTCGACGGGAGTGTCTGTTGCAGTTTCGAAAGTTCAATTTAAAATCGGTTCAAATAAAATAGTCCCTTCTTCTAACGTGTAGTTTTTATCTAGCCAGTCTATTGTCACATTGTAGTTTAGTAATGATAATAGAAAGTATGCCGATGCCGGTGTCGGCGATGGTGCCGCCGCCCGTTAGCGGCAGTGACCCGGTCAAAAGGGGGCGGAGCACCCAGCTCGCGCCACATGTGACACGCGGCGCCACCAAACACAAAGAAATAATACTTCATCTGCGGCCAGCCGGATATATTAATTACATTTTTTCAATTAAGTTCGAAGATTTATCACTGTACAATATTTTATTGCAATGTAACTAAGTAGTCGGCGCTTAGTATTTGAATTGTACCAAAGTGGTAATTTGTGGTCTTTTCCTACCCTGATGGGACAAGATTATGGTGTTTGTATGTACGTTTTCCGTAAAACAAAGTTACATCTCCCTACGAAAATAAGAATTTATTTAGAATTTATAATTTATTTTTAAAGAATTTGTAAAGTTACATCATTGATCAAGTCGTATTGATAAGACCAAAAATGCAGCCTCAACCGAGCCCCCGGCGGCGCGGCGACGCGGCGCCGCACAGTGGTCCCATTTCGAAAATAGGTGGACATAGGACTCAAAGTTCAAATTTCGCTCTGATTTTTTTTTTCAGAATAGATGACACCTCCCCTGACAATGTTTGTTCCGGAAAAAATCTCAAAAGTACTTAAATTCCAAGAAAAAAAATTTGTATTTTTTTTTTGTATGGAGCATTTTACAAATTATTTTTTTTCTAAAGTTGTATGTATTTGCTGGGTCTGTGGTCGATATCATAGTAATGCCTAGGTGACGCTGGACCTAAAAAAAAATAAAACTGGTGCCGCGGTCTGCCGCCGCTAAAAATAATGGACGTTAAAATATTGCAAATTTTTTCATTAAAATTTTGCTGCGGGGTCGATTTATATCCAAGTATTGTAGAAATTCTTAAACTTTTCCTCCATTTCCATTATAGTTTAGTATTTTTACTGAAGAAAATATGCCAAAAGGTCATTTTTTTTCCATTATTGGTCCTTATTATTAAATTTTATGAAAAAATTACTTTCCGTAGTAAAAATCTTTTAAATATGACGCAAAACAAAACCATTTTAACTATATAGGAACTTTTGATGTTCCGTGCAGATTAAACACCACGTGCAAAAATTAATGAGTCATTATGGAGCATTTTGCAAATTATTATTTTTTAAAATTGTGTGTATTTGAGGAGTTTATGGTGGTATAATGGTAATGTTTTAGTGACCTTGGTTTGACTCAAAAAATAAAACTCGTGCCGCGTGTGCTGCAGCTCAAATTACAGGACGTTAAATTTCATTATTGCGAATTTTCATAGAATTTGCGAGTAATGTTGAAAATCTCAACCCTTTTCACCATTTCCATTATATTTTAGTGTTTAAATGTAATTTATTTTAAATTTGATTTATTTTATAACAAATCATGAACGGATCTTTTTATAAAAAATTGGGAGAAAAATGATTTTTTTTTGTTTCAAGCTACAAATATGACGTAAAACAAAACAATATTAACATTCATTATGGGTTCCGTGCTGAGTAAATACCACGTGTTCAAATGAATGCGTCATATATTTCGAAATTTTCATTAGAGTTTTAGCTATCAACTTATGTTAAGTGTTTTTTTTTAATAAAGTAAAGCTATCAGGTTTGAGGAACATGTCTTTTTATATTCCATGTTAAATAATTATCACGTGTATACTGTACAACTAAATGATTCATTGGTACTACCATGCTAGGTATCATTAATGATGGTAACTAATCTGTGTGTATGTACATTACATACGCATGATAATTATAAAGACATGAAATCCTAAACCACGAATTGGTTAGGTGTAGTAATAAAAATACAAATTGATATTGAATCGAAACAAAGGATAGAATTGTAGCCCTGAAAAGGACTGTTTTGTGTAATGCAGTAAATACTGCAGTTGATTACATCAACGGATCTGGAATATTCTCAAGCTGAATATCTGGTTCGTCTTCGGGAGATCCAATCTGAAGCAACTGAACTGTTTCTGGAAACAATTCCTGATGAACTTCTGCAATGGCATCCGAATGCTTAGCAAGATATTCCACAATTTTAGCAAATTCCACTTTCCCATTAGCCTTCAACTTGGACAAGTAGAAATATTGTAGTTCTTCTTCAGAACTATCTTCAGTCATAGAGCTTGAACGCCTTTTTTTCTGTTTGTTACCCAAGTCTTCAAAAGGCTTTCTGGTAATCTTTTCTGTCGATGTTCCTACGTCCGAAGTTGAGGCAAATGGAACTACCTCGTCTTGCGGCAAAGGAACGGTCTCAGGAACAGGATTTTCTGCAATGTCCATTACAGAAATCAAGTCAACCGTATCGCAAACAGGCCAGCTAATCGGTTTCCCCAACCATTCACTATTTTTTCCCCGATTCATGAAGGTTTTCTCGGTTCTGTTTGCTTCTGCCCACCTATTCCTAAGGTTATTTATAAACCGTCTGGAAAAGTCTTTTATTTTAGAGTTATCTTCTTGAGAGATTTCACTGGGTATTATAGACACTAAAAATTCACTAAGACTGTTAGCGTCCCATAGGTCCTTATTAGACCTAATTCGCATGTACAAATCCAGGTTTGTACTCAAACCAGCCATTTTCGAATAAAGTAGTAAAACGCGCACTGTACGTCTTTTCACGGTCACGCGAAAAAGCGAACTAACTGTACGTGCGAACATAAAACTATATATAGGAGCGAACCCCTTCCTTCAATTATGACTCATTTTGTTTATGCACGTGGTGTTTATTCAGTAAGGAACCCTAAAAAGCTTACGGGGACCTGTGTCTTCTAATAGCCTGATTTTGTTTTATTTTTTAATTACAATTTTATTTATATGGTTTAAAAACCAAATTTTGAAACTAAACTAATTAAAACTATCCTTTGTTTCGATTCAATATCAATTTTTATTTTTATTACTAGGTAGGTAACCCATTCGTGGTTTAGGATTTCATGTCTTTATATCTAATTATCATGCGTATGTAATGTACACACAGATTAGTTATCATCATTAATGATACCTAAAATGGTAGTGCCAATGAATTATTTAGTTGTACAGTGTTCACTTGATTATTATTTAACATGGAATAATTAAAAAAAAAACGTATTCCTCAAACCTGATAGCTTACCTTTATAAAAAAATACTGAACATACGTTGATCGCTAAAACTCTAATGAAAATTTCGAAATATATGACGCGTTTATTTCAACACGTGGTGTTTACTCAGTTCAGCACGAAACCCATGATGAATGTTCATATTGTTTCGTTTTGCGTTTTATAAAATAAATTTAACTAATTTACATTAAAACACTAAACTATAATAGAAATGGTGGAAAGGGTTGAGATTTTCTATATTACTCGCAAATTCTATTAAAATTCGCAATAATGACTCATTTTGTTTATGCACGTGGTGTTTATTCAGTAAGGAACCCTAAAAAGCTTACGGGGACCTGTGTCTTCTAATAGCCTGATTTTGTTTTATTTTTTAATTACAATTTTATTTATATGGTTTAAAAACCAAATTTTGAAACTAAACTAATTAAAACTATCCTTTGTTTCGATTCAATATCAATTTTTATTTTTATTACTAGGTAGGTAACCCATTCGTGGTTTAGGATTTCATGTCTTTATATCTAATTATCATGCGTATGTAATGTACACACAGATTAGTTATCATCATTAATGATACCTAAAATGGTAGTGCCAATGAATTATTTAGTTGTACAGTGTTCACTTGATTATTATTTAACATGGAATAATTAAAAAAAAAACGTATTCCTCAAACCTGATAGCTTACCTTTATAAAAAAATACTGAACATACGTTGATCGCTAAAACTCTAATGAAAATTTCGAAATATATGACGCGTTTATTTCAACACGTGGTGTTTACTCAGTTCAGCACGAAACCCATGATGAATGTTCATATTGTTTCGTTTTGCGTTTTATAAAATAAATTTAACTAATTTACATTAAAACACTAAACTATAATAGAAATGGTGGAAAGGGTTGAGATTTTCTATATTACTCGCAAATTCTATTAAAATTCGCAATAATGTAATTAAACGACCTTTAGTAGGCGTTTTATTTTTTACGGTTCAAAGTCACCAAAACATTACCATTATACCACCATAGACTCCGCAAATACCCAGAACTTTAAAAAATAATAATTTTTAAAATGCTCCATAATGACTCATTTATTTTTGCACGTGGTGTTTAATCTACACGGAACATCAAAAGTTCCTATATAGTTAAAATGGCTTTGTTTTACTTCATATTTAAAAGATTTTACTGCAGAAAGTAATTTTTTCATAAAATTTAATAAAAAGGGCCATTAATGGAAAAAATGACCTTTTGGCATATTTTTTCTTCAGTAAACTCCGCAAATACCCAGAACTTTAAAAAATAATAATTTTTAAAATGCTCCATAATGACTCATTAATTTTTGCACGTGGTGTTTAATCTGCACGGAACATCAAAAGTTCCTATATAGTTAAAATGGTTTTGTTTTGCGTCATATTTAAAAGATTTTTACTACGGAAAGTAATTTTTTCATAAAATTTAATAATAAGGACCAATAATGGAAAAAAAATGACCTTTTGGCATATTTTCTTCAGTAAAAATACTAAACTATAATGGAAATGGAGGAAAAGTTTAAGAATTTCTACAATACTTGGATATAAATCGACCCCGCAGCAAAATTTTAATGAAAAAATTTGCAATATTTTAACGTCCATTATTTTTAGCGGCGGCAGACCGCGGCACCAGTTTTATTTTTTTTTAGGTCCAGCGTCACCTAGGCATTACTATGATATCGACTACAGACCCAGCAAATGCATACAACTTTAGAAAAAAAATAATTTGTAAAATGCTCCATTCAAAAAAAAAATACAAATTTTTTTTCTTGGAATTTAAGTACTTTTGAGATTTTTTCCGGAACAAACATTGTCAGGGGAGGTGTCATCTATTCTGAAAAAAAAAATCAGAGCGAAATTTGAACTTTGAGTCCTATGTCCACCTATTTTCGAAATGGGACCACTGTGCGCCGCGGCCATTATTCTAACTCGCCGTAGCACGGGGGAAATTATTGTATAATACTGTGACGGAGCGAATCCTGTAATGACGCACATTTAGTTATTTAATTATGTAATGCTTAGAGTTAACGTTTTCATTGACAAGTACGATTGCAATTACTTATTATTAAAAACATTTAGATACATCAGCAGGCCGAGTACGATAGTGACAACGGTAGTGAGTACGATAGTGGTAGGGATTTTTAATTATTTAGACCCATTATTATTTATAAATATTCGCATGCCAGGCAGTGGCCGAATATGACAGAACCACATTTTACTCATAGTCTTTGTACTCATATTCAGCGCAAAAGCAAGCCTTTGCGCGGGACCCCTCGCGCAATCAAAGTGAAGTTTCAGCGTGAGCCGAGCGCGAGTTTGTCGTTATCGTGCTAGAGCTGCAGACAATCATGTATTATCTTAATAAAATATAAATGCAAGGTTCCGACTCACCGGCTCATCAACGCCCTGCCCTAAGTCTTTGACCTAGAATGCTGAAATTTGGTAGAGTTTCTTTTACAACGTAGGGCAATGAAAAAGGAAGTATTTGAAATTCCCACAGGAACGAAGTCCCGCGCATACTCGTTTGTTAAGATTTGTGAAGTAAAGGTTGATGCTAATTTATCTTTGCTGTTAAGTATAGCGCCCTTTTGCATCCTTGTTTTTTGAAAAAAAAACGCTCGTTCAAGTGGGCTTACGTTACTATTACTTAACACAGTTGCAGCTAATAACTACCGTATCAGTCACAAAATAAGGACAACTCACTAACTAGTTATTAATTCAAATAGATCGACAGAAGTTCAGATTAAAATGGCGAAGCTCTAACGAAAGAAGAGCAAATAAGTAATATATGTTTGTCCTAAATTTGCAATTATATTATATGCATGTTCAGTTTGCAAAAAAATCTGAACACAAATTGTACCTATGTTCAGACTCTACTTACTACTTACTAATTACACAAATATGGAGTAACTTATTGTGTAATGAAAATGGAACAAATCCCCAAATAGTCCGCGACTTTCCAACTGAACGCTTTGCGTTTGCGCACTTTATCACCTCTAATTACTATGGATACTTGCGAAGCGTAAACACCTAATTGTTCAGTTGGGCATTGCCCTACGTATTGTGTTTATTTTACAAAATTCCAAGTTTATTACCAAAAATGTTTTCTAAAAAAATTGTATTTCAAGATTACAAATTAGCGTTCTCACATTAAAACGGATTTACTTAGTAAGTTGAGAATTACCTACTGACATTTTACCGTGACATTGTATTTCTTGGAACCTTACATGACAAACCCATATATGCAGTATTGAAACAAAGTAGCGATTTAAGAGTAAGTGTCCCCGGTCCCCGTGACGATGGCGGCGGTGCTTTGAAGTCGGACGGGCGGGCGGCGGGCGCGGGGCGGGCGGGCGGAGCGCGCATTCGGGGAACCTCGCCACACGTGCGCTGTTGCATGACCAACAATAACCACTATTGCTGAAAAAAACTATGATTTCCCATTACAGAACCCATCAACAGTAACCAAGTAATCCTTTAACCCATCCCTTTCGAAAAATTTGTAGCTTAAAGAAAATTAAAAAAAGATCCAGTTAACAGTAGAAAAAATGAAAATATCTAGTCAAGAGTAATTATAAAATAGCTTTCCGCTCGCAACCCTCAGCCCTCCAACTATTTCTATGCAAAAAATAACCTCGATCTGTTTTAAAGTGAAGAAAGGACTAACCAATACATTTTTTAGCCTGTCTCTATAATACTAGTAATTTTGAGTATTCTAATAAAATGACTGCGCATGCGATCGCATTGCACATCAGTCACTTATAACTGTCACTCGAATAGTCTTTTATAGAGCTTTTATTTAAATATAAAAAACAAAAACGTATCCGCAACAGGCTTCGTCATAACTAAAAACTAAGACAGAAGTCATCAGCAACATGCTTCGTCAGCCCCGAAAAAAAAAAAAAAAAAACCTAAAAATATATACAAAATCAAAACCCTAGTCAAAAAAGCCCCCCCGAAGTTCACCCCGCTCAAAGGTTCCCATGATAACTGGCCACATTCCCGCGCTGAATGGCCAACGAAATCCTTTGAGCAAGGTACTGTCACTTGTGTAGTCGTTTTACTAGTGACACTGACGGTTAACTGCATCACCCGCCCTATTGAAGTCGATGCTAACAGGCTTTAAAATATTTCAGATATTATAGTAAGTAATGACATAATTTTTCACGTTAAAAACGTATGAGTCACCGACTTCAATCCCAACAACAGTTGGCACAAAATAGATATCTAGTATTTTTTGCGGACTACATACCTAATGCCTTTTAGCTGATAACCACAAACGTAGATGACGTTCTGGTTTGTGGTATTTTTTGTTTTTGTTGTTTTTTTTTAAAAGCGCTGTATCATTTTCGATAAAATTTATATGGGACCACTTCAGGAGTATACTCTTTCGAACAAACATACAAAAAATTAAAAAATAATACAAACAGACGAATTGAGAACCTCCTCCTTTTTGAAGTCGGTTGAAAATTTGGAAAATTAAATAAAACCTATGAACAAAATTACGTGCACAACTTAGAATGTCCCAGCTGCCTACTCTTCATAGGCTTACAGTAAAAGTCTATACGTGTACTTTTAAAAAGGCGAAGGCCGACCACCTCTCACCATTATATAACTTGTTTCATCTGATAATCCCCACAATTTGTGTCAATCGTGGAATCAAGTGGTTCGTTAGAACCAGTGATGCTCTGCCTACCCCGTTAGGGATTATAGGCGCATTCGCCGTGTTAATGCCTTTAGCATTTACATTATTTATTTCAAACTTCACACATTAGATTAACATAAAACCGCACACGTTATTAATCTTCCAAAGCTAAATAAGTTTGTTAAGTTGTCTGTAAGTGTTTTAACTGTCGTTTTGGACCGGAGAGACATATCGCGTCGCATCGTAGACGCGACAGGGACATAACGAGCGGTTGTTTTAGTCCTACGGGACTCGGGACTCGTGGGACACGTGCGAGACATCAACTGAGTGGGCAGGACATTTAGCTTGCGGTGACAAAGCGCACCAGGTGGTTTTGGGCCCGTTGGAAATATACATTCGATTTTAATTACTTTGTAAACTTTATTTATACTGTAAGGAAAAGAAAAAAAAACGAAACATAGAAAAGTTAAGCAGAAAAAAGATAAAACTCATTTCTTATATTCTACCTTTTTCTTCAGCTTAATGGTATTTTGTAGCAAAACAAATGACTTGAAAATACAAATGAACTTCAATAAGGACGAGACAGCGAGCTCTAAATGGATATTTGCTGAGTATAATAAATCTATTATCTTATGCCACAGGCGACGGGATGGGATGGGTCTATCGCGCTGCCTCTGCATCGACAGTTTGGTTGGGCCAGGCATCCGTGAAAAAATCATGTGGTTAAATCTGTCTTTAAGTCCAAGTCCTAGGACACAAAGGAGAACTTGAAAATGTGGCGTCTCAGGTGGTGTTTACTTATTTAATTAGTACATTGTGTATTAAATAAACATTTTTTTTAGTTTCAAACCGACTGCACCGCGACACGGTGTAGAATGGACGAGTAGATTCTGTGTAGAGAAAAATAAAATGACGAAATTGTAAAAAATTGAATCTCTTTTCTCTGACCATTTAAAAAAACTCTAGTGCGTGAAGTTATTTTGAAAAAAAAAAAGAAATCATCGCTCATAAAATCGTCGAGCTGCGAATCGAAATAACCGAAAATATTTTAACAAGGATATTTTACGAGCGGTGTCGGTTGCGGGCCTGCGCCTGCGCTCGCGACACGACGACGCTATACTGTCGCAATGTCACGACTTCAAAGCCGCGGCGGCGGTGTCATGTGTCGGCGGACACTGGCCTGTGACACTTAGACACGTGTTCCCATGGAAGTTAGAAGAAAAAATCGGCTCTCTCAAGGAACAAACAACCATTTTTTTTAACTTTAAAAACACTCACTCCGATATTTCCCGTTTCGATTTCCTTCCAAAGGTTGTCTGGAAGAAATCTTAGACTAATAAGGCCATTTGTTGTTGTATTTTTAAATGTATGACGGCCTCTATTTTGTGAAGTGTAGTCATTGCTACACATATTTATGAATAGGTACGTAAGACACCACATAATAGAGCTCATATATATGTCCTATTATAACATATGCCTTCTTCATATAAGTTATGATTTAAGTATGAATTTCATGATCAAGCATCATCTCGAAATAAGAAATGTAACAAATCGCTTTGATGAATAAACGTAGAGTTATATTATTAACTGAAATTAGAAAAAAAACGAATTTTCCCAGATCAATATCTTATTTCTAGCTAGATCAATATTTCGCCCCATAAACCCCTGTATTGCAGCTTTCATTGAAATCGTTAGAGCCTTTTTAGATAACGATGTAATGCTCATTTAATAGTAAGAAATACTCGTGTAAATTGAGTCATACCTAAGTATTTAACATATTCATAGTGTTAAATAGATGTTATTTGTTTGTGCAGCGGACCCGAGCGCGGGCGGCATGGGCGCGGGCGGCGTTGGCGGCGCAGGCGCAGGCGCGCAGCAGTACGGGGAGGTAAACCAGCTGGGCGGAGTGTTCGTGAACGGGCGGCCGCTGCCCAACGCCGTGCGACTCAGGATAGTGGAGCTGGCGCAGCTCGGCATCAGGTAACACGACCTGACTTGAGCAGACCGCAATACTCGACACCAACTGGGGGCAGACCGTGGCAACTTTGAGGGGTCATGAACTGACAGCTGCTGTTCCTCTCCTTCTCAACAAAGTAGCTTTCTTTTCACCCACTCAAACAAAATAAAGATGAACAAATTGGATACGTTTATCATACTAATATTATAAATGTGGAAGTTTGAGTGGATGTATTGGATGTATGGTTGTATGTATGGATGTTTGTTACTCTTTCACGCTCAAACGGCTGAACCAATTTTAATAAAATTTGGTATAGAGGTAGCTGACACTCTCGATTAATAAGCTTGATCGAGATGTTTTACCAGTAGTAAATGTAAACTGTAAAATACATTATCATTCTTGCTGGCACAATGCCTCAAAGTGGGTCTTTGTCTTCGACACGAGATCACGCCATCTGCCCGCCAGTTCTCACTAGGAAGAATCTCGTTGTCTTTTGAGACCAAAAAACAGAAATACAAACTTTCAAGCACCCCACGTAAAGGAAAGTACTTTTTAGAGTTCCTTACCTTTAAAGACTACCTCTACATAAGTTTTTCGTTATTACATTAATAGGGGTTTGGTTTTGGCAGGCCGTGCGACATCAGTCGTCAGCTACGCGTGTCCCACGGCTGCGTGTCCAAGATCCTGGCGCGCTACCACGAGACCGGCTCCATCCTGCCCGGCGCTATCGGCGGCTCCAAACCCAGGGTCACCACGCCTAAGGTACTTACTGCATCCACACCATTTGTACCTAGATCCCTGCAGGGTGTAGACCTATACCCAGACTATATCTTGCCTTATAGAGACGTTCTGGCGTCATCAAATCCTTACAAAGATTTACTTTGATATGTTGACATTTTGAGATTTGGGAATTTTGCGTCTAAATCATACCGATTCGCCTTAGTACCTCATGCTAGTCTTCTGCGCAAGATTGAGGTCAAGAGTTATCCCATCTTAAAATAAAAAAGTTGAATACTTATCATATACTCGTACTCACCTAAGTACTTAATACTAATGTTAGAAAGCGATTTATAACTTCGTAGGTAGATATGATGGATGACAGCTGTTAAATCTTATCCGGAAATTACTCCTACCTTATCGTGTGGGTATAATCTAGTATCTGGCAAACATGACTCAATCTGGTATCAAAACTTTTAAGCCGCTAAATCGGCTCAAACGACGTTTGTTCGCGGATTGTGATCGTGGTTCAACTCTACATCTGTGAGAATGTCAATAGTTCATCGATAAAGGGAAATATCACGAGAAATTGCGATAAATGAATGACCGACCGGCGGCAGCGATAACCTTTGTTATCTAGCTTATCATTATCAACATCAAAGACATATTTTTCTTAATCGAAGGACTAGTTCATTTGAGGACAAGATTGGAAGCTGTATGACTTGCAATCACAGAAGTATCTACAGTAAGTACTAGAGAAGTGAGTTTCCTACAGTGAAAAAATAGAGAAACGGTCCCGTACATACAATCTCCAATTCTTTTTCCTAGAACACTCTAGCTGCTAGACTGTAGCACAATATCCGTGAATTTTCTTTAATCCTTATGTGGACAATGACTCAGGTTGTTACTATTTATACTAATGATTGTGCACAACGATTGATGACCACATTTCTGCAGGTAGCTGATGACATGTGTTGCGTTGTCAGGTGGTGTCGTACATAAAGCAGCTGAAGGCGAAGGATCCAGGCATCTTCGCGTGGGAGATCCGCGACCGGTTGCTGGCGGACGGCGTGTGCGACAAGTATAACGTGCCCTCGGTGTCCAGCATCAGCCGCATCCTGCGCAACAAGCTGGGCGGCGGCGCGGGCGCGCTCTACCCCGTCCCCCCCCTCTACCCCGTGCCGGCGCAGCGCTGCTGGCCGCTGCACCAGCCGTACGACTACTATGTTTACCTACAGGTACTTATGGGCTCCGCTCCGCTCTCGTATTCCTGTAATATTCGACAGATGTTCGAGATTCGATAAAATACCTACCACTGGCGTAAATGCAAAACAGAAATACATTCAGAATCTCGAAATCGAATCGAGTAGAATACGGGTGCTGTTAAAAGTTATGTAAGAATTACTAAAAACCCAAGTATAGCGGTATTTACGCTGTAACAAAGGCCCGATCGACTCATTTAAAACTATTCAGGGTTTTTTCTTAGATTTTACGATAAATAGGTACCATGAATATTTTTCATTTTTCAAACATTCATCATGTAGGTAAATTCGATGATTAAGAAAAAATTCAATTTGTAGAAGTCCGAGCCGGGAGTTAAAGGAAAACGCGAAACTGGTTGGAAGAATACTTTATTGTGAAAATTGACTGGCTTATATACTAGTAAATGAGCTTTGATAGAACGAGATTCATAGTGTGATACCTGATATTTTAATATATTATTTGACCTAAACACATGGGTTTGAATTACAAGACATCTCTCTGTCTCTCATCGGCTTTGACCCTATTATTTGGTATTAAGGTTATATGCGTTATAGTTAAGGCTGATTTCATACTACTTACTAGGGAGTGTACATACTACAAATTAACGATCATCTAATTTTGTTTTCGTTTTAATTAGATTTTATTGGAAATAAAGCCAGTAAGTACTTAGATCTGACGAGCATCCTTTCCCCAGGGCCGTCAGCATGCGACAGCAGCGCCGCACGGGCTGCCGCACCCGCACCAGCAGCCGCCGCACCACGCGCACGCGCACGCCTTGTGACCCGCGCACCCCGCGCCGCCCGCGCACCCCGCGCACCCGCGGTGACGTCACACACACCCTCCGCTACACCACCGGCATTTGCGAGTCTTCAATACGATATACAAGACTTTATCTCGCGTGGTGATACTTAGTGATACTACCGGTACCGTGCGTACTTAGTGATACTACCGGTACAATGATAACAATGCGGACAGCTGTTAGTGACAATTGCGGGTTGTGTAGTGTACCTAGTGTAAAGACTGTCAAACAAGAATCTGTAGTTTTTGGATGGAGGTATCGACGGATTTAGATCTTGAAACTGTTGATGCCGAGTGTAAAATAAAATATGAAGTGCTGATGTGATGATAAATGAACGGAGGTTCTTACGAAGAATTAGATATCTCCTGTTGTCTTCAGATATAGTTTTAGTTATAACAATGAAAACCTGTTGTGACAGAAACGACCCATGTAGCTCTGCCTCGCGTTCTGGATCATTCGAATCCCTTTCGATGTTCCATATAGTGCTAGAGAAAGAACAAGTACTCATAAGCTTTTTTGACTGCATTAAATCGAGTGCTGCAGAATACGGGGCCGGTCCAAATGTCTTTCGAAAGTATAAGTTTTTCATTCAAGTAAAGATACAGTGAAGATATTATGCAAATCTTGTTCATCGCATAGTGATAATCACTTATATAGATACGATGCGATGATGTAAATCAGTGAAGTAGACGTTATCTGTATAGAAATATGTTGATAAATAAAGTATTATTTAGTGTACATAGTGATCGAGTTGAGTAGAGCGTGTCATACGAGTTTAGTTAGATAACAGAAGGATTGTAAGATAACTGATAATTTGACAATACTAACAACTGGTTTATAACTAATAGCATATAATTCAAATAACGGAACTATAAGATACAAAATCCTTTAGTTAAAAGGAGTATCGATCAAAATAAATTAAAATAATTTCAAGGTTGCGAGATCAACTGATTTTCTCAGTGTAGAAAATCAATTTCATTTTCTTAACCCAAAACTTTTATTTTTAAAAGTTTCAAGGTGTTTTAAAAAAACCCAAAAAAAAGAAATTCCAAAATTTAATTTTAAAAGTGAAATAGTCGCAACTCTAGTAAACAGTTGCACGGTTTGACATCTTTCGAAATGAAAGTTTCATATAATTAATATGACATACATGTCATATTTCTAATAGAGCTGCGCAATATTAAGCTAAATTTTAATTAATTTTGAATTAGCTTTTTTTTTTGGTTTTTTTGAAACACCTTGTATACTTATTCAAATATATATTTGAAAGCTGTGGATGAGGCGATTTAAAAAGTCATACTTGGCCAAGTCAGAAGGAAAGATATTATTAAAAACTACTGTTTAATCGAGTATATTAACGATAACGAAAACATATTGGCCTTTTACGTGTTATGACTGTAGTAGATGCAAAACATATTTTTACAATACACAATATATAGCACACTATATAAACATATAGCGCAAGACATGCGCGTAGAGCATGGTGTATAACAAGGCGACCTAATTGCTATGTAGCAATTCCTTACAAATCAGTTTTTTATATAATCGTATTCTAACAGAAATGAACTTTCTTATCAGACAGTTTTTTGCTTGGATATTTGAATATAATCTGATATGCGGATAATGTTATATCAAAGTTTATATTTATGTAAACAAAACAATGTATTGCTTCTTATTTATACGTATTCAGATTTGATTTGGATTTTCTATGATTTTGTATTTATGTGCATCGGCTATCTTACAATTCTTTTACTGTATAAATTATTTACTTGTGGATGCGATTTTCTTTAATATTTAAGTTGGTGCAATGATGTACATATTTATAATAATTTTAAGCTATATTTAAGGCAATGTTGGGTACTTAACTTACTAGTATGTATAGGTGATATTTTTCACATTATTTTGTGTACAAGTACTTATTGTAAAATTAAAAATATAATTTTTCTCAAGTATCTTCTAAATACGACTCTGTCATAATATTTTGGGAATATTGAAAGATTCAGTGAAATAAATGGTTTGTTATATTAAAACGTTTTGACAAATTATTTCAAAATCCAAAACAAAGTCACCACCAACGACCGTCGGTTTGCACTAACGTTACAATAGATGGCTAAGGAAAAGCTGACGTAAAATAAGGAAAAACATTTCATTTTCTATTAGAAAATATATTAAACTAACAACAAGTTGATGTATGTAGAAAAAAAACCTTTGAAATTTGTGATACTGAAACGTTCACCAAAGTACTTTTTACTGTAATATGTATGACGAAACCGTAAAAAAAGTGGGCATATGCAGAAACAGAAAGAAGAAAAATCTGTATATCACCTCGTAAGATTTTGTACGGGTACCTAAGTAAATGTGAAATGAAAAAAAAAAACTTAAAAATAGAATCACTAGTCCAACTTTGCAACAAGTTTGACGGCTATTCGAAAAATTATGTTTTCATTTCATCGCGACGGCGCGGCGGCGCGCGCGCAGCTACGAAGAATGTCTAATATAAATTCATAATATTAAAAAAAAAGAACTGATGGCTGTTGCAGAAAGAAACTTTTCTGGACAATTTATTGTATGAAAACCGTATTCAACATTTAACGACTCTTATGAAGTTGGTGTAATTTAAACAGCTTGTTTGATGCTGTTTGGTTGAGAGGTGTGATGTTTTGGGTTCGATCCCCGGTGATAAAAAATCATTCGTCTGAAAATCCGATGTTTTCGAATACTAAACTAAAACCTACCAAGGCTACATCTAACATGCTGAAAAACGATAAGTACAAGGAAAACTTAGTATGAGCCATTGAATGTATAGCTTGGTGGTGTTACTGTATAGGTATTTATTAAACAATATCGTACACTTAATAAGAAATCATTTCACATACAGGGAAAACAATTGCATGAACAAAATGTAGGTATGATACCAAAAGATTCTAGGCGTTCCCTAGAAGTATTTTTTATATGGTATTGACCATCCTTCACCAGACGCAGCCGCAGGTTACAGACAACAGTCAGCACAGCCGGCAGTTACATGAACACGTAAAAAATAACCGGTCGTTAAAAATATCGGTTAATTTTATTGTCGCCAAGGCGGACGGCAGCGCGGCTGGCTTTACAACCGAAAACAATAAACGGATATCGCAGCCCCCAATTAAATCTCGCTTTGTTTCCGATTTAATACACTAATCCGAAATTTTACTGTATTAATAACAAATTTTATGACCGCGCAGAAAAAGCACGGGAGAAAAAAAAGATGGCGGCCAGGTCAAAGGTAGAGACACACTGAGACGATTTACTTACCTACTGAAAGAAGCTAGCTAGTTCATGATGGCCGTTTTTTGGACCAAAACAATTTATTTCAGCAATTGTAACATAATGTAAGAAGAAACTAGACAGCGCGCCCTCCACCCCCGCTTCACCTAATACTTAAGCTTATTTGCCCACACGATGACGGACGTTTGATGAAAAAAAGAATTTGATTGATTTATTGATCGAAATTGTGCATATTATCCGGTCAAATATGCAAATGTCCGTGAGAGTTTCATTTATAGTGAGAGTTTCCGTGGTTTGGAAGCAGGCATTGATACTCGTATATGTATTTGATCCTAAGTCAATGTTCGGAGGGCACGTTAAGTCATCGGTCCGGGCTGTTGTCGATTGACTTACAGTCGTTAAACCAAAGTCAGAAAGTTTGGCGGTTTGAAAAGTTTGACACCAGGGTTAGTTAGGTTCGCCACATACTTGAATAATGAAGGAAGCAAATACCAAAATCCGTTTTTCATAATTGCTTTAAGTTTTGAAAAGAAAAAATAAGTATAACAATATTGCTAACCCCCTTTATGGTCGGGTTTGTGGGCTGATGTTGGGACGAGTGGGATATTTTTACAGTCTTCTAATTGCATCATAGTTTCTTTAAGTTATATTTTATATAACTAGATGTGCATCTGGCTTTAACTGTCACCGGAGCCACAGCCTGCGCCGGCGCAGCGACGTAATTAAAACCGGCGCGCTTTGTGCCGGCGGCGGCGGGCGGCGGCGGCGGGCGGGGCCAGTGGCCGCCGCACTACATTGCTATGCTACAAAATGCACTCCGGCGCATGAAATGGCCCTCGCTCCCACGACTACAGCCCCTATACTGCTCAAAGAACGTACGCTACTTTAACAATACTCTAGGTAGGTATATATTATAATAATAAATGTAGGTAGATATGCCACGCAGGTTGAGGTTGCGGAAAATAAAAACAGTTGGCCGCTGAATGGATAATTCGATGAACGAAACCTATGAGGGACCTATCAAAATCTAAAAACCCTGAACTCTTGTTAGAATAAACAAATTTTCTTAGATAGTAAATGTAGTTTAAGTTTAATAGTAATTACATACAGCGTGTAGGGGACAGCTGAACAAAAACTGAAACCGTGAAATCAGACCAGCATATTTGCAGTACGTTGCGTAGCGCTAAATTAGCTGACTAAGAAAACTCCTTAACTTTCAATTTCTGGGAAAAATATGTTACTAGACTTATAAGTTGTAACGTAAAGTCAAAAGTGCTAATGTAATTATGTTGCTGATGTAAATATATATCACTGTATTGACATGTTCAAGAAACATTTTATGTTTTCAATTAAATAAACACTTTTGAGTTTGATCTTAGTTGAGAGATTTCAATATTTGAATATTTGTTATGCTGGCCCTAAAACCTTGTTTAAAGGAATCGTCATTTTAACCGAACGTTCCGGTTTTTACCAGTGTAACCACGAGGAAGACCCTAGGTTCCTGTTGGTACTACCGCAGCAGAGATTGACGTCGTGACACATAATAAATAATTGTACTAACGTAGTCGTAATATACTGATGGAGTAGCTTTTCGTTTAGCGATTATATTATCTAATTTTTCTGATAAAGATATACGAGGAGATTGTATGGATGTTTGTTTGATACTTTTTACGCCCAAACGGCTAGACCAATTTTGATAAAATTTGATATGGAGGTAGCTGACAAAGACTACATGATTTTCCCAAATTCCCACGGGAACGAAGTTCCAGCCAGAAAGCTAGTTAACACATAGTTATGGTGACACTTATTTACATATTTACTATGAAATTGATGCGGAATATTACTTATATTAACCTATTTAGGTTGGAGATATACTTAAATAGGGAAATACTATGACCCTAGTCCACGATGGTTATGCTAAACGACTCACCCACCCCACCCCCCGCAACCCCGAGTCCCCGGGGACGCGGCGGTCGGTGCGGTGGTGTCGATTTACAAAGGCCGCGCTGCGACTGCCCAGCGCCGACTGTTTGCCGATTCGATACACATGACGTGACAGACTTCTCTAACACCACAGCAAAAACTAGCAACGGGAACTAACGCAAGGTCGATTGGAAACGAGGTAAGGGCAGAATTAATCTTCACAACTTAACATTATAAAGAGGAAATATTTGAATATTTTGTTTGCATTG
This sequence comes from Aproaerema taeniolella, assembly GCA_949987775.1. Taxonomy (NCBI): domain Eukaryota; kingdom Metazoa; phylum Arthropoda; class Insecta; order Lepidoptera; family Gelechiidae; genus Aproaerema; species Aproaerema taeniolella. Next base: position 187,675 of record OX465262.1, on the reverse strand, counting down.
AATAGGCTCCGAAAAGCCAGGACCGATTAAAAAAAAAGTTTCACCATTAGAATGCTACATTATCCCTGAGTAATATAGGCTACATAATTTTACCGAATTCCCACGGGAACGAAGTCCCGGGCGGAATGCTATTAGGTATATTTTTTTTACCAGCCCATATACGTCCCCACCGAGGGACACAAAGGGGATTCAGGCCATAGTCCACCACGCTGGCCCAATGCGGGTTGGTGGACCGCTCGTCTATCGAAAATTTTCTTGGACGGGCGGATTTCATCACGATGTTTTCCTTTCCTTCACCGTGAGCAAGCGAATTTAGTGGAACAGGCCCGCACCAGGATTTGACCCAAGACCTTCGGATTACAAGTCTGGCTCATTACCAACTGGGCTATTAGGTATATACTTAGTAATAATGAAAAGTATCTTTATTATCTGCTTACCGTGAATTTATTGTGTAGAGAACAGTATTCATTATGTAGAGAACAGTATTTATTATGTAAAGAACAGTATTTATTATGTACAGAACAGTATTTGCCACAAAAACCATAAGCAACGTTTATCAGTAAAATCCACTTCACTTATGGGTACAATCAACAAATGTTCACTTACGATCATAACAATCGTAGGTATCAAGCGATATCTTCCAGGAAACCTTTGCAAAGAAGTTGAGAGTAGAAAATACTTTATTTATTTATTGTACAAAACCAACAGCTTAATTAAAAGACATGTAAAATTAATAGCTAGCTTAGGTCTAATTGTAAAGCCAATTACATGCTTTCTAGTTTAAACAGGAGGTGGAAAACATTTGCAAACCTAGTACAGTTACCAATGTGTCTAAATATTAGCAAAATTAAATTACTGTATAAATGATTACTGTATAAAGCACGAGCAATGTCACTGGAGTGAGTTTCCTATCGGTTTAGCTTTAATATAGTAATATTTCGAAAGAGGAACAAAGAAGGATCACCCAATTTAACCGCTCGAGACTCAATTTCACGAGTTAAAGAAACAAAACAAAAGGAAAAATTAAGCGAAAGTGACCATATGAACCCTCTTATGTGAATATGTACGCGCGTGTGTATATGTGTGTGTGTGTGTGTGTGCGTTGTTATCGTAGGGCTAGCAGCAACAATTATTAATTATGAATACATAATAATTTGGTCATAAACTGATATTATTGTACTGTATTTTTTCTACGAAGTTTCTTTTTCTGCAAAGGTATGTAACATGAGATGAAGGCGCCACACTCGGTGACCCACCACCCGTGACGTGGGCGGGGCAGCGGCCCGGCGGCACGGGCAAAGGGCAAGGTGCGCCTGCGACGACGCGGTCACCACTTGCATCCTGCATCCATTATGTCTGTCTGATAATCTGTTGAGCAATCAATCTTCTTCCGTATCGTGTAGGTATATAGTCAAGTGTGTGGCGACCTTGCTGGCTAATCCTGGTGTCAGAGTTTTCAAGCCGCACAACCGCCTCTGAATTGGTTTTAACGACTGTATCATTTAATTGACAACAGCCTGGCGGAACCGACAGCTTAACGTGCCCTCCGAAGTATGCAAACGCTCGTGATAAATTGCCACTTTGGTCACTCATCACGTTTCCTGCCTATATGTACGTTACTTAACCACACTGATCCGTTTGAGATCAGCGAACGCTACTGGGTTACGAGGCCGAGGGCTAAATCGATACCTACAACACTAGCTTTCCGCCCGCAAGTTCGTTCGCATTGAAAAGTAGCCTATTTCACTTTCACAGCCCTCAACTCTACCTGTGCAAAAAACCTGATCGATCGTTTCAACGTGAAGGAAGGACAAACAAACAGACACACTTTCAGATAAATATAAATAATGTTTTAGTTAGAATTAGCATTCGTTTTTGTTTTTAATGAAAATTATCAGCTTTAGGAACTGTTAAGTTACGTAATTTTTTGCTTTCCCCTTAGACATTAATCTTCACGTTGTTCCTTCAAGTCCTCTGTTTGTCTCAGTTGACGTCGTTGATAGTGTTTGTATAATATATTATCAAATATTTTTTATAATACCTCTACAATCAGATATGTAGGAGGTGATAGAGCTCGTTTCTGTCTGGTAGAGTAGAACCTAGTGCAAAGACCACATGAAATGGAATGTGTATTTGGGAGTAGCTACCGGTTTGATGTGAACCTGTCTGTTTGTTAAAGCGATGATAGTCGTGGATTCAGTTCCTGGTCAGGAGGAGGTTTAGTTTAAAAACAGGATATCTAACAATGCCTGTATTATTTCCCAATGGATCCATTGCACGTCAAAGAAAATTTTTTATTGCCTATTTGAGTTTAGATAAATAAATATAAAAGGCAAAGTGACATTGTTTGTTTTTATTTTGTGATTATTAGTTCGTTTAATTCACGAACTCTACATTTTGCTAAAACTTTACATGTGCTGCCATCTGGCGTCGAGTATCTTTATTACTGATCCTGGATCGTCGCATGTTTTCATCTAAGATCGTGCATTCGCTACTCTACGCTAGATGTCACTGTTAGAGAGTCTCGTTATGATTAATTAGTTTTAGTTGCGAGATTAATTATTTTTAACATCCGTTTCTATTCTTACTATCAATAAAGTGACTTAAAAGCAATAATCCGAGCCGGATTTACTGTAAAAATATGCTGCAACCGTCGTTATCAATCGATTAATAATCTGACGAGCGTCGATTGCGGAGCGTCGCGCTGGGTGAATGATTTGATTGTCGACAATTGTTATCAATACCTATGAATAAATTCTGAAAGCCTTTTTGCACACGGCACTGAAATATTAGTGCCGTGTGATTAACTGTTAAGGCGAAGATGCTCTCATGATAGACAACACTCTTTGTGTGATAGCTTATATCATTCTCGTCATACGCTACAATAGCATGTCAATAAAACAACCAGTTACTGTTTCATATCGTATTGTTAATTCTTCCAGTCTTACACTCCCGCCCCAAATCCCTGTCGGGGTAGGCAGAGCATCATGTTTTCAGAACCACTTCACGCCACATCTGACTACCTATCTGACATACATTTTGAAGATTATTAGATGGAATAAAAGGATTGTGTTAACAGGTTGTCAGCCTATAATCAGAAATCTTTTCGTAAATGTAAAAATAGAATTGAAACATATAGGTATCTTTATATTAAAATTATAGTCATAAGCTTATATATTTTTGTAAGTAGATAAGCCAAGAGAGGCCGTCCTTGTTTAATAACAGAATGTTTTAAAGGTTTGGTATACACATGTGACATGTGGCTTGACACTATACATATATAAGTATAGTGTCTCCTTAATAGTTGCACACGGCCCGCCGGTTATCTGGTGTAAGTGTCTCAATCAGGCGGGCGCGACCGTGAACGATAGCGAGCTCCTTGCGGCGCCCGCGCAGCGCCCGCCGCAACGGCTGCGCGCGCGCACCAACGTTGCTAGGTGTACCCGTCGCGCCTCGGTACAACGCTGCGCCTACTCCTTGCTAGTTCATCCAATTATACTTGTGAACTTTTTATGCTGGTAGACCTGTAGGAAATGTTGTGTAGGGTCACTCTTCGTTACGTGTTACCTACGTAGGTACCTGTACTTGGACAAGCAAATAAAATAACACTCGTCTATAAATAATGATACTAATAAGTACTTAAACCAGATAGTATATAAACACAAGATGCATCGATCAGTACTTAAGTAGATTGTTATGAAATATGAAATAGTTATTTAAGTTTGAAATAAGATATAGGTGTCATGTTTATTGAATTATGTTTTACTTATACAAATATGTAAAATTCGATTTTCCAATTAATTTATTATTACAGAACTGCCTGTTGGTACTTTAATTTCATATCTACACTGCTGATGAATGATGCTCAAAGAAATGGTATTGCGTTTTAACTTTCAGTTCAGAGCATTTGAAGGCTACTTTGCACACGTCTTCCGTTCACATTCACACGGCATCTTCACTGGAAGCTGCTGTAGCCGCACACACAACAGCACACCGCGCTCTGTGACACCGCCCCGGCGCCGGCGCCGGCGCTGTCCGCCACGGCCGCCGGGCTTTTCATATCTCCACAAAAAAAATAGCGTTGCTCTTTCTGTTAGGTACTTTATATGTACTACATTTACTGGAGATATCCTAAGTTTTCTCACAACTACTGCGAAACTCAACACCCTACATGGTATCTACGATTCATACCTACCTACTTACTTGTAGTTTGGCGCGTGTTAATTGTGATTTAACTAGATATAACTCGAAGTGATGTGATTTCATTATAGTGAAGTGAATGTATATGGACGACTATTCAATAATCTGGATTTCTTTGGGAGTCGTGCAAGGATGGAATAAACTTCCGGAAGAAGTAGTTTCGGCACCAAACGTCAAAAACTTGCTAGACAAACACATCACAGGCATAGGCGTTCAACTGGATGCAGGCTATTTTATCAGTTGTTTCAACTGCCTGCCTGTCTAAAATTATAATAATATTGTGGCGAGCTGACGTCCCTTGGGTCCCATACCCCCGAGAGTCGGTCAGGCCTCTCTCTCCGCTTGCCTTTAGTGGTCGGTTGTTGTGGACCCTAGCAGGGGCCGCAGGACTTGCCTCTGGCTTGCCTTCACTGGCCGGCCAGAGTGGGTTGTCAGACCTATATGCTCGCAGGGTGGAAGTGAAAGATGCATAGGTAAGTTGCGAGTTGGTGAGGTGAGCCGATAGGCCACCGAGCAGAAAGCGGTACACACATACCTAGCTCTCGACACCCTGCGAGCCTCTCATGCGATGTTGCCCTTGTCGCACTTTGCGTGCGGCCGTTTTGGGGGGCCCATCTTTAGAGAGTTGGTGAGTCACCATCTTCCCATTGTTCTCGTTTTTCAACATTGATAGGGCAGGTGTCATAGTCCTGCCCATAGTTCAGTTACCCAGTCCACTAGCCTCTCAACCCAATACCTAGCTCAGTTTCCTTTCCTTCCATTCCTTTCAATAGTTCCGCACTAACTGGGGGTTGTCTTTGGGTGCATTTCTATAGTGAACAGAGATACCTGCCGGTTAATTGGTGTCACATTACTAAATTAAATAAATTGTCTATTGAACGGGTTGGCTTAAATTCGGCCCCACGCAAGCCTTCCAAAAGTCTGGGACTTAATTTCTCGAGATTGTATGGGTCATAATAAGACAAACATAATAAAAATATAAAATTCTTTGTTTAACAATATACCCAATATTGTTAAACACTATTTACCATGGCCAGTCGTGTTTAAGGTTAAATTAAATGTGCAGATACTATAGTAAAAAAGATGCGGCGTATCATATAGACAATTTAATTTTTTAATAATCCAAATTATGAGTCGAGCCTTTTAGGTTCTATAAAAGTTAGACGCATTACAAAGCGATTCCTACCGTGGGAACATTGTAGAGTTTTTAGAATTTTGAGGAAGTAGCCGCTACCCTAAGTTATGGTTTTGACAGGGTATCAAACAGCGTCATTTGTATGAGACGATGAGGAAAGGCTTCTTACTCCGCGTTCGCGTGGACCTAATATCACTATTCTAATAAGCCTACTTCGGAAAAAGACTCGACGCTTAGACAACACTGCCCGCAGTTCTGACAAATAATTAAACAAGCTAGGTAACTGATTTTTTTATGCTACACATTCAAAGGCCTACCCTAAGGTTTTCTTTTGTGTCGGGCGTTCCTCGTAACATAAATAAAGACAGTCACAAACACCCATGACCTGAGAACAAGCATCGACTTTTTACCAACATAAAAATTTGTCACTACCACTCGATCAATTAAGCCGTCATGATTAGTTCAGATGTATTTCTTAACATTTTATTAATTATTTACAAAAATGTACTGAAAAGCTCTTCTGCAATGAAAGTGCATAGGAATGTTAATTTCATATCATACTATATTTTAAAACAAAGTCCCTCGCCGTGTCTGTCGTCTTCTTATCAGCCCATGTACTCGTATGTCCCCACCGAGGAGCACGGGTCTCAGATCCATTCGAAACCAGAAGGTTGCGGAGTCAAATCTCGGTGCGGGCCTTTACCACTAAATTCGTCTTTTCGGATTTATGTACGGATTTCTATTAATTGTCACTTGATCAGCGGCAAACGAAAACATTGTGATGAAACCCGCACGTCTAAGAAAATTCATTTTCGAAAGACGAGCCGTCCACCAACCCACATTGGGCCAGAGTGGTGGACTATGGCCTAAATCCCCTTCGTGTTCCGAAGGGAAGCCCGTTCTTCTCGGTGGGGATGTATTTGGGTTGGTTAAAAAAAATAAAAAATACATTCAAGCAAATTGCAATAATTGTTAAAGAATAAAATTAAATGAACTGAATTGAATTGCTGCGCTATTGGACCTGAGACATAATTTCACGACATCACCACCCTCCCACTACTACTTTAAGGAATTACCTGCCAACGAGCCGGGTTTAGTCGAAATGCTTCCTGAAATCATTTAATACTAATGTTATAAAAGTGGCTGTTTTTGCCGTTTGTTGAAGTCCTATCATAACAATAACATAACAGAGAGCCATGAATCGAGGTGTCTCTACTTTATACTTATCTTCGGTAACGGAGTCGCAAGGGGAACTCTAGTAAAGTCCTTTAGCTTTAATAAGATTTTGGCCGTGTGGTGATCGGTTGAGAATAACACCACCCCATCTCTTTCTGAGACCTGCCTCCTAGTAATCCATCCCAGGCAACGACACTTCATTTTTTTCTGAATCTGAGGTGTCGTCCTATGGTTTCATGCGGTGTGGTAGGCTCTGTAAAGGGCCGTCTGGTTCGCGACCACCCTCCTACCGAAGTCCGACGCCAAACAGCTTGCTGTGTTCCGTCGGTGCGTGGGAGTACCAGTGCCTTTATAGGCATTTTCTGGGTTAACTCGCTCCATCGTCGACCTCATCTTTGACCTTATGGTCAAGATTGAGGTCAAGAGTTAACCCATATTATAATAATTAAAAAAAAAACTAAGCCTATTGAATCCACTGGTTTTCTATTAATACTGGCAAAATCAAAATCAATGTGAAAATCAATACTGGCAAAATCAATGTGATTATAATGACATAGCAGTAAATATTGAAATAACTATTTGTCCAACTACACAAGTTTTTAATGTAAAATTAAATATTTATTTCATTCAATACATAAATGTTATAATACTTCTCGGTTATAAAGCAGATAGCTGTGGAAATTATAAGAAAAAACTTGCTGTATTCCAGACAATGGGGTACTGTTCCAACAAACATAAACGATAATAGGTATATGTATATAAAATAAATAACTATAAACATACTCGATGGTATGTGCATCCAAGATAATGCTGGTTACGAGTAGAGGTAGGGAAATGTACACTTATTGATGAAAAATGTTTTCTGTCTGTCTTTATTTGCCTATACTGAATGTGACCACTTTAATTAGTTAGAGATCGTATTTCTCCTTATCACTTTATCTGTCTCTCTAATAATTTCCGAGTAATACTTTAGTAACCTGCCTTGTTGTACACGCTATAGCCAATCAATTGGCGATCGCAGTGCACTCGTTGTACACAAAAAGAAGTTTCTCGACGATCGACATCCTCTAATGTTCTCCTCACATCTACGATACACCTGCGTGAAGACATGATGTGATAAATTTAATAACTGATACCAGCAAACCAGTTTAATTTTAATTTCCTAATATCTTTTAATGCTGTTTAAGTACTACGTATACAAAAATACCGCTTAAAACGCACATGAAAACGAAGTCACGTAGTGCAGCTAGTATGCAGTAAAATACCTTAGCACAAAGAATATTATGTTCACATCAGTAAAATGTGCATTGGATGACCGATACACATATATCTATATGTTTTAATGGGAGTCATTACATTCTTGTAGTGGATAGAGTAGGAAATCAGAAAATTAAATCAGAGCGAGCTGCTGCCTGTGAAGGACTCTACAGTTCTGGCAGTCTTGCCGGTTCAGACATAGACAATATCTTATTACACACCAAAAATAGCACAAAAACTTTTTCGGTATTATGTCGGATGCTGAGGATGCCGTTAAAAGACCGGGTCGTCCCAAGCCATTTCAGTTCCTTTGCCCTAATGTAGAATCATGTCCGAGACATAAGAGGCCAGTAAAACTTAACTAAACTTCCATTCATGCCGATCAAAAACCTTCAACGCCAGAGTGTCAAACGAACACTAATATGAGGATAGAGTACTGATAACAAAATACCAAAACAAAATTATGATTCGCGGATTCCAAGTAAAAATGTGCATCAAACAATACTACGAGTAACAACACAGACTGACACACAGGAAAGTGGACTTCAAACATTTGACAGTCTGCGATCAAATTCTACACAATACTTTATTATCTGTAAACAAAACACGTACCCACATTAACTTAAGTTATTCTTACAACGCTTTGCCTAATTTAAATCACATATGTAAGTATAGCATATGAAAGATAATATGTTATATTATATGTCTGTGAATTTTAATTAAAATGAAGGAATAACCTTATACAGTCAGCGAAACTTTTACAAGTGATACTGCCCATGAAACTCAACAACTTTGCCCCTGATTCGTATCCTACATTTCGTTAAATTAAAATTAACCAACACATTCAAAATTCCAAATGTCTCCGCAACATCAAGTTATCAGTAGTTCGGTAATGAAATGGGAGTTTGAAGGTCCGATCGTCGATTATTGCTGGATTAGACGTTTATATAGTGTCTTCGGAGTGCGCGCGCGCCAGTCTCACTCTGAATACACACCGCCATCGCCAGTGAGAGAGAGAGAGTCTACACTACACTTCACACTACCTACCCGAGTCCACTTTAACTTCGTATCAGTTGTAATAGGTAAGATTTCGCTATTTTACATAGTAGGACGATAAACCATATACATTAGCTTAGTTACTATGTCTTGTACAAACCTAGCACCTACATTTTGAAATAAAATTTGATAAAATATAAAATTTGCGGTATTACATGTTATTATCATAAAATGTTACATAAAAACCAATTATCACTGTTTCGGAATTTAGATTATAATTTCGAAATAGAGATAAAGTTTTACGAAGCAGTAAATACTTATTTCGGGAAAAATTAGGGCAAATATTTTGTAACACTATTACACCCAGTATTTGTATTTTAATGCCTAGTATCGTGTGTCGGAAACCGGGCTTATCGTTGAGAGCGATTGACGCGAAGCGACGACGAACGCGACAAACGGACGCGCGAGCACCTCTACTGAATGCTAAATAAAGGTGTGCATAATAAGCACATCACACGCGGTTAATTTTCATTCTTTTAAAACTAATTCTTGGCAAGGTAGATATTACAAAACTCTTTTAGTGCACGTTTTTTTTTTACTATACACTCAAAGGCCCACACTAAGGTTTTCCCTTGTGTCGTGGGTCCCTTGGAACACACATAAAGACAAACACAAACACCCAAGACCCGAGAACAAACATCTGCTTTTTACACAAATGTTTGCCCCGACTGGGGATCGAACCCAGAACCCGCCGATCAAGAGGCAGCGTCACTACCACTCGACCAAACCGGCCGTCAAACAGGCCTCACAGTATTTAGGACAGTATTTTCGTGCGTTCTTTCGCAGTAGCACTAAATGCGCACGAATTGTTATGAAAATCGGAGATAAGGTTTAACTGTAAGAAATAGGTGTACTCTTAGGCCCTAGGGTCACTCAAGAAGGAGCGGTCGATCGAGACGCCAGATAGCAAACAGCAGATGCGAAACACAATTTAACCAAAAGTTAAGAAAGACAATCTCGCTCAAAGTTAGGTAATAATCAATCATTAATAAAATAAATAATCAAAAAGTTACTTGGTGACTTGCTATAAGTTAATGTCACGACGATGCAACAGATTACATCACTTCCTAATTCTAAGATGATGTTACTATTCGCAAGCTGCGCGCGTGCACAGTCGCTGTACGAGTCCAGTATATGTATGCGTTGATCGACCGGCGCTGCCGCTGGTGCGCGCGCTTTTTTATTGCTGCCGGGATTTTCGAAACACCAACAACTTTAGTAAAGCAAGAGTGCCTAGTAACTAATATCTTATATAAGATAGGGGACCTATGTGATATAAATAAAACTAAGTAAACTCCTCCCTCTTCACCGGCACGGGGGATTGTGTCGTGTTCTTACAAAGACCAAGAAAAAATTAAGGCCCCTAGCAGACGGCGTGTTTCTACGGCGCTGAAAACGCGTGTTTCACGATCGCCCCGTGTGCTGAGGTTACAAAGTTGCGTTCCAATCACGTTTGAAGCTCATATACGCGCGTGAAACGCGCGTCGTCGTTGCGTTTAAAATACGCTGTGTGCTAGGGGTCTAACAAAACAATGTTATCGTTACTTGTGTCTTAATTTTTATATACAAGGCTTTAGGTATCTCTCTTTCGACCTCTCGGGTGGTTAATCAGTCTATGAAACTGAACAACTTCCCCAAGGAACATAGGTCAAAAAACGAACAAAAAATGTTGATCTCCCTTACAAAATGCGCTTTATGCTGATGATTAAATTATTTTTAAGTATTTAAAAAATAAACTAACTACTTTTTCTCATAAATGTCTAAACAATCAAAATAGTAATAGTAACTTATGAGGTAAATAGTAATAGTGAACATCAGTCAAAATGAGCGAACATGAACTGTTTTGACAAGACTTCTGAAGATTATCCACATTTTGAGTTCCCATACCAACTTCATCAGCATATAGCGCATTTTGTATGGGAAGTTGTTCAGTTTCATGGACTGATTAACCACCCAAAAGGTTGAAAGAGAGATACCTAAAGCCCTGTGTACATGTAAGTGTTGCGTGACGTAATAGGTTCGTGTATTTATTCGAACCTCTCGTAAGAAAAATTGTTGTTGTTCTGCCTTTTGAATAGTTTGCAGTGGCAGTTGCAAACGGCGCGGCGTTACGAATTTACTTTAGACTTTAGAACAAGCAAACTTAAGGCACACTTAACTCGGTTTTTTATATTCTTAATATGCTGAAGTAGCGGCAGGTAATCTAAAACTCAGTAATCCTGTAGAAAAAACTGACTTAATGAAACCATTTTAGTATTTATGAAAATCAAACATAGACGAAGTAAAGATATGGGTTCCAAGGGACCAACGCCGCAAGGGATAACCTAAGTGTGTGCCTTTGAGTGTGTACTTGGAGTGAGTAGCGTCTAATTAATTAATTAATTTAATCATTATTCTTGTTTTCTACTTGGGACAAATGTTTTGAAGATATACTTATACAATACAAATACTTGCCTCCCTAACTTGAAAAAGAAACTACTTATATGTAAAACATAAACTTGCTTTATTTATTAAAATTAGGGGACCTTATCACTTATTAACGCGACTTCTTTCAGATATTTATTGTTTTGATATGACGATAAACAATGAAAATGGGAATATAAAATTTCATTTCGCTACAAATGTTCTAATCTGGCTGACCGACTAAAAACGAATGTCATTATGTCCTTTTAGTTAGTGGTTCACAAACAGACAACACTAAATACCTATCTGCAAATATCAATAGTTGCATAGCAGCGAGCGACTCTACGTGTCGTAATAGCGGGTCTGTGTGCTTGCGACCTGCGCGCGCGCAATCAACACAACACAACACAACCACACAGCACAGCACCGTCAGTCGCCGCGCCGTAAGCACGCTCCCGCGCAGTTCACACTTTATTTACATACGACGCGACGCGACGCGAGTGATCAATACAATAAAGTTTAAAAAAAAATTGGATTAATTCTTTTGTGTGTATTATTTAAGAAGAGGCTACCACAGGTGAGTGATCTAAATACAAGTAAAAAATCCTAGTTAGTTATCAATTCGTGACTTGAAATTATAAACTAGATGACCTTGGTCCTCGCGGTTATTATTTTAACGACTAGATTTCACGGCAATTGAAGTTTTAAGAGGAAATCAGTTTTAGATAAAATGTTTTCTCAGCGTTTTGTAGTAAAAGCTACCCTAGTAACACCGGCACGGCGCGCCGGCGCCGGCACTGGCTGACAGTAGTTGACAGTGGTCAAACTTTAACTGATTCATTTCGTTTACTGATTAGATACATAACATTGATATCTTATCAACTTTTAACTAATCAGTAAATGAAATGTTTTCTAAAGATATGTATTTTGGAATTTATACCGACTCCCTAAATAAATTAAATAATAATATTTGGGTCAAGCACTATCTGTAAATCGCATTTATCGGAATTTAAAATCAAATGAGGATAAGTCATCTTTATTTAATACAGACTACGAAATCGATGCTGCTCCATGTGGATAAACTTAAGTTTTGTTAAAACAGTTTTAAACTAAAAGTCAGCATGGACGCTCTTACACGTTGTGTCATTAAGTTTCCCGGGGGAAAGGACCGTTAACGCCCAAACGCATAATTTTGGAAAAAATCCCGGAATTTTGCCGGAAAGCTGCAACAAATCTAAGGTGGTCGGGCAGCGAGAAAATCCTCAAAAACCCAAATTTTCACTTATGCTTTCTCTGACTCTAAACTGAGACGCTATCCTTAATGAGAAAAAATATACTAATCAATGAAACCAACAAAGAAGTGAAGATGAACATACTTCGTGATCTCTTAGCTAATATAATTTATGTTTACATATGTGTGTATTGGTAGACGAAAAATAAGCTGGTTTATTTTATTTCGTTGTTTGCGCGGTTTATGCGCGTGCGCAGCGCAGTCGGTTTTATTTGTTTATTTGCGTGACATATGCGCTAGTGCAGTCGAACTTTGAGAATTTAATGATTATATCTAACTATAACGATCTTTTGTCTATTTTACTTTACGAGTTTGCATTAAACAAACATCAATAATAATTAAAACAACTTGTCTATTGTTACATTAATTTAATGTTCGTGACATTGAATTATAATATGTTGTTGTAATTAGAATACAATGTAGAAACAGTTATATTGCTTTTCAATATTTTTTCGAATTGGTTTGTCATAAAAGTATTAAATTAATTTCGTTGTACTGTTTCTTTCATCAGTCGCAGAAATTATTTCACATGACTGTGCAGTGTGCAGTATGCCTTCTCGGTACTCGCTGAAAAAACAATGCTTGCAATTATAGGACGGTGGGGCGGGGGTGGATGTAAAACCATATTCTGAGTGAAGACTTCCACTGGTTTCATGGCAGACCACCAGATCTCTACCTGTTTGTTACCCGTGGTACTACCGATCTATGGAAAAGGGAAAGACTGATGTCTGAGGCGATAAGAGAGATAAGTTGTACAGAAAAAGCGTCTCTACATTATTTTTAGCCTGAATTTAACTGAAACTGTTATGTTTCTAAAAACGCTAGCATTAAATTCCATAATATTCTAGAAGGTAGAAGGTAGTGCCGTGATGCTGAGGGTCCAGCAGTAATGACCGGCATCCGGCGCAGTTTGCGAATCAGCCGTGATTGGCTATATATATTCCCCGCTACTGCGCCCGCGCCGGCGATTGTTTTAAATTAAATGAAATGGGTCGCGCCCCGCCACTAGATTTGTAGTCGTGGATTCCCATAGCTCTACGTGTTAATTCCCGTCATTCCAGGAATCTAAACTACAAATTGGGTCTCGGGTAATGTATACGCTCTACGGTCGGTATTACAGAACACGACTTAGACTCTGATCTATACTTAAGTAGCAGTATAGATCAAGACTTGAGTCTCTTTGTGCCTACGTGAGAAACTTTGCTTACTTTTGACTCATTCTAAATCTTGAGTTTGAAACGTAATAGTTATTAACAATACTAGTGTCGTAGGTAATGTGTAACGTGAGCCCATTTGAAACACGAGCGAAGCGAGTGTTTTATAGGGCTCCAGTTACTCATTACCTAAAAGGCACGTATATTGTTCAACGTTTTACAATGCAGTAGCCGAAACTAAGAAAAATGTAGTCAAAAACTTGCATTGTATAGGTATATCCAAAGTTCTAAGATAATATTTTCAATCAACATTCACTGAAAACGTGTTACAATTGAACAATGTGCACTAATATTTTACGATAAAACACAAGGCATTTAGGAATTAATGTTTTTATAACACAAAAATGATTTTTTGACCAAATAATTTTAAATGGCGGGTAAAACAATGGCGAGTAAAATATTTTTCCACAATTATGAGGCAAAGGCGTAAATTAAATGCCAATTGCGTCTACAGAAATTATTAAATAGTTCAATTATTTGTTTTTTATTGAAAAGGTAAAATAAATACTTTACTTTTATATTTTATCCTACTGAAAATCAAGATTTTCGTCAGAAATAATTATTTTGTCAGGCATAAAACTCTTTGCTTTCATTCTATACAGCCAGTATGAAGCTTTATGAAAAAGGTAATACTCTCACTTGTCAAAAGGGTCACTGAATTATCAAATCAGCTACTCTTTATTGCGTCATCCATTTTTGTCAGTATTTTATTCACTGTTTTTGCTTACTTTTTTGCATCATTTAATAAAAAAATAACTTTACTGGATAACAGAATAACCACTAAAGTTGAATTTTGGTAAATGAAAAATGGTTTATTTGCTCATTAGTTCAAATATTTTTTTTCTTATCAAAATCTTCTTCTCATTTCAATATTACACAACATGACATGTGTTTTATGGGGTACGTAAACGTACACTCCGTGGCCATGTTACGGGGCTATTTCTGAGCAACTGCATTGTAAAAAATTTAATTCCATCTAAATTCCATGAGGTTTGATATAGTCGTGTACTAGGAGAGCAGGAGTAACGAGAAGCAACCTGTCGGCATTCCGGTCCCATACACAGCACTGCAACCGGTTCCCGTCAGATAGGTTTATCCCAGGTCACCTAGCCGAACTTACGCTTCCAACAGAGCTGAGGCGGCGCGAAAGAAAAGGAATAATGAACAAAAATGATTTCTAAAAGACAAATTAATTTAAAAAAAATAAAAAACATGACTGCGTAATAAAAACTGAAAAGAAAAAAACAAGTAAGTCCAGTAGTCGAGACTTTTGTTATTGAATATTATTTGATTAATATTATTGAATAACATATAACGATTTTAACAATACCCATTTTGACATAGTTTGTCGATTTTCATTTTTTCCTTTTTCATATTATTGCGTCCGAAATCGGCCATTTTTTTTAAAATTTTTATACTTTTTATGACATTTGCGCCGTCATGACGAATCCAAGACGTGTCATTTATCAAAATCGGCCCACGCGTTTGGTCTAAATAGTGCCGCAAAGGTACAAACATACATACATACATAGGCTGATAAACACATTAGTTACCCTCCTTTGCGTCGCGCAGTCGGTTAAAAACTTCGATGTTTGAAAGATTTAGTTTCCACGGTTTGTAGAATATTTTGTAAATATTAAAGCATTACCTACTTAGGCAGTTGTAGAACTCACGAGCCACTCTTATTATTATTATGCAAATCTCGTAATATCTCGTAACCGAAACCATATCGATAATATAGCCACCTTCACGGGTGTCAAATATACGTAAACGTTCAACTCGAAGTCGTCGTACTGCATGCGTTATTTACAGTAAATTATTAATATGAGGTGTATGCTTGGCTATTATAGCTTAGGTTAATCTAGTTCTTACTTTTACTGTTCATTTAGTCATTGTTTTATAGATTTAACTTTAATGTGGGCCTTTGAGATTACATTTAATTAACATAAGAAACTTTTATTTCATTCCATAACGCGATTTAATAAAAAAATGAGGGCGTTTATATATATATATATATATATATAGTCATCTTTTCGTAATCTACAATGATGGGGTCGCTATGGGTATCTAATCCCAGAATCCCACAAGTGATCTCTGTCAAAGTGATTGCAATGTACTCATATAAGTAGGTAGGTACACTACACTATTTCTTTTCCTTTGTTTAAATTCAGTAATAGATTGATATGACTCTACCAATAGGTAAATAGGCATGTAGATAGTAAGCAGTCAACATGATAGGTGTTTAGTGCGTTGTATGAGTCCGGTGGGTGTAGCGTCAGACAGCGAGCGTCAGATAGTTAGTGTTATGTACTACTATCTGACGCTCGCTGTCAGTGCAGTGAAATATAGCTAGCAATGCAGTGAAAGATAGCGAGTCCTTCACCCACATCGGTCTGAAGTTCAATCCACTTTCGACAAATAAATATTCTTTTCTAAGCGATTTCATCTCGCCAGGGAAGAAACTAACACGATTTTATCTTCTTGGTATTTAAGATTATTTCCGCGCTGGGCGGGGGATTACACTCCCAGGTATTGTGATAATACGCATACTACATAAGAGTTAGCCGGTAAATGATTACACAGACACAAATCTATACATTTGACCCAGTAGTAACAGAGTATTGTTGTGACGAATTTCCAGGAAAACTGCGGAAGACTTTTGTGGAACTTTAAATAAACATGGGATGACGTTAAATTAATTAGTGAAACTTTAGGGGTTGGTTCTCTCAATAAAACTAAACAACTTTCCCCAAGGAAACTATAGGTATTAAAATATATTTAAAAAAACGACTTTTCATACTGAGGCACTCAGCTAATCACCCGAGTAGTATAGAGTGGCGAATTTTTTGTTATTCTTTGGGGAAAGTTGTTCAGTTTAGTTGATTCACATCCTTAATTTTCGATAGTTAATTTAAGGTCGCCCAATAATTTATCTCGATCGAATAGCCACTTGCCTCTCAGTATCAGTGGATCAGTGGGTGAGTGTCAGGTGTTGCAACGTCAGATGTCGCAACCGACCCAACGGCCAATGATCAATGACCAAAGCGGACACTCCGATACCGACTGCTAGGACCTAGACCAATCGGAGTGTCCAGTCACTGGTCTTTGTAAGGTCAAAATTATTCGCCAAAATTAGGTGTACTGAAAAAAAATTACGTTTATAAATCTTACCGAAGAACAAACATATTTTCTTCGGTTAGTACTTATGTAGATAACAATACTGCTAGTAAGTAGGTACCTACTTGTTTGTTTTGTAAGTCTGCGCTTTGTTTTGGTAAAGGAGCTATGATTCCGTACCTTCACAATAAAATAAAATAATGGTACCATGTTATTAAAAGAACAGTTTTTATTTTTACTTCAGTAACACAACAAACCCAGTTGAGAAGAAGCAAAGCATGTGAATTATAGAAATTCCGATATAAACAATACTACACGAGGAAAAAAATAAAAAAAAAACATAAACACTACTAGTTTTCTGATATTGTTTGGGTAGCAGCCACGCTTCGAAGTGACATTTTCAACTCCCATAAAACATTACCTTGAAACCCTGGATGTGTGGGTTACATACGTACTTCAGTACTTCTATAATAATACACATTACATTACACAGATGTTGTCTTGTCACGTCGGACCTGTGCTGCATGATGTCCATTCCATCCGATGCAACGCGTGTATTTCACGGTACTTAACCACGGTTTTACGTGAACTTACTCGTGTCATAATAACCACTAGCTGCTGTTGTACAGAGCGACGAGACGAATCGCTTGGGCTTCTATTTTCACTTATTTCATGAGTTTTTTTACGATTCAAACTCAAAGACCCACACTAAAGTTTTCCCTTGTGTCGTGGCTCCCTTGGAACATACAAAAAGACAGACACGAACACCATGACCCGAGAAAGAATATCAGCAGCTTTTTACACAAAAATATATTTACTTCGACTGATGGGAATCGAACCCAAGATCCATTGATCAAGGCGCAGCGTCAGTAGCACTCGACCCAACCGGTCTAAGTATAATTAATCTGAGTATCATGTATAATATAAAAATTCATCAACATAGACTCAGTATACCTGGCGGGAAATGTGGTAATTTGTCAAGTACTCTACATTTTACACATAAATCACATATATAACAAGGAAATATTTGTATTTTTCACAACGCGAATAAACTCAAAAACTGGACCGATTTAAAAAAATCTTTCACCATTAAAATGCTATACAAACTGTAAATCTGCAAGGTTGCCATATTCACAGGAGCAAATATACAGCTGATATAGAGTTGAAATCAATAATAATATAAAAACCTAAAATTTTGACAATTTAATTTTTTTTTATCGACAACTCGCGTGCACATCATTAATTCATCGAATTTATATGCACATCACTAAAATAACATGGCACAGATGCGAGAATGTTGGGGTATTTTCAGTGCACTACATTTTTTATTTCAGCCTAGGTGGGTTATTCTCTAAAGCTCAAAACAAAATCTTGTTTTTTTTCGTTATAGTTAAATGTTCCGTTTTCGGTATTATCGAATAAAGTTGGTACCATACCATACTATTCCATCATTGAATATGGCAACCTTGCAGATTTACACCCTGTATAATCCCTGAGTAATATAAGCCACATAATTTTCCAGTATTCCCACGGAAACGAAGTCCTGGGCGAAAAGGTAGTAAATTATAAGAAAACAATTTTATTTAGTTACAGACATACATATACAGGGCTTTAGGTATCTCTCTTTGAACCTCTCGGGTGGTTAATCAGTCCATGAAACTTAATAACTTCCCCTAGGAACATAGGTCAAAATACGAAAAAAAATTTGATCTCCTGTACAAAATGCGCTATATGCTGATGAAGTTTTTTTTTTTTCGATTTCGTATTGGGGGAAAGTTCTTCAGTTTCATAGACTGAATAACCACCCGAGAGGTTGAAAGAGATTTACCTAAAGCCCTGTATATACATACATATGTAAATGTCCTAGTTTAGTTAGATACCTTTTTGTGTCTTTGGAAAATGAGATGACGTAGATCAAATTGTTGAGCTACGTTAAATGCTATTTGTTAGGTACCTATATGTTCCATCGCCGCTGGGCAAAGGTCTCCCCCTCCTAATTTTTATAACTTTTATTGTCCTCCGAACAGTCAGGGCAATGTTATTAGGTGTTTTAGTTTCCGTTTCACAAATTGATACCTACACATTGGTGTATCGTATGTAAGTGGTTATGATTATGTCAACACGTCCCCGGATGTGTTCTGTAAATGTTTACTAGAGACATATCGCCACCAAACAGCGCCGCACTTTCCGAGCGCTGTTGTGGTGCGCTCGCACATAACTTCCATGTTTTTGGAAACGAAAACTAATTTATAACAAACTTGCAATCAACATCCTTCAATACGTATACGCTTCGAACCATATTTTTATTGTGTTTGTCTACTTACCTACTAACCTTGTATTTGTATTTGTTCATGTTTGGGATCTACGTATACTTTGAGCTAAAAGATTTTGACTTTATTAATTTCAGACATTGTATAATTGTTTATTATATTTTTATGAATCTTACGGTGCAGTGCGACCTTGACCCTGTATGATAAAAAATAATCGATTAATTTATTTTGTTTTGATATAAGTATCGCTGGATCATTGTAACACATATCTTGATTGATACAGATATACGAAAAGGAAAATGTCTTTTTTTTCTTTTGTATTCTTTAAATATTTGCTTTTTATTGCAATATTTTGTTGAACAATTGAACATATAAAATTGGTGTGAAACCACGTTCGATACGGAGCCAGTTAATCACACCATCGTCTTCATCAGGGCTCCAGCGCCTGCGCCGGCGCTGCATTTGGAACAAGCTCGTAAAAAATAAAAAATATGCAATAATCTTCACCACTCATATTGCATTGTATTATAAAATCCTTTATTGCACATCAAACAAAATAAGAACAAGTAAATAAGTAAATAGTTTATATTCATTATATAGGTAACTAGCTTATGCCCGCAACTTCGTTTGCGTTTTTTTTTTATAGAATAGTTACTACATTAACGGAACTATACATGAAATTGACGTTTTTTTTAAGCACCTTTAGTTTATATTCGTTTATTTCTAAAAATGTTTTTTTATTTAAAAACTTGGCCATACTGTATTACATTAGACCTGAAGACAAATCTCAAACATAGTTGTTTGATACATACACATATATACGCTCCCGCCTATAATCCCTATCGGTGTAGGCAGAACATCAGTGGTTTTAGAACCCCTTGATGCCACGTTTGGCATAAATTCAGAGGGTTATAAGATGAAATGTGATGTAAATGAAATGTGATGTATAAAATGAAATGTGATGTAAATGAAATGTGATGTATAAAATGAAATGTGATGGAAACGCTGCTAACCGTAACAGGTTATCAGCGTTTCGTTAACAAACCCTCGCATCTTACATACTGACTTTTACATTATGCCTGGGAAGAGTAGGCAGCTGGTACATTTTATGTTTTTCTTTTACTCCCAGTCCAGAATGGCTTATTTAAGGCGATTACAGCACCTAAATTACGATTTTATGATGCGTAGATAAGCATGACGCACTGCATTAAATCGAAGAAAAAATACTACGGTAATATTCAGGACATAAACTAGATAAGTAGTTTGCTGAAAACATGATTCAGCACTTTTGGTTCGATAGAAAGAGCTCACAAAGTCACCTCTAAATACCAATATTGTGTATCTTTTAAGCTGTAAAAACGATAGTAAAATGCACACAGGAACTTGAATTTGCTATCAAAATGTTCGTGATTGAACACTCTCGATAAGTAGCTAACGCATTTTTCGATTTAAGCTGTTACCTTTCCATAAATCTCATTTTTCTAACTTTCGAACATGTTTTTACGCACGCACGCTTTCGTAGTCCGTAAACTTCGTGTATCGACACTGTTCGCACTGCCGGCCCAGACCTGTTGAGAGACGGAGATGGCACTATTCTTATGTGTGCTGCCTTTATCGGGTGCTGTAGTCGCCTTAAATGCTTTTATTATTGGTTCTACCCTTGTTACACTTGTGCTTTTAATAGACTAAGTGCACCTAAGTCTAAGTATAAACAGTTTAGTATTATCGAGGTATTATCTTAACCAACTCACAAAATGTTGTTTATATTGTACTAGCTTTTCGCCCGAGACTTCGTTCCCGTGGGAATTTCCCCGTCAATTTTCCAATGTTTTTAATAGTTATTCTGCTATTCGGGACATAGAGAAATACAACAAATCAAAAACCATGGAAATCGGTCCAGCCGTTCTCGAGTTATAAGTGTTGTAACGAACACGACTTTCTTTTATATATATAGATAGATATCGCGTTCTTGAGAAAAGTGTAAACTTTTGTATGAAAAAATCAGTTAAGAATATATATGGAGTAAAACTATACAACAATTTTATGACTAAAGACCTAATACAACAAATTCATAAATATTTTTTTATTTTCACTCGAATTCATAAATAGGTACTTATTTTTGATTTTCAGTGGAAGTTTCTAATATGTCATAGTCCACCTATGTCAGTATCTACACCGTGCATTTTAGACTTAAGCTAGCACGCTGCTTTTCCAAATGTCGATTTCCATTGAATTTGAAATCCGGCTGCACTGATATAGATTTCTTTGCGAAAAAATATCAATCAAATAAAAACCTTCTATTATTTTCAAAACAAAAAAGATTTGGCTGTATGGCTCCGTCCTTTTCCGATGGAAGAAAACTACTAATATGTCATGTTCTATTCCTGACCATTTCAAATTTCGAACATTTTCGAGACATTCTTATTTTCAATATTTGCACTGCACTCATATGGGAGTTTATTGCCAAAGAAAAAATGACCTTAAGTAAAAGATCAGAAGTTTTGATTTCCTTTGCTGGCATTTGATTGAAGATGACTTTTGGTCACAAATTGTTAAAAGGACGTAAGTCAAATTTCAAGCGCAAGAGAAATGATAACTTCTTCTTGCACAAATAGGGTTTATTTTTCTTGTGTTCATTGGAAATAAATTACCTCATTTAAACCCCGCTAGGAAATGAATTTCAATAAAATAAGTAACTCATCCTAATAAAAAAAATAAAAAAAATGTCCATGCAAAATTTCAAAGAGATTGGACCAAAGAATCTCGTAGTTCCATACAAACTTTGACCTCCCTTTTGACCCCTTAGGGGTAGAATTTCGAAAAATCCTTTCTTAGTCACACAAAGAACCTACCCTCCAAGTTTGAGGTCTCTACGATCAGCCGTTTGGGCTGTGCCACAGAATAAATAATAGTACTAACGTAGCTGATGTGCGTTGATCCGTCAGTCATTCAGGACAAAGGATTTTATATATAGAGAAGATAGATTATTGTAATATCTCTATTAGTTCCCACAAGTAATTACTTAACGGTTTTCACATAATCAATTACTTATTTATTGGTTATAAAATTACTTATATGTAATTATTGGGTTTTAAAAAGGAAATTTCGTTACGATAATAAAGTGAATTAACAAAACAAATTCAAAACAATGTTTTTACAGTTCGATTTCTTTAGAACTATTATTGCTAGCTGTATGATACTTTATTATACAATCTTCCTGCCGCGGTCGGCAGTTCGATATCCAGATAAAGGATCTTATAAATAACTAAATAAATATCTGGTTCGGATATAAATAAAAGTCCCTGCCGCTCACTGAGACATCAAACTCTAAACCGAAACCAACTGTTCGTCCCAGAGTATACTACCATTAGGGTTGGTTTTTGTAAGTTCCCGCGAAAGTTTCCGAGGTTCGCTCCTCTCTACTTTCTATCATATTTTTGATGTTACTGAAACATTATTGGCTTTAGAGAGTCTTCGCAAACAAAAACACCTTCCGTATTTAAAATGTACATTATCTGACCGGATCGTAGTAACCTAAGATAAGATCACGATACGCCAAGGTAAACAGCATTGCGAGCTCAATGCGCAGGCGCAAGCGCAACGCCAGTGCCGAATTAGTATCTGTATTGTAGTGGTGTATCTGTCACCGGAAAATAATAAGAATCGTAAGTTGATCAACTTTCGAGGTAGTTTATCAACTATCGGAAAATCATACACGGCAGTTGAAATGTATTATTTAAAGTATACATTTCCGGTAATTGATCAATTTACGGCGTCTCGCGGTAAAATGATCCGACGAAGACGATGTGTATATTTATTGGTTGAAAACTCGAGGTGTACGCTGGTTGGTTGAATGTCTCACTTAGAACTGCGACAAGTAGGTTTGTTAGTAGTCAAACCCAACCAACCCGTTTAGGGTTGGTTGGGTTAGGTTAGGTTAGAACTGCGACCCTCAACGCACGAGCCGAGCGAGTGTAGCGAGCGTGCCGCGGCAGCGGTCGGCGAAGTGCCAGAAACGACTCGACTGTGATTGCCTTAAGAGGTTGTCGCATCGACCATGTAAAGAAAAATGAACAATTGTTCAAGAAAAATTGTGATAGGCACAATGTAAACACTAGACGCAAACATAACTTGGATATACTAGACAGCCGTCTCTACAAAGTAACAAACTCTTTTATGGGTCAATGTATACGCTTCTACAATAAGATTCCCATGTGTATTCAAAACCTACCTTTTGAAAAATTTAAGACGATAATTAAACAAAAACTTTGTAAAAAGGGCTATAATAGACTTTCGGATTATCTGTTAGACAAGCAACCATGGCAATAAATTGCTCAGCTCCAGAGTTATTCAGATATTAAGTTAATTCAAATTAAAAGTAAGAAAATTTATATGATTGACTTAAAAAGAGCGACCCTCGGAGTTTCTTGCCTATTCTTCTCCTGAGGAAGACTGCACCTTTGCGAATAGGCGCAAAGTCAAAAGTGCTAATGTAATTCATAATATTGACGTGTTCAAGTATCATTTTATATGTTCAATGAAATATACACTTTTGACTATGACTTTGACCAATCAGAGAACAGTGAATTATATTACGGATGTCAGTTTAACGTAAAAATGTACACTGAGCAGCGATTGGTCCATTCGTGTATGATTTTACGTGTGGCAAAATCGTTAGTTGATAAACTTACAGCCAGGCAGCGTAAGTTGATCATTTAGCTAAATTCATTGCGTTAAATAATACATTGCAATTGCCGTGAAATATTTGCCGATAGTTGATAAACCACCTCGAAAATTAATCAACTTACGATTCTTATGAATTTCC
Source organism: Aproaerema taeniolella (assembly GCA_949987775.1). Lineage (NCBI taxonomy): Eukaryota > Metazoa > Arthropoda > Insecta > Lepidoptera > Gelechiidae > Aproaerema > Aproaerema taeniolella. The sequence continues at coordinate 163,731 of OX465262.1, read as the reverse complement.
GGCGACATATCCAAATTACTTTGATAAAATGAAATGATTTTTACTTTAATTTGAGTTTAGCGTATGTGGATCCTATCCTACTTCTGTGAGAAAAAGAAAAAGGTGTTTTCCTTTTTTGTAAAATTTATGCAATTTTTGAGTCAGAATATTTTTGATTGAGCCTTCATCCATCACAATGTACTGAATTTGTGATCCAAACTTTGTCCAAAACTTGTTTGTATAAATATCATATTTTATGTCCTAGAAGAAATACAGTAAATTCATCCACAGTAACGTAATTCTTGACATAACAACTAAGACAATACTTAATTTATGTAATCAAAAATAAAATAATATTAAATCTAGTGTTATCCAAGCGATTTGCAAGTAAACATGAATAACACAATGTATACAGCTTATAGCACGTGTAATATTTATTTGTCTATGTGTTTACATCACCACCGTATTTAACGATTTCAAGCTTTGATCAAGTATGAAAAACTAGATACACAATTCACAACAAAAAGCGTCCTCATTAAATGACCGCCCACTTGACGTTTTGGGTTGTCTTTTCGTTCAGTAGCATTCGTGCGTTCCGAGAGAACGTATTGTAGTTCGGTCACTATTTTGTTTCATTTTGTATGGAACTGTGTATCTAGTTTTTATAGTTGATCGAAGATTTCAAGAGTACAAACACGACCATGATCACTATAGATAACACAGTACTTTAACTTTATAGTGTATAGCATTCCGCCCGGGACTTCGTTCCCGAGGGAATTCAGGAAAATTATATACCCTATTAATATGTTCATCACTGATAATGTAGAATTCTAATGGTGAAAGAATTTTTCAAATCGGTCCAGTAGTTTCGGAGCCTATTCAATGCAAACAAACAATCAAATCTTTCCTCTTTATAATTTAATATAGATGTTGTATTGAACAGGAAGAGCAGCGTATCATTAGGAAGTCACTCTCGATTTCCCATTCAACTGGAAAGCCGAACGTGAGGTTTTTACCACCATACGTGTCTACACGTAGATAATTAGATATACGTACGTAATATGAAATGTGGGATGAGGAAAACCGAACGCAAATTACACAAGACACGGAGCTTCGGAGATCACAAATATCGTTTCGAACATTTTTATTTATTTATTATTATTAGATAGGTTAACTCTTGACCTCAATCTTGACCATAAGGTCAAAGATGAGGTCGACGGTGGAGCGAGTTAACCCAGAAAATGCCTATAAAGGCACTGGTACTCCCACGCACCGACGGAACACAGCAAGCTGTTTGGCGTCAGACTTCGGTAGGAGGGTGGTCCCGAACCAGACGGCCCTTTACAGAGCCTACCACACCGCGTGAGACCATAGGACGACACCTCAGATTCAGAAAAAAATTAAGTGTCGTTGCCTGGGATGGATAACTAGGAGGCAGGTCTCATTTGTGTTTCCTTAGTCGCCTCTTACGACACCCACGGAAAGAGATGGGGTGGTGTTATTCTCAGCCGATCACCACACGGGTTAACATTTTTACTCTCACACCTTCACGTACTTTATATAAATTCACAGCAGATAGTTTTTAGAGCAAAATGTTCTAGATCTAGACATTTAGTTCTCAAATCATTTGTCCATTGAACAAAAATTACGTCATGGAAGACATACCAGGGAGCACCCTTCAAAATATACTTAGATTTATTTTTATTACAGGTGCAATTAAATGCACTTATTGTAACCTTCTTTAGGTAAAAATAACCTTCAGGATTATTTTCCTATTTTCTTTGGTATAACACTCTGAACCTACCATTAAGTACTTATGGTTTGTTCACTTTCAAATCTACTTATTCAATATTTATATGAATCATTAGCATTACATGTCGTGTACCTATTTGTACTTCATCTACATGACTTCGTTCTCGTTGGAATTTGACACAATTACAAACATTTTTTCTTTTAAATAGATAACATATTGCAAAGAATTAATTAAAAATTCACGTTTCAAAATTCTTACTTTCCTTGGCCGTAAAACTCGTTGAAAAGTTAACGTGACGTAAATCCATGTCGTCAAAAAATAACGAGGTGATGTCAACGACCGGTCGGCTGCGGCGCGGCGGCGCGGCGCGGTGGTGCGCGCGCGCAGAGTTGCAACACTGAGAAGTGGCCGCGAAGGTTGACTGACGCTGATATTCAACTACCTAGTTGAGGTAGTGAGAGACCGTATTAAGTTTGCTGAACGATCAATTCAAATAACAAGATCATGCAGTAAAAGAAAGAAGAAGACTAAAAATCTTCATGAAAGTAGGTTTTATCTAATTTTACTTTGTTTTAGCTGAAACTCTTCCTTAGCTATGTATTACCTACTATATTTCACTGCGATACCAACACAGCTGTCCTACAGTCGTTTAGGTTTAACATAGAAGATATTTATTTGTCCCAAACGTCCCTGCCCACTATCCATAGCCCATTCCCCTGTAATTTCTTTAATGACTGTAAATGGAAACACACAAAAACAAAAACGTTATTCAAATAGGTAGTTCTTCTGTGCTGAAACTAAAGCTGAAACAACAGAGTATTTGTCCATATTTTAAATTATTCATTGTGCAAATATCGCGGCCGGCATAACTTGATCCGCACATTGTAACAAGTGAATGTGTCATCGACGCATATTACTAGGTACCTACACGTTCATTAATACTTCTATAATACGATAGATGTTGCTTTCTGTTCGTAGAATAATTACGACTTAATGATATGAAGGAAAAAACTGTTTCGAAAATGTACTAGCCAGCAGTACAGAATGAAATATTGCGTATGGTAAAAATGCATAATAAGTAGGTTACCAAAGTGCATAACAAACAAGTTAATGCAGTTCGTGCAGTTATCCATTCATATAGTAAGTAGGTAGGTACAGGTATGTTGGTGTGCAATAAATAATGTTCTATTCTAAAAAATGAGATGGTACCTAAAGCAATCACTTGTTCGTCCTTACAATCAATTTTGATTTTTGATATCTGTATCTAATATTCGCAAAAATGATGTTGCAACTGATTTAGTATGAAATATAAATTGATGAACAAGGAAAACGGTTCTCGCTCGAGCAGTGGTAGGAGGAGCCTCGACAGCCGGCAACCGGTAGCCGCTGGGAAACCCCGGATACAGGATATAACTCTATACTTATTTGCTACTTGACACCCTCCAAAAGCATTACATGTATAACGAAATAAAATAAGTAGCGTAGATCAAATCAAATAAAACCAAAAATGCTTTATTTTCATAGAACATACAAAGTGTTTCTTGAAAACGTCATAAAAATACATTAGCAAAATAAATATAAATAATTGAGCAAAATAGTGAATTACATTAGCATTTTTGACTTTGCACCTATTCGCAAAGGAGAAGTCTTCCTCAGGAGAAGAATAGGCAAGAAACTCCGAGGGTCGCTCTTTTTAAGTCAATCATATTCTTACTTCTAATTTTAATTGACTCAATATCTGAATAACTCTGGAGCTAATCAGAAATTCTATAATAGCCCTTTTTACAAAGCAAAGTTTTTGTTTAATTATTGTCTTAAATTTTTCTAAAGGTAGGTTTTGAATCTTGTTGTAGAAGCGTATACATTGACCCATAAAAGATTTTGTTACTTTGTGGAGACGACTGTCTAGTAAGCCCAAGTTATGTTTGCTTCTAGATGCTGTCTCTACCTAAATATCAATTGTCATCAGAAATTAATTTGTGCACTTATACAAAACAAAAAGTGAAAGAAAGCTATCTAACATCAAAGTTGCCATATTTTCCGAGCCTGCAGCAGCAAAACACACTATGACTTGAAAACATATTATCTTCTTTTTTTAAAAATAACACCGAGTTTCAATACTTTTGTTGTATTAAACACCCATCAGCATCGGGAAGTTTAATAGTGGTAAAAATAAGTAATTGTGTTTGTTTATTAGTTAGCTGGGTATCTACTTGTAAGGTGTAATCGGAGACGTTTTCCTTCATTGGCTGCCTGCGTTGCGCTGCACACGCAACCAGCAAGCATTGTTCTTAAGGAGCTGATCCCTGTTAGCCATTTCCACTACGACAAGTAGAATAAACCAAGACTTTATCATACAAATTATGGAATGTGCCCGAGACGCCACGAAAACGAGATAGAGTTTATGATAAAAACTGAATCTGTTTAACAACGGTAGTCCTGTTGAGATAACCTCTCCACGCAAAAGTTCTGCAAATAGGTACCTACCTACTACCCGGACAAACGGTGAGCTGTCCATTGGTGCAGCGAGACAGAACGTTTGCAGTTTCAAATTGTTTGAACTCTATACATATTTCTTAACATAGTTTTCAGAAACTTTTATCGAAATAATACCCAATCAGTCAAATAGTCACGCTATAGAAATTAGAAATAAATATAGTAGAATGTAAATAAATATATTAATTCACCTTACCTTCTTTAATATTGATGGAAATAAAATTAAAAAATAATAATAATAATAAATTCTTCCTATCATTCTTCGAATACTTTGACTTCTAACGCCGAAACTGTTTAACTGCATGGTGCACTCAAAATACATCAACATTGACAATTTTGCTCTTATCTTGAGGTAATTAATAACTTTTTATAAAGCTTGATTTGCTATTGAGTGTATCTTACGCAAGCGCAGCGCTCAGCCCTGCCGCCACGCCGCCGCACAACTTGGCGGTGAAAGCAAGCCTTGCACAATTCGGACAGAGACTAGGCCTTAACTAAATGCGACTAGTTTACACAAATATATTCTTGTATTGTTTTAATTTCTGTTTGTGTATACGGGTACTAGTACTACTTAGATATAAGTTTGCTAGTTCATTCGCGTGGTAAAGTCACAACTAGCTTCATACAAAGTTTCAAGGTGCTACACGTGGGTGGAGATTGTGCTAGGTCGCCCTAGACAGAGAACATCACAGTACCAGTACATGGCAACTGAACCGATTTTACCGATATTGTGTCATCATAGGTCGGAACATTATACAATAAGATTTGGTACAGGTCCTGCTTATTTAGGATACCTTTCGAACTCTGAGCTGCCTTCACTCGATATTACCGACCGAATCGACCAAAATGTTTTTTTGTCACATTTTACATCACATCATCATCAAAACCTACCTTTAGAAAAATTTAAGACGATAATTAAATAAAAACTTTAGACAAGCTACCATGGGAATAAATTGCTCGGCTCCAGAGTTATTCAGATATTAAGTCAATGAGGGATTTTCTTTTTATTTTTTTAAATTTTTCCCTAGTCGCCGGATAGATGAAGCTAAACTAGGTACGTTACTGCAAGGAACGGAACGTTACATTATTTTTGATTAATTCACTTGAACGTAATTTTGAAATCATAAAACGAAACGTTATTGTCATATCACATCTACCACACGTAGTTAGGCGATTTTACGAAAACAATCGAACAAACAAAACTGAATTATAACAAAGCGCGAGAAAACTAGGATGATCGGAAGCCAAAGCAAACGAACAGAATATTTGATGCAATGTTTTTCTCCAAGCCTTTTGGCTTTGGCACCTAGTAACGGAGTCAGTTCAGCGCCATCTAGAGAGCTCTAGGGAACTACTTTTTTTTAATACCCAAAAAGAAAACCTCCCATTAAAATAAAAAGAGAAGTAAGAAAATTTATATGATTGACTTAATAAGAGCGACCCTCGGAGTTTCTTGCCTATTCTTCTCCTGAAGAAGACTGCATCTTTGCGAATAGGCGCAAAGTCAAAAATGCTGATGTAATTCACTATTTTGCTCAATTATTTAAATTGATTTTGCTAATGTATTTTTAAGAAGTTTTCAAGATGCACTTTAAGATCTATGAAAATTAAGCATTTTTGATTTGATTTGATTGATCAACTTACCTTTGCATAAATAAAGAAGTAAATAAATAATCTACAGGAACTTAATATGTATTTACCGGTGAACGGGTATTATGAGGGCCTTCAAAATACAGCTCAGATATTATCAACAACTGCTTGTATAGTGACAAGGTCGGAATCAGGTTTTCACATTAAGCAAGGTCGGGTATACATTAAACAAAAAATGTTATTCGTTGTAGAACCTTATTGCAAATCAGCCATAACACCGACAGTGGTAGGGAAAACAGATTGTTTTTGAATGGTACCAAAAGCACGAAACTAAATGGAGCACGAGTTTTCTCTTCTACTGTTCTCTAGCTCATTTCATTTGTCTATAGAAGATTAGAATGTATGATGTTTGCCATATTTTTAAAGTTCATTGTAAAACACTCATGATTGGCCCGGCCGCCCTTGCAGACTTTGATTGTAAGATTATATTATATGTTTTTGTCTTGCCTTAAAGTATGCAATGAAGTAATTAGCTATCTATCTATCTAAAACTCTCCCAAGATACTGGTAAGTATCTAATTGACATGGTTTGAGAGTCAGACTCGGTTGTACCTAAACTGTTTTAGTATTTGATTCATCAATAAAGTACGTTGTTATCGTCATCAGAAGCAGCAATGGACCACTCGTCGATGGACCACTCGGCGCACGCGGCCGCAGCCGCCGCGCACGCGGGCCACACGCCCGTCATGACGCACGCCGACCACGGCGACCATGGCGCTCACGGCGACCACGGCTGCTCCTCATCACATTCTATGGTGGTCAGTATCTTCAGTCTATTGAAGATTTACCATAAATCTGTGAACTTTGCAATATCAATTCCTTAAACTATCTTGACAGAAGCTATACCTGTTCAAAGTTTCCATTATAAAACGGGTGTAATTTCCTCAAGAATGAAAATGTTAAACTTTCCATGTTAATGCAATTAATTGTAGATCATGGTCGTACAAATCAAAAAATGCGTGGGATTTTTTCATATTTAGAATTGTGTACCTAGTTTTTTTTTTAATTTTGTTTAAAATTAACAGTTCCAATACTCAAATTAAAAAAGTAAGTCTATCTAGTATTTTTTATAGGTATAATAGCACGGAACAGTACGGGGTAATAATAACAACCACAACTCGAACATAAAGCCAGATCTATACTTCGCTTCTGCATAGCATCTCAGATAAGAACAATGTAACAAACATGCAACAAAGTAGATAAGAGCTGGTGGAGGTAGTTATCACCAAACCGCGCCGCCCTGCGGTCTGTGCGCCGGCGCATCTTTGTTCACAGTTCCCACGCCTTATCACCGGAACTTACACAGATTAAAATATTTATTTTACATAAAATTTGGGCATACATAGAATTATAAATGAATTTGGGCAACAATCAACAATAACAAATGAAAAACAAGATGTTACGTGCATGTATGTGTGTCGCGGTGTCAGTTGTTCATTCGTGACGAGAATTCAGGACACAGCCTAGCAAGGAAGTAAAAACGTTTCTCTAAATTCTTTTTGTACGGATCACATCAAGTACCTATTTCGGTGGCTTAAATCAGTTTCGGGGTTCATCTAAAAATATTTTGTTAATCCATGGCATATTAAAACCTTCGTGCGAATTAGGCTCACATGGTGTGCGACGGGTTTCTTTCGAGTATGTGTTATTTTAGGAAATTCTAAAAGGAAATATTATTTGATTTTTATTATACTTGTTTTCAAACCAATTGTTATTTCGAAACTACCTAGCCATTTTAATTACTTAAACAAGAACGGTTGTAAAACAAACTTGTTTTTGCATTCGGTTTCTTAATTTTGTTAAAAAACAAGATTCGTGGCTGCAAACTCATGAAATTGCGTTAAAGGCAGATTGTCTGCTTGTTTCAGTATAATGCATATCGTACTTTTATTGTAACGATTAAGTTACTTTGTAATTAGGATGGAAGCGGCGCTCGTTGATGTCTTTTGTATGAGAGATGTTACATATCAGTAGGTAGAAGTACTTAAGTACTTTGTTAACAATTGTCTATTAGAAAGGGGTTCTGTTTTACTTTTTATAACTTACTTCTAACTAAAGTAAATAAGACATCCTACGGCCATTACATGCCTTTGAATCTTTTTAGGAATCGCCGGGAAGAAAATGGAGTTAATTAATATTTTACTTCTTGGTTGAGCAATTGTTCTTTTACATATCTTGAATATCGATCGCCATGATTGTTTACACAGAGACAAGGATAGCTATAGTTGAAGTAGGCTACAGCTTCAGTACTATGCTACCTTGAAAGCTACTTTGTAGCTCCCTTAGTAAAGTGTTATCAACAAAACCGCAGGCGACCTCCGCCGTATCGCGCTATTTACAATACTCGTTATGTTTTATCGCAACAGCCTACTTTTACAACCGCAACTAGTCGTAAAATATTCCCCAAAAACTTATATAATTCAATTTAGGTACCGCAGTTTCCTACTTTTCTGAATATCCTGATTGATTTACTAATTTTTTATTAAAGGTTTCTTTATACTTTATATGTTTCCTTGTCTTCAAGGATTATGACTGAATTTCCCAAAGTTCCCATGTAAGCAAAATCCCAGGAGTAATTAAGACTTTACGTAGCTAATAATAACTTTATACAAAGTTTATTATAAGTATTATGCTTTCCGGGCACGTGCGTTTAGTGTTCGCTATAACATGGTAGCGTGTACTCGCATACATACATACTTACAACGTAAACAAGTTTATTAATCTTTTACAATAACAAAACAAATTATTATCCATAAAAAAGAGATAAGAAGTTATTGAAAAAATAAATAACTTTAGGGATTATAATTTGTTTTATTATCGTAAACAATAATAATACACTTGTTTACGTTATAGAGGTATGTATGCGAACCCAAGCCACCATATGTTTTAGCGAATACTAAACGCAACGTGCCCGAAAAGTTTAAAAACTTCCATGGTAAATTAATAAAAACATTGGAACCTGGAACCCGATGCTGCGAGTTGCCATTACACTGAACTTATCGTAATTTTTCAAAATTATAAATTCCTATGGGAATTAAGAGACAGGGGCTTTTTTAATAGTATTTTGAATGTAAAAGTGTGTTTGTTTGTCTTGCATTCTCGTTATAATAAAGCGAAATATCAACACATTTTTTGCACAGGGAAGAGACGCATTTTTTTATTAAACTTTTGTGTGTATTGTTTTCAGTTCCACTTGGGCGTGTGCCAGCAGATACTGTTCTCCGGGTGGATGACGACGAGCGCGCTGGAGCTGCTGGGCTCGGCTCTGGCCATCTTCCTGGCGGGCGTGCTGTACGAGGGGCTGAAGTACTACCGCGAGGCGCTGCACGCGCGCGCCGGCGCTGCCGCGGGCGACTCGCGCCTCAACATCACCAAGACCGAGTGCGGCGCCAACGGGCCCTGCGCCGGCACTGCGCTCGTCAAGTCAGTTACACATACTACTTATATGTATACAAACGCTCACGCCTCTGTCCCATTGGGTTAGGTAGAGACCACAGATTGTCACTTGCTACGATCCAAACACACATTCATGATTCGCTTCATACATGCTCTTCGGATTCGGTAATCCTAAAAATGCCTTTTCACAGTACATTACCAAATTGGTTTAAGTACGTTCGTCTAGAGCTCCTTCTTCCGATCCTTTCAAAGTTCCAACCACATTTCTTTCGTCAATATATTTGTGATTTGATACTTTTCTCATTTTTAAATTGGGTAACATTATGAGAAACATCTTAACAACTCGTAAATATTAACTGCGTACAGTTAAAACTTTTATCTAAAGCCATTTCCTTTCCACACAATACATAAGAGAATTCTTTCTTATCAATATTAATTATTGAATATTCTAGGCGTTTGTGAATTTAAGCTTTGTTTTTCATTATTTAAGTGTGCATTTCGCTAGTCATTTCGAGTGGGTAACTTTGGCCAGTTGTTTAAACACATGAGAATAGAATAGAAAAAGAATAGAAAAATATTTATTTTATGGGACATTCAGGATACTACTTAAAACAAGTCAAAATTACATTCATGAAATACATACAAACATACATTAAAGGATTTAAATACATACAACACATTCGGTCTTTTGACCCTACTGTGTCTACGCCTATTCGCAAAGGTGACACGATCTATACAGCATATCTCCTGAATCTCAGCGCGGATAACTGTCTTGAATACATTAAGTATCGTACAACATTAAATAAATATGAGACAGTCCGTAGTTGGGCGTGGAATCCTTTTAGACAGAACCAAATTCTATCACTGTGCTGGGTTGGATGGTTAATTAATATACCGCTGACGGTATGGGCTTCAGAACCTTGCTCGTTAATTGTAAGCATCAGATTGTACTTGAGACAAAAGGATGGATATTTGTCCTCTGATTAGCATCCTTTTATTTAATGTTAATCTTACCAGTGCTTATTCAGTAGTATAATATATTGAGCGTAATATTTTTTATGATACACATTTACTGTCGCACGTGTTGTTAGACCCAAAATCTTTAGTTAAATAGGTGTGTATTGTAAAAACACAATTGAATGCAGTGTTTGTTGTGGTTGCAGATACTCGATGACGTCATGGGGCCACGTGGTGCAGACGCTGCTGCACGTGGTGCAGTCGACGGCGTCGTACGTGCTGATGCTGGTGTTCATGACGTACAACGTGTGGCTGTGCGCGGCGCTGGTGGCGGGGCTGGCCGCGGGCTACTTCTGCTTCGGGTGGCGTCGCCACGCCGTGCTCGACACCACCGAGCACTGCCAGTGACGGCACGGGGCGCGGGGCGGCGGGCTCGACACCACCGAGCACTATCAGTGACGGCAAGGGGCGCGGGGCGGCTTTCTCGACACCACCGAGCACTGCCAGTGACTGTGCGGAGCGCCGGGCGGCGGGCTCGACACCACCGAGCACTGCCAATGACGGCACGCGGCGCGGGGCGGCGGGCTCGACACCACAGAGCACTGTCAGTGACGGCACGGGCGACACCACCCAGCACCGACTGGCCGACACCAACCAGGCAGCTGCCAACAGCACTTACACTTCAACATACACTGCAGAATTACCAGGATTTAAAAATACATCGATTTAAAATTGTACCTACTTGGTTTCACAAACGAAAACTTCAGAAGCAAATCAAATATTGAACAAGGCAAAAAAAGTTTAGGACAGCCTGAGAAAATAGATTACTATTTAAAGTTTGCCACTTCATCCTATTAAGAGCCTTATTTGAGATTGTTGTCATCCTTACCACTAAGTTATTTGTTTAATACTTGGTTTTTCTTCTTTTTTATTGGTACCAAATGGAGCAGAAACACTTTTGTCACTTGAATTTTTTATCACTACACGAATTTTAGTTAATTTACTGCATATTACACTATCACTATTATACATTAAACCTTTGCGTGCTTTTGTACACATGATGTACAAAATTTGTATCGCACGTGGCGTAAACAAGCGATGGGTTGACAACTTTTTCTCGCAGAAAACGAAAATTCAATTGACAAAGCAACCTTTACTCTACTTACTTGATATATCGTTTGTAAAGTACGCTTAAATGACACAACTAGGTATGTTGCTTATAAAATGCTTTGGCCTTTTAATAAAAATGTTTAAATGAGCCTTCGTTAAAAATGACAAGCAAATCATGCCAAATTATGTATTTAGCATGATATAATGTGGGAATCATTATAACTAACCTATAGTCCTAATTAAAGAATATGTTATATTTAAGCACTTTTTAAATTGTATGTACATTAATATTCTTGCCGCAAAATTAATGTCTAAAGCTGTAAATATATAATGTTTTTTGTAGTTAAGGTTAAGTAAAACTTTAAACAACATTCCTTTGTCTTCCATTTAATTAAGTATTAAATAAAATGTCTGTTTTCTTTTCGAATTTAAAAATTAATAAGTAAGTAAAGTAACGTAAAATTCCTTTTGAGGAATAAATATACTTAGGTACTAAGTAAGCCAAGTAATTGTAGGTACCTTATTAAATCTTTGGAAGTAGCAAGTAACTACACAAATCCCTTACGTAAAATTATATTGGATGGATTTAAATTAGGTAGCGAAAACTGAGGACGTAAATCAGCCTACCAAAGTAAATTTACTTTTGCCCTGGAACACAGGTCCTCATAAATATTTTCCTTACATGAAACTTGAGAGCGATCAGCTGATAGACTGAGTGATGGTTTCTTTGGGCGAAGTTTCTTTGAAATTGAATCACCTCTTTTTCCCTAACTAAATATTTTCGTCCCATATTAAGTGGGTACGAGTATGTTCGTTTGTAAAGAGCCAGCCGAGCTGGTGAATTGATTGAGGCGTGTCACTTAATGCTTGTGATTGTGATATTTATATTAATTATATAGGTAATAAGTGAGTTAGAATAAGAAATGTTTCATATTTTACGTTGTCAATACAATACATTCCTACTACAGTAATAGTGAAGTTTTGCTCTACTCCTATCAAATTATACTCTTCTTGAAGACGAGGTTGGTGAATATGTAGTATCACAGTTTGTCATAGACATAGAAAAAATAAGTTAAACAGAGCAGTTGGTACGAGTGAATATGACAGCCGATCGCAGCACAATATGAAATTCTACAGTGACCATTCACTGGCTATCACAACTTAATAATACATACGTATTTCGAACGTTATTAGGTAATACTCGTAATACTATGCCACATGCTATACGGCTTTATTTCACCCCTAATTCAGCTTAGAAACGCGGTTCAGGAAAAAAGGAGAAGAGGAATGGGAAAAAAGTGCGAAGATACAATAAGTATGAACTAATAGAGAACATTCGTTGCCGTTCTTTTTTACCCGACTGCGCAAAGGACTGTAATCAGATGTTGAGTAAGCGCGGGATAATTAAATTGCAATTTAGGTACATCCCTTTACATCCCGGATACAAATGACTATACTTACTTTATACATATTGTTTTTCTTACATTCCATGTTATTTTACATAGTTCAAGCTAGTTAACTGTGGCATTAAGTACCTATGTCAATGATTTCTGGATAGATGCTCTGCCCATCCCGTTTTTGAACGGAATTAATGCTTAAAACTAAAGACACCCAACGTCATCTATCTGCGGCGTAAAAAAACTTTTTTGGTTACTCTTGATTACTTCATTCCTACTCGACATCACAGATGGCATCACAACACAAATTAAAAAAATAAATTTAATTGCAACAAAATCGTGAAAAGTTAGGAGTTGAATAAAGTAATGAAATAAAAAAAAAAATTATAAAAATTTTTAGACACTTCAACTGGGTACCGAGAAGGTGCCTTTTGAAAATAAGCTTAGAAATTTCTAAACGAAAATCCGAGAAACTGAAAGGGCCCCAAAATTTCCAAACGAAATGTCATACATGTCAAGTGAAATGTGACGGACGATTCCCGTTTTCGTGTTTCCTATTTTACTTGTTGATTTTATTAAAAGAAAAATAGTGAGAATTGTGTGGAAAGTTGTGCCTAGGTCGTGCGAAGAGCGATGTTATAGTGTGTAGTGCATCGAGGGCGTAGTACCCCAAGGATAGGAGCCGCGGCGCAGTTTGTTCAGGTAACGGTATTATTTGTTTTTGACTACGTCGATATTACTTCTTAGAATTGTGTTCATGTGATCAAATCGTGTGAAAAGATGTAGTTTATAGCTTATCCATTTGATCTGGCAAGTAAAGAAGGACTGTGATGTAGACTAACATGCAGTGATAGGCTCTTGGAGGCAGGCGAGCGACGACGAGATCTACTTTGCCCGCACTAGCAACGCAGCGCGGCGCGGTCATAGCGGAACCACACAAGGATATCTACATCATGTTTATATATTATCGCGTGTTCCCAAAACTGCGAAGTTAATTAACTACTCCATATTCACGAATCAATTTGCCGAGAAGCTCATTAGCAGTGCTCTAATTAAGTCTAATAGGTTAGCGCTTTATAACTATATGTTGACATCGCTATACTTACTGTAATGAAGTTTATAGTGTTTTGGAAAAACCAATTATTGTTATAGGAGTTCTGTTAGGTAGGGAGTTGATGACCGGTTTTACTTTCACTTATTGAGATATAGGTATATCTAGATGTATTGTAGTATGTATGACTGTGGCCATTCTATTATCTGTATCTGTATCTGTGTATGCTGTATGGTCGGGGTACACCAGCCAGCCCCTGTATACCCTAACCACCTCTGTCTTGGCAGCAGAGTTAACCCATCTTATAATATTAAAAAAAAAAAAAAAACTCCAGATTCAAGCAATACCTTTTTGGGGCTAGGAATGGTTTTCATATAATTTTTTATCAGTAAAACATTTAACAAATTGTTTTTTTTTTATAAAATAAATGTTATTATTATTCTTCGCACACCAATATGTTGAATTTGTACTGAAGAATAATAACATAATAATACAATATTTTTATAAATTAATATTTACTGACAGCAGTACACATTTAAATTTAAAAGAAATAATACAAACCTTATGATAAAACTGTTTAACTGAATGCTGCAGTGAGCAAAAAAGCCTGGGCTCTAAGTTTTTTTGCAGTCTAACATTGGCATTGATTTTTCAGCCCTGAAACCTACAATACCTATTTGCCAACATAATAATTATTAGCTAAACCTTTACCTCATTGTGGTAAGTACTGAGTAGACAGCTTGCTATTTGGTACTATTCAAACAAACCACTTTCACTTCCTCTATGTTCATAATTTGCATTATACTTTACTAGCTTTCCGCCCGCGTGGACTACAGGTTATATCGTGCCCAACTGTGGGATAAAATGTAGCCTATGTCCTTTCCCAGGCTCTAGTCTATATCTGTACTAAATTTTATCAAAATCGGTTTAGTAGTTTAGGCGTGAAAGACGGACAGACAGACTGAGTTACTTTCGCATTTATAATATTAATATTGATTTGTGTAATCTATGTTGAAAAGAACTGGCTGTCCTCTTGTTAATTTAACATTCTCTTTGCAGTTTTCAAATATAAAACCTTAGATTTTATATAAACCTTAGATTTTTATATAAAACCTTAGATTTTATAAAATTAAAAACCAACCTCCTGCCATCATAAATCTTTATTCTCCATCGAAAGTATGTTTCCTGTAGTATTTGTTGTATATGTGGTCCCAAAAGAGGAGTCGCTGCGTGGCTTGTGGCTCCTGCATGCGTACGTTGTCTGTGAGGTGCAGGCACGGCCGACTCAGCTCGACGGCCGGCAACCCGTGCGGGTTCAGCGGCTCCCACAGCTCCGGCACCAGCGCAGACGTCAGTGGGGTGGGGTCCCTGGTCACACATAGATTAGTTATTTACTAAAAAAATATGTCTTGCTGGACATTAGAATAAGTTAGTTACAGGGTTGGAATAAATCACGATTTTTTGCAAAAAAACAAAAATCATCGATTTTTTCCAAAAAATCGAAAAGATCATGATTTTTTCGATTTTTTCCTTGTGCCTTTAAAATACACTTAATACACCTAATATTTTTCATACCTTCTATTCGAAAAGTGTCGTTTTGTTCCTTTTTAAGTTGGACCAAAATAGTTCATTTCTGATAAGAACTCATTGGCGGGTCGGAATGGACTTTCCAGCCCGCCAGAAAATCATTGGCGGGTTAGAAAGTTCATTTACCCCCGCCCACGAGAATTGAATTTAGAACATGTGTCATTCCTATGAAATGGAACGCAATTTGTATGGATACTGGCTGGCACGTGCTGGCTGTATGGCGGTGGCACCCCCGTGCTTATAAAAAAAATGCAAGAATTGTAATTCAGTAAAACAACTAACAATAACTAAAAATTGCTTAAGTGTGTATTTTGTAATTTGTTTAATTTTACATTTCATTATTAAATAAATATTTTTAATTACTTAATTTATTTTTCTCATAGAATGGGTATGATAAGTAGAGTACCTATATGACTTGAGAGCGAATTATTTTTTAGCTCGGGCGATGTACCTATTTTGAATCCCTCGCCATTTCGCTCCCTTGTCATACATTCTACTAATACAGAAAATTATAAACGCTTTGATTTAATCAATGATTTTTATAGAAAAAATCACTTGATTTAAATCGTGATTTAAATCATGATTTAATCAAAACTGATTTAATCATGCCAACCTTGGTTAGTTAAAACTGCTTCTTTTCCTGGGGATATTGTACAAATTCTCTAAAAATAAGGGTTATGAAACATATTACAACAGGGTCTTACCACGATTTTCGTATTAAATGATTTGAAAACATGAATGAATGATATATGAATAAAGTGTTTATCTATCTATCTATCTATATACTTTACTTCACACCAGAGACAAACAAAAGTAAATAAACATAAATAATCAAGACATGGCAAATTTCTTTAACTACAAGGGCTGCATGTTAAATATTTTCTTGTTCTTATCTTTTATTCTTCAGTCCACAGTGTATGTGCTTATAATTTTAAAAGTTAATAAGTGAAATTTCATAATTTGATCCAGAGTGTAACCTAATTACATGTTTCAAAGTTAATTCAAGTCATCTTAAAATTATCCAAAAAATTATTGTAAAGTTTCCCAAGATTATCCTTTGACATAAAGATAACAAAACTACTTACCCAATTTTGATGAAATTAACCAACAAGGAGACCAGTCTGTCAGCTACTAAGCTGTCTTCATCCCTGGAGTCGTCTGCGCTGGCGATGTAGCTGTAGACGTCGTGGAGCCCCCCGCCCGCCGCCGGGGTGAACCGCATCACGTACACCGGGACCGAGGACTTAGACGCGTAAAGTGCAGCGAATTTGTGAATCGGATATTCCATAAAAATATCATTGATGTACTCCTTGTAGTTGTTGATAATTTTATCTTCAAGCAATTGTTGCTGTTCGAAATAAAATGTCTTCACTAAGTCTGCAATTTTGTATTTCACATTTTCGTTTTCAAACTCTAAATTATTGGGTAGTAAATCCTCAAAAGCGTCCGGCACCGCCGTGAACATGGCGTGATTCTCCTCGATGAGTCGTGTTTCTTTCGAGTTGGTGTACATTATCATCGTCGGTAATTTGTCCAAGTCATCGCTTCTCAACACCGTCCTAGGGTCCCGGTCGATCAGACTGTGCGCTATCAAAGCACTGTTCTCCACACAAGGTAAAAAATTCGTCGATACATTAGTAACGTCGGATAGTGCCAGTTTCTGATAGAATTCAACTAGTTCCTCTATATTTCCGCCGTCCTCATTACCTAAAGATGCGGCAACTTGGATCGCCGTGGCCAAAGGATCGTAAGCGAGGGAAGAAGGCTCTAGAACAGATCCTGATTCCATTATAACTTTATGGAAGAGTCCCTTCGTAAGGCCGGACAGTAAGAGCAACTGGATAGAAATGGCGCCGACTCCTGTCCCGTAGAGGGTGACGTCATCGGAGGTGCCGCCGAACGCGCGGATGTTCTGCTGCACCCAGTAGAGCGCCGCCACCTGGTCCTTGAGCCCCGCGTTTCCCGGCGCCTCCGGCGTGCCCAGGCACAGGAACCCCAGCGCGCCCAGCCGGTAGTTGAACGTCACCACGATGAACTCCTGGACCAGTCGCGCGGGAGGTTGTAGCGCGCCCCATCTGTGGAGTTAACGCCCGCCTAAATCAGTTCCACATATTGAACTTGCACAAGTAATCATGTTGGGCGGCTATTAATTAAGTAACGCATTGATATGAGACAAAAGTAATAATAATATAGCTTTATGATTTTACGAGGCTGAAGACCAATACTGCATAACATCAACAAGTTACACTTTATCGAAAATTAATAAGTAATTTCTTATCATGAATGTCGACATCAAGACCGCACTCAGAAAGATGACCAAAACAAGGTGTGTCCCACCCGACTGCTGGGCCGGGCCACCGCCGCCGGGGCGAGGCTGAATTCCTTTTCATTAATTAAGCGATGAACTAATACTCACACTGAAGAGTCGACCTTTTATCCATTTCAGCTATGACTTGGATAAAAGGTAGACTTTTATGTATATCTCAAGCAATTTTGATAAAAGGTTTTGGTCCCATTACCATGACACGTTATTTTAATTAATTAATCCAACTCATCCGTGACCATGGTACGTAACAAGTTAAATAGAATAACTAAAAGTCGGTTGTAAAGTGCTAGGACAACCTTGTTGTTGTGTCTCACCCCTCGTGGAAGCCGCCGTGATGCAGGTGCACTATCACGGGCAGCGGCGCGCCGCCGCCGGCGTGCTCCGGCGCGAACACGTTCACCACCAGGCAGTTCTCCTCGCCCTGCGCTCCCCCTGCCCCTCCCCCCGGCTCCTGCTGCGGACACCGCACGCGGTACGTCGCCTCGAACACACCGTCCCAAGCTGGAGGAGCCTCGGGGGCCTACAATGTATTTTCTGTTTATAAAACTACTAGCATTCTGCCTGGGACTTCGTTCCCGTGGGAATTCGGGAAAATTATGTAGCCTATGTCCATCGAGGATAATGTAGCTTTCTAATGGTGAAAGAATTATTAAAATGAGTCTCAATCCAAACACAAACAAACAATATCTTTAAAATATTGTATAGAAAACAAACATCACACAGAAAGTTCACATTACAATTCCACTGAACTTAAGTGGTTCCTTCTTAAGTGGTTTAGCTGTTTATCTCTATGGTTTATTGTTATCTGAACCATGACAAATCTGCCATTGGTCACGTGCCACTCTTCCTTAACGAACAGCATGGCCCTTTAGGGCTCTGTAAAAACTTTCTTCTGTGTCTTCTAATTTACTAATGAGGTTCATGAAAATGGCACTCACTTTGAATCGGTTATCGTGTGTGGGCGGGCTAGCGTACGGGATGCCGAGGAAGGCCCAGTGGCGCTGGCCCAGGAAGCCGCGCACGAGACCCTGTCGCGTGGTGACGTCACGGTGCGCCCGCCACGGCAGCGGCGGCACCCGGCCCCACGCGCACCACACGACGCACCACCACACTACCACCCACTCTACTAACATCATACAACTACCTACTTACGCAGCACCCACAAAAATAACCAAATTGCCATCACTAACACCACGGAACCGTCTTAATGTTACTCAATTAAACCACCGATAAGTCACTTTACGCCAGCATTGAGTCACTGACTGCTCGTAAATCCATGCTTAGTATGTTTACTCGTAGCTATCAAAACATTTGCCACAGTGCCCAAACAACGTCCGCTGCACATTCTGAATTATAATAATTTAGCCACCATACTGAGATATTACAATAATAATACCAAATGCGCTGTACAATTTATTATACTGACACATGTACCACTTACAATAAATAAGTAATTTATCTGTATAAATATGTGTACTTACTTATACTTAGATGAACAGTTTATAAATAACCTATTGGATGCCGGTGGTCAAGTCATATTCAATGTTAAACATTTACATATTCCGAAAAAGTAATGCAACACTTAGAATCACGTGTAAAGTGGATGCGATGTGTGTGGCGCTGTTGTCGATGTAGTGGTCCGCATACATGCGGGTCCAGAGCGCCAGCCGGTCGGGGTGCAGCCCGCGCCGCGGCGCCGGCGTCGACGCGATCGACAGCCACTCCTCCGCGGCTTCGTCACTCTCTTGCAGCTGATTCCATATCGTTTCGTTTGCTTTCGGCTCACTGGAAACAATAATATATATCTAACACGTGTTTATATTCCAATTTTGTATTTTTTTAAATAAACTGTAATCGTACCCTGTCTGTATGAAAGAAACCCACAAGTTGGTCACCAATTCCACCACCTTCTCGTCGTCGCTGCCTGTCAGCGGCATGTTCCCGTCCTGCGTGAACACGTAGCCGGCGATGTCCCCCCGCGCCGCCCCCAGGTCCGTCGCCATGGCTGCAGGCTCCCGGTTCAGTTCTCCCACAAAACTAAACTCATAGAAATATACGTTGTTTCCTGATCTGACCAACGATCTTGAAGTTCGAATAGCTGGACCCAAATAAAACGCGTCAGTGTAAAGCAAGGAAATGTTATGCAGGTCTTCGAGATGGATTTCTTCATCGTCGAAATATAGCTGTTTAATTTTCCTGACCATGTCATCTTTACCACTGTCGTTTTCAAACGTTAAGTCGTCGGGTAAAATGATTGAAAAATCTCTATTTAAATCAGCTAAGGTGTCCTCTGTGTTCGTCATGGCCTCGTGTAAGCCAGCGTGGTTGGCAGAACCTATCATGAAATTAATTAGGACATTCTCTGAATTCAAAACATTCCAAGGAGCTGTATCTAAAAACGCGTTTGTTCCATTTTCAATGCATGGTTTGAACTTAATATCTTTTGCCGATGTTATCAAAAATTCAAGATCGATTTCAGTTGTTATATCTCCTCTCAAAATTTCCACAAGTTTATTTGCTGTAGCTTCTGGATCCCTATCTATAGCCCAGGGGGCGAGCACGGTACCAGATTCCGTAATTATTCCATCAATAAGATCTCTCGACTGCGATGACATGGCCAAATATCCAGCAAGAGCACCAGACATACCATCTCCACTCACAACAATTTTAGAAGGATTTCCTCCAAAATTCCGAATGTTGTTGTTTATCCATTTGAGAGCTAAAGTCAAATCTTTTAAAGCTGCGTTCCCGGGAGCCATCTCATCTCGTAAGCATAAAAAACCCAACACACTAAGTCTATAATTTGGCAAGACGAGAATAACTCCTTTATTGACCAAGTGTTCTGGCCCATAAACAGATGGGTCACCGCTCCCGCTAGAAAAGCTTCCGTCGTGGATGTGAAAAAGAACAGCCGCATCTTTTGCTTGAGAAGGAGCAAATACACTGAGAGTCAAACAATCTAGTTCTCCCGCAAACACGCCGGACTCAAGTACTTGTGGACATCGCTTTTGGTGTTCTGTGACTTCGTGAATATGTTCCCAAGGGTCTGGTGTTGCAGGTGCCTGAAAAGTTATTATGAAATCAAAATAAACGAATTTTTCAAATACTTTTTGAAAATTATAACTAGTTATAAGATAGTATAAATACCTGAAAATATTCCTTAACTTTTCCATACGGTATGTCTAAGTAACTGAAAATGTCATGGTTACCATGAATTTTAATGCCTTGCACCGGACCGTTTTCAGTTTGTATAACAACGCTGGTATCTTCTCTGCTTATTTCTTCAGACATTGAAACAGACCTTTCAGTTCCATTACCGGGCTCTTCGCTGCGCTTGCTGTACTCAGTGATTATTTCCTCTCTACTGTTTTTGGTGGTGATTTTATAAGTATCGTCATTCTCTAAATTTCCCTTTCCTTCTCTGTTGGTTTCTCCTTCATCTTCTAAAAAGTTTTCTAGATAATTATTGAAACTTGTATCATTTTTATATCGAATATCTGTACTGTTATTACTAGTTTGTTCCTTTTCTTGAATGTCTTGCTCAGTGTGAATTTCGATTTCATCCACGTTTTCAGTGGCGCTTCGGTCAGTCACATGGGGACTATCTGCTTCAATCTCACCATATTCTTTGATGGCGTAATATTCCTTGATGGCCGTTCTACTATCACTTATCTGTTCATCGACCAGTTCAACAGTGTCGTTATTTTGTTCGTGGTACCCTGCCAAGTACACTAAAGTGTTGCTCTCGTTATCGATGTGAATTTTGTCGTCTTCTTCAGTTTCCATAGCATCTTCCTCCATCGCAACGAGTCCTGCGCAAGCCACTGCTAAGGTCGCACTTAGACATACTACTATTTTCCATCGCATTGTGACAATGCGCCGTTTGCTTATGCATTCCTGTAAAAAATGTAAATCAGGTTGATTTTTTTTTTAATTTGTATTGTATTTTCGTTTTTTTTTTTATAACAAATGGGTTCGCTCTTGACCACAATCTAGCTCAGGAGCAAAGGTGTGGTCGAAGAGGTAGCAAGCTTACCCAGAAGATGCCTATTCACTCGAACTTTAAATATATTGTTAGTGCTTACCTATCCAGCTGATGCGACGTGGCGCGGGGGCCGGGTGGTGCGCAGCTCTGACTGCCCCCGATCTAGATAAGCCATCGATCTGCAGACACTCGCCCACACAAGCCTCACCTCACCCATATGCTCTCATAGTCACTCACTACGGAACCAAGAGTCAGCACTTCCTTACTGATGTTTATTTTCACTTTCCACCTCTTACTAAACATTTAAATGACTAACATTAGAAGTGTTATTTGTCTTTTTATCGTATTTTGTGTTTAATCACTGACACTCACTTCAGTTTTAGGTATTTAAGAGCCAATTCAATAATCAAATTCACGTTCACTGTCGTTTGATCCATTCAGCAAATGATCTAATAAAGTTTAAAGTTGCTAATAGATCGCGTTAACAATAAAACAATGCCAAATGTAACACGAATTATGTAGTTCTATAATGGATGTTTATGATACCCGTAGGTAACAATTCTTCTTCGGCAGTCATAATGACACGATCTCGTTATACAAAAAAAAAATCTTTTTTAGTATATTGTACTCACGATCGAACTACAACTATACCTACTTTGACCTTTTATCTGATTAGATTTGTTAGATTTTGTAACAATCGTGTTTTTGTTGCACATCTGTGTACTGTCATGCGCTCTGTACTTCAATGGAACTATTTTTTGACGACTTCATATATTCCGCTGTCGCTGTCGATTGTTTGTAAACTGTTCGCGTCTACAAATTACTCTAATTTCTCCTTCCAACAACACTTCATCATACCGTTTTGGGTCTATCGAGCGACTTGTGCACCGGACGGTACTGAAAGCTCTATCACCGAATTTAGCAATCTATTGTTAGTACCCGTTATCAGCACTCGAGATACACACAGCTTTCTACTGCAAACACTACGTAAACAACTGGCTCGTAATAATACTAGTACAACGTAAATACAACGTACTCCGGGAACTTCACAAACTAAAATGTAATGTTATACTTATTGCAACATTCACGGTCAATACGAGATCTATTCTGAAAGGGCAGGAAATTACGAAAGATCAAATGAAAGATGAGTGTAAGGTTTTGTTATAAAATTTTAATTAAGTATAAGAAAAAACTGAATTTACAATATCATTAATAATTATTTATTATTTTTGTTTCAGGTAATGAAATAAAGGCAAAACTGACTGGACGAATATCGGTAAGAAATGTAAATGTAAAGTCATGCAGGTGCCTGTATGATGTTGTTGTATTTGTCGTAAATGTCGTCCCACGCCTGCATCTCCCGGCCGAGGGGGAAGGCCTGCAGCTGCAGCTGGGGTCCGATGGCCAGCAGCCGCGGGCTGTGCACCTCCAGCGCGGGCCACGTGGACCCCTCGCCTGACGACGACACCGGCGTCGGGGTCCTGGCACACATTCATTCATTTTAATCCTTATTATGCCGTACCTACTCCTGCTAATGGGGATAAGATTAGATTTGCTCTTTGCCACAGCGCTATCTTGAATCGATTTTCCGAACTAATTATTTTCTCATTTTATCTAAAAAAGGGCACGAAGTTGCAAATTTGCCCTTTAATTTATTTTAAATTTTTATATCGATTGAATTTATGTAATGAAATGAAAATGAGAAAAAAATTATTTACCACAAGCTTATGATAAATATTACCTTGGACCCCACACTAAGGCAAGCCGGTGTCGTGGGGTTCCGTAGAACGCATTACAAAAAGATTTCGTTTGAACTTATACGACTAATAAACAAAACTTATAAACAATTTTCATAATAAAGGATTCGTGAGTGTTCCACATAATTTATAATTCTACTGTATAAGCTGCATATGGACTAACTGTATGGAATGGTCATAAGCTGTTCGGTGGACTCATACGAGAGTTGAGCTAGCCATGATCTTAGTTTTGATTTTACTTCAACGATTCAACATTTCTTGATTTGAAACGACACAACAACATTATTCTAGATATACGAGTATGCTTGGAGGAAGAGGCTGAAGCGCCTACCAAAGGTATTGGTTGTTGTTTTGGGCAAAGAGATTTTATATATTCGGCTCTTGATCAGCCTATCAAACTCTTCCGTGAGCATCAAACCTCTGTGGCCTAAAGTTGCAAGTACATACAGTCATACAAGTACATAAAAAGTCGCGTTTTTGATGTACATGTATGAAACATATGCCAATCGACAGAGAAAATAATTAAAAACAACAAATACTGATTGACAAAATGTCGTAAGTGATATACTTTCTGAGTAATTTCAGTTTGACAATGTAAAAAATAATTTAAAGAAAATCATCATTTAAACTGATTTAAACGTCCATTATCATCATTTTAAAGCATCCCGCGTCACGACTAGCATTAAATTGGATTCGTGTAATACTAAAATAATAGGATTATATGCAAAAAAAATGTAAAATATGTTTTTGGTGAAATCCACATCAATCAAAATCCAAAACTACTCATTCATTACAAGCCTGGGTCATCCATCAAGAAAAATACCGCGTTTATGCGGCGCAAAGGGTGCAGGGTGAAAGGAAGGGACCAACCACAGGGTTGTTCTTTACCAGTCAGTTTGTCACTCACTGTCACCGTGATCCTTATTATTAAAAAAAGCAACTCATACCCATTGGTGTGCTCTTGACTACAATCTTGCCCTAGACCTTCTACGGTGGGACAAACTTACGGTCTAGTGCTAAAAATAAGGTTGAAAGTCACTACGTTAACTTAAATACAGAGACATCGCCCCACTGGAACCGCCCCTCGTAGACCGCTTCTCGCGCCGCTGGTACGCAGCTTCTCGCGCCGCTCGTACGCCATTTCCCACGCCGCCGCGGCCATCGAGAAGATTCCGGTATCAATTCCCGGTGGGTCCCCACCGGGAATCCAACAAAGATCACTATGATTTTGAGATTTTCCTCAGTTTGGTTAGGACACTGACTTTTGATTTTGACTTCGTATCAATGACAGCTTAAGAACTAAGAAGTGGCTAGCACGAGTGGAGAAATAAGTACTGATAAGTCCTCTTGTCCCCCCAGATCCACTAGAGGATATCAAGACTAAACAAGCCTTGTGGCCCCACTGGTGGAGGTAACCGGTGGGGATACCAGACAGGAAGGGAATCACCTGATTGTTTTAGAAAGAATATTGCATGCTACGCAAGGCCCTTAAAGCCGGCTACTGTCTGCGATAGTAGTCGGTACATAAGCCACTGCCACAGAATATATAATAGTACCTTACGGTACCACTGCGAAGGTCTTTAGCGGGTTAATATCTTCGACACCAACCAGGGTTTACGAGGTTTGCCGCGGAGTATATGTTTGGCATACTCTTGGACATAAAGATGATGGTTTAGATATCCCTCGCAAATCCCATAACATCATATTTGTGATCGCGGACGGCGTACTCTAGGGCGAGCAGCACTAGTTCCGCAGAAGAAACACTGCCACCCTGGCGCGCAGAGGCCGATTTGAACTATCTAGGAATTAGTAATTATTTTTTTTACAAGTCACCGATTGCGACTGGTACATTTTATTTACAATGTTAATGATGTGGGTACTTCGAGATATCAGTATTTTTATCCAAACGTCACGCGTTTTCAACACAAATTATGATTCAACATTTAGAGTGCACTCCGTAAATTTGTTACATGTAGCGCAACATGTTGAAAAATATCCTGTGAGAAAAGTATTTAGTGTTGACTGACAAAACTTATTGATTATTGTTACTTAAAGGTACGAACAATATTTAAGCGTCTTTTAATTCTAATAACGCGTCGTTATCAAATGTATTTAAATTTTACATCATGGGTCTATCCGAAAACTTCACTTTTTATTTAGAAAATCGACCTACAAAACCTATGTTTTGGTATGTTTGAAGTGATTTTTTTTTAATTACTTCATGTTATCAGTTATTGGAAAAATGTAGCACCTGCTGCCAAGAAGTGCCAAAGACTTAGTAAAAAAATTGTTATTGCAAGAGCCTGAATCGTTTGTTTTATGTGACGTTGAAGATTTTTTTATTTATTTTAGATATGTATTTCTCAAAATTGTTAGTGTCAGTCGTCATCAAACAAATAAAAATTGTAAGTTTTCTATACCTTTTTTGTATACCTTTTTATATGAGTTTTTTTTTCTTTTTAAACACGGTTAAAATCGCATGTACTTCATGTATCACTCAGATCAAACATTATAGTACCTAAACATATCTGCTACCAAAAGTTAGTTTATAACAAAATACTAACATTTATGATTTTTTTACGACGACTTTATTTATTAATTCCTAGATAATTCAAATCGGCCTCTGTGTGGCGGGCCTAAGTTACTTGACATCGCGTAAATGTCAATAGATAAACCTAACGTTAACAGTCAAAAAATAACAAATATATTAACAAAAAAAACTTCACAAAAGATAACAACTTAAACTTCTTCTACAGCAACGAGAACGCTTGTGCACGGTGCTAGTCACGGTGACAAACTGACAGACTTGACGTGCCCGTCTAACATAAGCGCGGTGACAAAGCTTCTGTACGCATGCTGTCTTATTCATTCTTTATTAAAACGAACGTGACAGCATGCGCACAGAAGCTAACTCCTGGCGCGGTAAAAAACAGCCCTGTGGTTCATTGACAGTGGTGAAGAGGGGGACGGGAAGAGATTTGGCTCATGACACTTATCCGCTCACCCCATACTCTTCGCGCCGCATTAATTCTGTGGTATTTTTTTAATTACTGATGGATGACTCGAGCTTGCAAGAATTTTGTTTAATATTGATTTCACCGAAAACATACTTGTTTTACATTATGATACTGGACTTTTAAATCAGTTTAAATTATGATTTTCTTTTAATTATTTTTTACATTGTCAAACTGAAATTACTCAGAAAGTATATCACTTACGACATTTTGTCTATCAGTATTTGTTGTTTGTAATTATTTTCTCTGTCGATTATGGCATATGTTTCATACGTGTACATTAAAAACGCGACTTTTTATGTACTTGTATGTACTTGCAACTTTAGGCAAGCCAGGCTTCATACAAAAATGTTCGAACCTCGTAATATGTAAATTTAATTTAAAAATCGGTCAAAATCTTTAACTTTCACCAAAATTGTTAAGCCTTCTTCAACAAACTCAATACTATTCCTACTTAATATGAAACAATATATGTACATACAAAATGAATGTCGGTGTCACAGTATTGAAAACGGTTCCTCCACACCGCGCACTTACAAGTACTTAGCGAAGTTGGTCCACAGCTTGAGTATCTTCTGCTGCACGGCGCCGTCCTCTCCGTCCATGTCGGTGGCTGAGAAGAGGTATGCCAGCTCGTCGGAGTGCGCCGCCCCGGTCTTGGGGACCCCGGGCTCGGGGGCCACGCCGGTGGCCCCCGCGTGCTCGAACCGGTACAGGTACACCGGCTGAGAGGACGCCGCCGCGTGCAGCACCGCGCTACGGTAGATGTGGTTCACGAAGTACGCGTCTCTGGCGATATTTAACAACTTTCTTTAGGCGTACTGTACGTATAGATGACAGAAGTATACTTTTCAGATAACAGAAACAGTTAAGATCTAAAAGATTAGTGCCTCGCACGGGCACGCGCGGTTGCGGTGTGCCATACTGATTCCGACGTCTTTCTTTACAAATTATTTTAGTGTAGTCTCATATGTAGTGTGCTTATGACCTTTTACCAAAACAAACAAGTTGTGTGCACATACCTGTGATACGCAAGCACAGCCGCCATTGTATTATTATTCTTAAAGTAAACTTCTTTAACTTTTCTCGCAATTTGCGCTACATCCCTCTCATTGAGAGCCCTCAGCTCTTCCGGCAGGAGGAAGCTCACGTCCCCGGCCATCCTCCTCAGCACTCGAGCCGCTTTTATATTGGAAGCAAATATGTACGCCTCGTCACTGTTGAACCCCATTATGATCGGCACGGGGTGGGCTCTCGGCCGCGACAGCAAGTCAAAAGGCGGCTGCGATATGAGATTTTCTTCTTTCTTGAACTCCTTTTCGATACAGAGTCCGAAAGGAAAATAAGGTTTTTTGAGTTTGTATGACTTGGAGACTAAGTCTGCGATGTTAGCGTTAAGTAGTACTGAGGGTACGTCGTCGTCGCTGTCACTGAGGAGTGCGGCTAGAGTCGTGGCTCTGTCCTCTGCGTCGTAGTTGAAGGCCCACGGGCTGAGCAGGGTCCCGCTCTGCAGGATGGCGCCGTGCAGCAGCCCCCCGCCCCCCGTCAGCAGCACCCCCTCCAGCAGCGCGGCGCCAAGCCCCTGCCCCCCCGCCACCACACGCGCCGGGTTCCCCCTGAACGCCACGATGTTGTCTCGCACCCACCGCAGCGCCAGGAGCACATCCTTTGCCCCGGCGTTGCCCGGAATGGCTTCCTCTTTTAAACAGAGAAACCCAACCGGTCCGACTCTGTAAATAACGGTTTTTGAACTTAACTGAATACAAAGGTTTTTTTACTCTTCTATAAATTGTCTTTCCCTTACACATTTGTTTTAAAAATTCAGCCTGAAAATCGGCTGCTCGATATTGAACTGAAATGAGATCATCTTTTTTAAAACAATTACGAAGTTTTTACCTGTGCGACACTACCACGAGGATGACTCCTTGTCGCACGAGCGCGCGCGGGCGCAGCGGTGCCGCGGCGGCAGTGCCCCGCACCCACACCAGCACGGGCCACCCCCCCGCGCCCCCCGCGCCCCCCGCCGGCACGTGCACGTCCAGCTGCAGGCACTCCTGCGCCGGCGACGTGGCCGTGCAGCTGCTGGTGGCCGGCTCGCGAACGCCCACCCAGAAGGGCGCTAAACCAGCTTTCTAAAAATAGCGGTTTTTCAAAAATGCATCCTAAAACATGCTATTTTTATGTATGTTAATGACTACCTAATTGAAGAGACACGAGGGTTTTCTTCTTTTCGTGTCACCCATCATTGGAATGCAAATTTCTGATTCGTGAACATAAATCTGCGTTTCGTCGGTAATCCGTTGAGATAACTCGGAATCTGAATGTGAAATTTGGGAAGGCTGCTCCTTTGTCCGACTTGACCACTTACAGGTTCCGTGCGACATAAAAATGTAGAAGTACGTAGTAGATACTATTATTATGGTATTGTGTTACCTTAAAAGTCCCCCCCTCTGTGATGGTGGCGTACGGTATCCCGGTGTAGGAGACGAGTCCCTCGTGGCGCACCCCCCGCAGCCGGCCCTGCGCCGTCATCACCTCCTCATCACATCTACTCATCACGAACCACATGCACATGATCACGCACTTTGACAGCATCGTACTTTGTTAGCTAGCTTCTTCTTGACCGTGTAAACCAGGCTTACATGACTGATCACCAACACTTATACTATTATCAGAATTAAAAGCAACAGCACAGACAGGCTCTGATTAGATTTTCTTAAAAGATTATAAAATATATTTGCTTAATTTTGTACCAAATAAAACACTTCACGAGCATAAGTAACTATTCTTATGACTAATGCTGGAGGGGACGACGACCCGACCCAACCCCGCACTAGAAACACTGTTTTTTATAGATTGTATGCACTATTCAGTTTTTAATATTCGACTGCAGGTGCATTGTCCCCAATGCAATCTAAATGCATTATATTCACTTTGAAATATATTTCAACAATATCCACCCGTGGTTATTGTATCATTTTGACCTCGTTTCGCAATGGAAAATTGTAGTGTTTAAAACATAACCACAATGGTTAAATATTACTGTGTAATAATTTTAAATCTGACTCAAATTAACAGTTTTCCGAATAATAATGTGAATGCAGTATCATTATGTACTTGTGTGTAAAAAGTCATACTTTTCATATTTTGTGTGTATTTTATTACAACTCGGGGAAGTTAACCAGCTGACCGGCCAACTTCGTAACGCCTTATAGGTAATTAAATCCTCGCAATCTTTCCACATTTTCTCACATTTTAAACCTTTTCTCTTATATGATGTTAATATAAAAATAAACTTTTCAGATAATCCCAAAATCTGAAAAGTTAAAGATTTTTATTGCTTCTAAAATAATTAATGTTATCAATACTCATATTATAAAGTGGAAAGATTTGACTGTTTGTTTGTTTTTTTTTTTGCATTGAATGAATAGGTTCCGAAACTACTGGACCGATTTGAAAAATTCTTTCACCATTAGAATCCTACATTATCCCCAATGAACAAGCCCTGGGTGGAAAGCTAGTATGTAAATACATTGAAACACTATAATTCGATGAGTCATCTTTTATTTGTATCTTACAAATAGAGGCATTGTGTTATTGTACTAGCCGATATTACATTTACTGTCACAATGTGTCAGGCGTCGGGGCGTCTTTAGCATAGTATCAGGGGCGGGCGGCACGAAAATAACGTGTGCCGGCGCATCTTTGCCAAAACTTTAAAGCAAACCCCACTTATCTAAGCAATTTATTAAATACTTCTAGCTTACCTAGGTAATACAAAATATGTAAATATGTAAAAGATATTTCTTTTACACTGATTCCTTAATTTGAGTTTTTAGATTTCACGTAGGTCTATTTCGGAAAACGTAAAATAATTATAATATAACACTACTTATTTAACTAGTATTCAACTCTTGTTTACGATACAAAATAATTTAAAGCTCCAATCAAAAATTCGTTAAAAAATGTTTTCTTGATAAAATTAGTCGTTGGGATTTCAAAATTTAATTTTTATGAAACATAGGTCACCTAACTTATACAACAGAATTATAAAATCACTGGATTAAACAATCGTTTGTACAAAAGTTCTAGATCTAAATGTAGTAACTATAATAATTATTATTATTGTCTGATTTCTTGTTTACAAAATTGCTCTTCGACTCATTCTTCAGTTGATAAATATTTGAGCGTTGTGAAAACTGAAATTTTTATATTTTCCAGTCACTTATGTTTATTATAGCAACAAAATGTAAATAGTTCACTCGTCATTTAGTTAAAGTCGTCTTCGGCTTCTTAAAATCTTAGGAAGAACGAAGTAATAAAATAATATTCTATATACGTTAACAAAACTAAAATTATCGCTAAAACGTTAGTAACAACATCATCAGACAATATCTATTCGAGATACACACACAGGTACACACAGTTACTAGTACAACACGTCCGTTCGGCAGACAGATTGAGTGACGTATTGAAAGAGATCCATCGTAAGTTGAGGGGGGGGCTCAGCCGCGGAGGAGAGCGTCGAAGAAGGAGGCGGAGTCGAGCTGACGGGGGGTCAGCGAGTCCAGCGTGCGGTGGTCGCGGGGCGAGTGCAGCTCCATGTGCCGCAGCTGGCCCCCCCCCGCCGGCTCGGGCCGCCCCACCGACTGCCAGCTGAAGTCGGACGAGTACGCGTCATCGTTGAACGTCGGGTGGCTACAACAAACAGAACAAAAATCAATTCTCTGCTGGCGTCTATATTTCCGGGCTCAAATAACCCAATAGGCATCTTTTGAGTGACTTTGCTACAACCTCGACCACATCTTCTCCCCTGTGCTAGATTGTGGTCAAGAGCGAACCCATTCCCTATTAAACACAAAAAAACTTTAATTACCCGTATCGAATAAAGTTGACGATATAGGTTATCATCAGCCTTCTCATGTATTCATCGTCCCAGTAGACGGGCTGTTCCGGCGGCGGCATGGAGTTGACCCGCATCACGAAAGTCATGTCCTCGACGTGTCCGGCGCCCGTGAAGTTGAGCCCCAGCCCCGCCTTGAGCGGGCTGAAGGCGGCGCTGTACGAGAACCGGTAGAGGAAGGTGTGCGCGGGCGCATGCCGCTGTCTAAGGCGGGCCACTGCCAGCGCGCCGTACTCGAAGTACATCTCCGTGCACAGCTGCACGTACTTGTCCATGGTCACCGACCCGTTGAAGTACCGCCGGTCGATCATCTTGGCGCGCTCCAGAGCCACCTCCGGCGGGGAGGAGAAGGTGACCGACAGCGGTACCGCGGTCAGCGGGTTCTCGTTCACCATCTTCACTATATCCACCTCTTCCAGACGTCTTCTGAAACTCTCCGCTTCCTTGTCGGTGTAGCCGATGAGCAGCGGGACGTCCTTCCCGACGCCGCGGGCCAGCATCGCCTCCGTGGGCTCGGGCAGGACGGGCCGCACGCCCGGGACGCCGGCGTCGATGACCGGGAAGAACACCGCGAGGCCGAACTTGTCGAGTAGCATGGAGTGCACGTGCTGTATCTTGTCGAGCGGCGTGTGGACGAGCGCGCGGTGCACGCGGCCCGGCTCGGTGCTGTTGATGCCGAGCGCCGACACGAACGCGTCCGACACGAACTTGGCGTACAGCGGGGACGTCGTGTAGAACACCGGCAGTGCCGTGCCGCTCATCACGATCGCTCTGGAAAATATTTATTTGTTTTTAATTTTTTTCTTTTCGTCTCGAGGTTTGTTTACAGGCCGCTCCAGTACTTGACCGACCGGGCAGTTTCTTGATTAGCCTCGTATAGGTCCTCGTACAGGTGCAGAGACTGGGCATTTAGGACTGATTTGCATTTAGAATTTTAGATAGCAAATTACGAGTTCTCTTTTTTTAAAATACAAGAAAAACAATGTGAAATAGTACACCTTTTAAAGAGCCCCTGGGCCTCTGGCGAGAGTGTGAGTAGGTGCGCGGCGGCGGCGCCGGCGCTCTGTCCGGCCAGCGTGACGTCATCGGGGTCCCCCCCGAAGGCGCGCGCGTTGTCCCGCACCCAGCGCAGCAGTGTCACCATGTCCCGCAGCCCCATGTTGCCGGGCACCTCCGCCGACTGCAGCGACAGGAAACCGAACACGTTCAGCCTGGAAATTAATATATCACGATTCAATTAATTATTTTGACATTGGAAATGTCTTTTCGTTCGCTCCGAGATATATCTAAGGGAATCGCAGCTCGGAACAAATCGGAGCTTATATTTCTCGAAAAAGTGCAATTCCCTTATATCTCGGAGAGTTGTAAAGATATGATATTAAAAAAAAAGCTCATTCGAGAAAGTCAAAAACGAAAAAAGTTATGGCTAAAATAGTGAAAAAAAAAGACATTTTTTTCCGAATTTTTAATTTTGGCGCTCGATATTTTGGAAACGAAGAATGATATCAAAAATTTGTAAAACTCCTCTGGACAATTTAGTCAGCTACAATTTGAGCTTAAAACAAAGACGATCGGGTTAAGTGTTTGCCCTGTAGACTAACCTTTTTTGAAAAAGTCAAAACGACATTTTTTCGAATTCCGTAGATTCATTTCCAATGTGCTCGATAGTCGTGTGAGGTACGAAATCTGTGATTTTTTTTAAATTACCTATAAGGCTGGCATAATAATTAATTATTACTTCAACCCGTACTTAAGCTGACGCCTTTGTCCCATTGGGGTAGGCAGATACCACATATTGCTATTTGATATGAGAAAACAAAACTCTTTCTCTTCAAACTTTTTCAAAACTTGATCACAATTTTGTCGCTGAGCTATATTTTAGTCAAGAGAATGCGGAAATTAAGTCAAAGAAACAAGAACACATAACAATAAACTAAAAAAAAAATTAATATACCAGAATTAACGCTGTCTCACAGCTATGGGAACTACTTTTTGATGAACACACAAAAAACAGAACTCGCAAAAACATGTCTGACTGGTTTAACTGGACGGTTAAAGTAAAGTCGTCGCGGGTCGTCAGTGTTACACAATTACATTAACATAGTTATAAATAACATCAAATGGAGATGTACAGAGTAACGACGCGACGACGACGTGTTAAAAACCAGATATATTACTGTTATTTAAGCTACAAATAAAAGGTGAATTTACTTTTTCGACAATCGATGAATATAAATAACAATGCAGTTACTGTAACCTAGCACGTAGCCAGTAACTCTTAGTCTAGAACCTACTTGAAACGAGTAGCGAAATCTGAGCGCTATCTATTCAATTCCCGCTTATGACTTAGTTTGAGTCTGAAACTACATAGCTTTATTCTCATGATTACTCGGTAGAAAGCATTTTTTTTCGAGATCTATTGAAGTTGGATTTATAAGACAATGACAGAGTTGCGTAAGAGTGTGCTTTAGCGTGACGCGCTGCAGGAGGGGAGGGGCGGAGCTGTCCTTGAGTGGAGGCTGTTCGATGCACGTATACCGGATAATCAAAAATAACATCACTACGACACTATCGCCTTCAAGTTGCTAACTAACAACATATTAGATCGCAGGTGATATCGACTGACTACAGTTGTTATGGTCTTCTGGCGCCTTAAAGCTCTGCCACTAGAGTTGGTCTATTTGACTAAGATTACCTTTCCCGCTGACGATCTTGCCAGGATTGCAGGAAATAACAGGATGCGAAAGACTCAAGATCGAAGAGAGTGGAGTCTTATGGAAGAGACCTACACTCGGCACTGGGTGGCCATAGGTTGAAGAAGAAGATGAAGACCATTCCCGCTGAGTAAAGAAGCTATATTATCTCACCTGTAGTTGAAAGTGACGACAACGACTCCGCTCGCAACCAGGTCCTCGGGTCCGTACACGTCGGGGTCACCGGAGCCGAAGGCGAAGCCCCCGCCGTGGATGAACACGAGGACGGGGAGCCCCGGCGTCGGGTCGCGGGCGGCGGCGGCGGGGGACGCGGGCTCGCGGGGGGAGGTGTCAGCGGGGGTGAGGGAGGGTAGCGAATGCAGCGGCGTGTACACGTTGGCGTGAATACAGGCCTCGGCCATGCAGCGCGGCCGCGCCAGCCGCCCGTAGAACACGTCGTGCTGAGGACACACGCAGCCCGTCTGCCGCGCGTCCAGCTCCTCGCTCCACGGCTCCACCGGCTCCAACTCCTGGAGTACCACAACAAACAAACATCATTTAGAAGACATCGCTCCACTGATCGTGAGCACAAAGTAACTTGGTGCAATACGTGAAAAATTAATCTGCCTCATTCTAGCATAATTTGTGTTAGTCCTTTTTATTCAGGTATTACTCGGCTTTTTAAAATGGCAACCGATCCCAAACGACCTGCCTCCGGGAGAGATTATGATACTAGATTAAAGCAGGTTTACTGTCAGATTACATCTTAAAAAGTCTTAGTTCTTAACTGACTTCGCAACAGAAAAAATGAGCCTCTCGCTAACCTTGTGTATGCTTTGAGCATGTCACAAATTAATAATAAAAGAAATTATATTCCATGTTGATTTTATAAAGATGATTTTTGTCTTGTGTTTACTATTTTAGATAATCTTTCTTCTTTTTAAAGAAATGCAATGTGATATGATAGAGACTGTCCATGTTTTAGCTTTTCTGTTAAGTATTTTGAAATCTTGTGGTTAATTTGAGATACCTTCTCCATTTTATTGGCATGGTCATCTATGTATTGACATCCAGACACAACACTGCGTGTGTTTATGTCACCTTCTCTCCTACGACATGATTGGAGCATATCGTCGTACTTTATAGTAGTGTTGTTGATAATTAAGCCACATCACGCATGTCGCGAAGATCGCGAAACTCAATCGTTACTGACAGTTGCCTTGTAGTTGTTTCTTTTAAATTAAATCTAAGTTGTTTGCCTGATTTGTAAATTGGCGCCACAATGAGAGACAGAGCGCGCTTGATGTGTCGAAAGAACTATTGCAAGATGGCTGTTATGTGAGTAGGACGAGCGGGCGGCATGGAATGCTTCGTGTACGTGATAAGAAGCCAACATCCACCCTAGCATACGCATTGATATTTCCCTACAACGCATGCTAGTAACGAGCGCAACTTCGGATAGAGAATTGACTGCTCTATTCGTTTGTTATCGTTTTCGCGTCCTCTCTTACTGCAACCACCGTTTCTAAAAACAAGGAATGACAACCAGCATTCGGAAATGAAATGAAATGAAATCATGTTTATCGCTAAAGTTAAATCTACGATACAATGACTAAATTAAAAGTAAAAAGTAAGAACTAGATTAACCTAAGCAAAAGGAGCCAAGCTCAGCATTGTGCTGTACAAAAAATTGTACAGCGCTGGTTTTCAGCTTGACCCTGTTTGGCCGGTCGGCCGCTGCAGTTACAAAGTGAGGAGCACTTTGTCGAAGCTAATAGAAATGGTGTACCCCCAAGATGCAGTCTATGGCCACATGCGACTTGTTAAGTGGTGTGCGAGTGTGCGCGTGCGCGTGTAGTTAGTTACCTTAAACCTCAGCTCGCCGAGCGGCTGCTTGGCGTAGGGCACGCCGGTGAAGCTGGCGTAGGGCAGGCCCTGCGGCGTCTCCCGCCGAGCGCCCCGCACCCACCCGCCCGCGGTGCGCGCCCGCACCTCGTACCCCTGCCCCGCACCGCCCTCCTCGCTCACCCCTGCATCTGCCCGCACCGCCCACTGCCCTGCAACCACACACATGCACTCTTACATAAAACGATAAAAACAATTTATAGCATAAAATTACAAAACATTTAACATTATAACTAGAGTGCAAATGTGCGCAACGGCGGCCTTATCGCGCAACGCAATTTCTGCAGACTACCCTCGTTTTAGGGACAACTCTACTACATCTAAATGAATGCGGAGAACTGACAATCCTACTTCAAAATTTAAACCTAGCAAAGCGACTAACAAAGTAATAAATTATCTTTCTTTAGTATTATAGACCATTGTTTATAAATCCAATGTCCACGTGGCTGTGAGCCATTAACAATCTCTGTGAAAATTTACGTTTTTCCATTACGACGTGCAGGCTGGGTCCTGGGTATGTGGGACCATAACGTCTTAGTGCTCCAAACTCGTCATCCTCACCTGCTAGCGGTGCACTCTGCTGACCCGTTAAGGGTTTCTCTACTTGATGTTGGCGACTTCGCCGTTGCGTACAGGGTAATAAAAAACTTCCTAGCTATATTCAAAATCCTGAACCAATATCAATATCATTTTTGTTTTTTTTATTTATTTTTTCGGTAGGATTTTTTTTTTCCTAAACCTAGACACCACTCGAGTGCACCACCCGAGCGCTACCCGCACCCCTCGCGTGCCTGGTGTAGGAGTAATGTCTACGTTGAGGCAAAAAATGAACTATTCCCATTGAAAAATATATATATATATTTTTTTCTAAATGTGTTCTTTGAGTGATACTGGTTCAGGATTTCGAATACAGCTAGGAGGTTTTTTATCGCCTTGTATATTAATTTTGATTAAAATACTCAGGCATTGGCAAAATCACGATATTTTGGACGCCATGTTTCAAAAAAATTAATTGACGTGAAGAATGAGTAATTCAGAAATCATATTTTCACAAGGCAATTTCATTTCAAAGTAGCCCACGTCCCTCCAGCCTTCCGCGACCACCGCAGCTTTCTTAATTTCTGTAATATATTTTCACAAAATCCTGCGTGTTTTTTCCATTCAAAATCCTAATTTTATTTTGATTTTAGAAAATAAACAATTTTTTTGCATGAAAATCGTAAAAAACATTTAAATTTTAATATATCACAAAAAATTACATTTTAAATCACAGATTAAAAGATAAATTAAATTAAATATGTTTAAAGTTAAAAAATTCGACGTTTTCGCTCCGTTAGTTCGTTTTCGTAGCAAACCGCTACGAGCCGTAGCCCGTAGCAAGTGTTTATCTTATTGGTTTGCACAAGTGTAGTGATAATATAACTGTGCTGCACCGAAGCATGATTTACAATCACTGTATATTATTGATATTGTTATTACCTTTGCACTTTGCTGCTATTAATATACTCCGATGAGATATACCTACTTATAAATCAACTGTTAAAAAATCTTCTTACCGATCACACAACTAGGTATTTGATTTACATTGTATTCACCTGCCTTCATAAATCTCAATACTGACTATAATATGATTTCTTACCTATTAAGAATAAACAATACTAATCGGCTAGTTTTATATGGTTTTATACCTATTTAGAAAATACAATACCAATTTTATTTAGGTTCTCGAAAATGTCGCTTAATTTTTAAAATGTTATGTTTTCAAAACTTAATTTCACTGAATTCTTTGAATACTTTGCTTGGGCCCTCTCGCCTCAGTCGTCGTTAACTATTTAATAACTGTTCACTATTTCCTGATCCAAAAAATATAAAATCTTCATCCCAATGTTTGTTGTAAAATATATGATTTTCTGATTTAGAATTTCTTAATCTAAAGAAAGTTAAATATTCGATTCACAGAATAACACTAATGTTTGAAAAATTTAAACTAAATCCCTATTATTTTAAAACTAAGTTTGTTCACAAAGAACTGTTACCAATTATTTTATTTATTTTATAATCATTAATTGAAAGTTAAAGAACTAGACAGGGTACCAGTTCATTTGTACTGCCGATGCCGCCACACTCTCCTGTAACTAATTCACCAAAACAAATCCGGCCGAGCTTTTTATTCTAACCGGGAGCTTTAAGATTAAAACTTTGTTGACTCAATAATCATATATGTTAAGTCTTAATTTGTCGTCTGCTCCTGCGTACCCCGTAAGGGAGAAGAATGTACTTACCATGTGGTAGGGCGAGGGCGAGCAGCGCGACCAGCCGGAGGTAGGCAGCCATGTGTCGCGTGTCGTGTGTCGTGTGGCGTCCCGCAGCGCGCGCGTACGACTGCCGCGCGGCCGCCGGCTCCCCGCTTATAAACAACAACACACCGCCGCGCCGGCCGTCAGCCGCCAGCCGCCAGCCACCGGCAGCGTCCGCGACCATCTCTACACGCGCCACCACTGGAACTTCAAAAGAACCTCAAACAATGACAAGACAAAATGAACATCTTACTATGAAGCTTACAGTCTACTATGCCAAGCATCATTAAGTTAACCAGACTGCTGAAATAACATTCAATTCTATCGTTTGATCCCATCAACGTAAGCACAAACAAAAGAAATTGAAGATCTAGATTAGTGAAAAACATTCATAACAATATGACGTATAGCCAATATGAGAACTTTGTGAAAAGTCTATTTCTTACTTCGAACATTATACAATCTATTAAAAGTGTTACCTTCATGTTTCTACAAGTACCCGTAACCACCTCAACGCCAACGACTACGGTGCAGCGCGCGAACTACGGGTCGCATCTCTTACAAAATCATTCCTGCCGACTTCTATAGTTAAACTTTACAAATAAATCCATAAGAAAACACCCTGACTTATTGCATATAATTTTCCACGTTAAAAACGTATGAGTCACCGACTTCAATCCCAACAACAATTCGCATAAAGTAGATAACTAGTATTTTTTGCAGACAACAATGCCTATTAGTAATAACCACAACCGAAAATGTCACTCATTTATTTAGATGATGTTCTGGTTTGTAGTATTTTTTTGTTTTTGTTGTTTTTTTTAAAAGCGCTGAATCATTTTCGATAAAATTAATACGGTACCACCTCTGAAGTATACTCTTTCAAACAAAAAAAGAATTTTAAAAATCGGTCCATAACTGGCGGAGAAATCGGTGAACATACATAAAATAAAAAACATACAGTCGAACATAGAACCTTCTCCTTTTTTGAAGTCGGTTAAAAAGAAAGACATACCTACTCAAACATAACGGGATAGGGACAGATTGTAGGACGGGAAAATTAGAATATTTTGGAGGCAAAATATGTACATCAATGAAACTTTGTTTACATCTTTATCTTGGCACTAGAAATGAGGATCAGCCGAGTCCTACCAAAATTTTGGGGTCCAACCCCCTCCACTGGCTTTTAAGAAATTCCCATAAAAAAGAAGAATCGGTATTTTTTACCCACTAACAAAGATTTCCACGCAAAATCAAAACTATTGAAGCTGTAAGTTTTTAAATTTTGCTTAGATGATCTTCAGATATTGTGGGAGCTTACTTAAAAGAGATTACACGGAATTCCCATGGGAACGAATTGGGAACGAATTGTGTGTTGTTGCGTCCGCTAGATGATATGCACGTTTGGTGTTTCAGTCGCAGACCCTCTATCTTTCAAACTATTATAGACAGCATTTTCAAATTTTCAGGAGATACGTATTATGAAAGTGACTATCGTAAAAAAAAACTTAAACCACAGTGGGGTCCCCATACAGCAAACATCACAAATATCGCATTTTTTTAACAACTTTTGTCACTGCTCTATTTCAAAAACTATATAATGCATATATTCCTAACTTATTACACATTTAAAACACACTTTACATTATTTAAAAAAATATGTGAAAAATAGTCAAGAGTGAGTCGGATTCAAGCTAAAAATGTTTTAACAGAAACTCGCACTTGAACTGTTTTTGTGATATTTACCTGGTTATTTGTCATAGAATTACTGTGATATTATAATAAAATGAAGACATATACATCTAACGCACGTATTCTAAAATTTCTGAGTTATAGTGTAAATAATAACAGTAATTCTACGACAAATAACCAGGTAAATGTGACAAAAACAGTTCGAGTGCGAGTTTTTGTTTAAATATCTTTAGCTTGAGCCCGACTCACTCTTGACTGTTTTTCTTCTTTTTTTTCAAATTAATGTAAAGTATTTTTAACCCCCGACGCAAAAAGAGGGGTGTTATAAGTTTGACCGCTATGTGTGTGTGTGTGTGTGTGTGTGTCTGTGTGTCTGTCTGTGGCACCGTAGCTCTCAAACGGGTGAACCGATTTGGATGCGTTTTTTTTATTTACAAGCAGGTTTTTTGGCGATGGTTCTTAGATACGTTTTATCAAAATCGGTTCAGCCGTTTCAAGGTTATCAGCTCTTTTGTTAGCTGCGGTAGGGTTCTTAGACTCTTAATGTGTATTTACTTTACTTTCAAACATACATGTGACCTAAAACTTGAAACACTCATGTATGCTAAAATAACTATGCAGGATTATGGAACTCTTGGTCTGATGCTGCAGCCAGGATATCCAGAACACTAGCACACTCTTAAAAAAATAATAGCAGATATGTCGTGTTTGGACTCGTTTTGTTCAGTATTTGATTCTGCATACAATGCAATGGTGGCAACACGGTGAGCTGATGCTGCAGCCAGGATATCCAGAACACTAGCACATCCTTGAAAAAATAATAGCAGATATGTCGTGTTTGGACTCGTTTTGATCAGTATTTGATTCTGCATACAATGCAATGGTGGCAACACGGTGAGCTGATGCTGCGGCCAGGATATCCAGAACACTAGCACATCCTTGAAAAAATAATAGCAGATACGTCGTGTTTGGACTCGTTTTGATCAGTATTTGATTCTGCATACAATGCAATGGTGGCAACACGGTGAGCTGATGCTGCGGCCAGGATATCCAGCACACTAGTACACTCTTAATTATTTTGAAAATAAGTTAAAAATTTTGAAATAAAAATTAAATTAAAAATTTAAAAAACCCCCCCTGCAAAAAAATAAAGCGGACATTAAAAAGTAAAAAATAATACCTTTCGTTGAGCCATCAAATTCATTTCAGAAATACCTATATATATTTTAATTATCGAAATCGATGGATGGCACGATAGGGTTTGCTCATTAAAATGGCGCTATAATGTCGCGTCGTCGGGGTACCGCTTTAGTGAATCAGTGAATTGAAGGGTCTGATTCACTAAAGCGGTACCCCGACGACGTGACATTATAGCGCCATTTTAATGAGCAAACCCTATCGTGCCATCCATCGATTTCGATAATTAAAATATATATAGGTATTTCTGAAATGAATTTGATGGCTCAACGAAAGGTATTATTTTTTACTTTTTAATTTAAATGTGTACTAAGTTTGAAATGTATGTATTACATGGTTTTTGGAATAGAGCAGTAACAAAAGTTGTTAAAAAAATGCGATATTTTGAACGTTTATCGTATATGGGGACCCCACTGTGGTTTAGGTTTATAATTTATTTATTATATTTTACGATAGATACCATTATAATACGTATTTTCTGAAAATTTGGACACGCCGTCTCTAATAGTTTGAAAGATAGAGGGCTGCGACTGAAACACCAAACTTAAATATCAACCAGCGTCTGCCCTAAAATTCGTATAGCTTCATTAGTTTTGATTTTAATCGCCTAGTTTGTAAAATGTGCACTTTTAAACATTTTCCCCTGCCCATACTTACCCCCTAGGAGGGGGTAGGACCCCTAAATTTTAGTAGGACTCGGCAGATCTTCATTTCTAGTGCCAAGATAAAGTTATAAACAAAGTTTCAATGATGTACATATTTTGCCGCTAAACAGACATTTTTAGTCTTACTTTACCCGTGTTGCTACCAAACTTCAGACTAAAACTGCATTCCACAAGCCCACTAATGTCCATGAAAATATACAACATTCTGCCGAAAATATTAAAAACAGATGCTAAAGATAAATGATTTATTTTAAATTTAAAAGAATTATTATTTATTATTTTATTATAAAATTGTCGAGTTTTTGTATAACAAATTTTAAATTCAGGCAGTTACTTATATTTTTATATGTCATTCTTATTAAGTATTATGTATAATGATTTATTTGGTTATTCTCCCTGTTGTAACCGCTGTCTACGCATTAAAACTGACACGTCTCAATATCATAACATATCCTTACTAATCCTTACTAATATTATAAATGCGAAAGTAACTCTGTCTGTCTGAGTTACTTTCTCACTGAACCGATTTTGATGAAATTTTGTACAGATATATATTAGAGCCTTGGAAAGGATATAGGTACGTCAGTACTATTATTTATTCTGTGATATAGGCTACATTTTATCTCACAGTTGGGCACGATATAAAGCTAGTACTCTGTGTGGTGACACTCTGAAAAAAGTGGAAACATTTAAATATCAAGGCCATTGGGTGACTGAGGACATGTCAAATGACATGGACATCGAGAGGGAGCAAAGGGCGCTGTCAGTACGGTGTAATATGTTGGCTCGCAGGTTTGCACGATGTACAAAAGACGTGAAGGTAACACTTTTTAAGGCTTTCTGCCAAAACTTCTACACGTGCAGCTTGTTGGTCCGCTACACACTGCGTGCTTACAGCGCTCTCCCCAATCAAATATAATAATGCATTCAGATTGTTGTTGGGGCTCCCACGATTCTGTAGCGCGTCAGCTATATTTGCGGAGGCCAGGACCAGTGATTTTTATGCTATCTTGAGGAGTCGATCGGCCTCTATGCTATATCGCGTTCGTGCTAGCCCCAACAGCATTCTGTCTGTACTGTCAAACAGGTGAGATTCCCTGCTGCTCCGGCACTGGATGCGACTTCACACCAGTAGTAGTCGGTAGTCGCATCTAGGGCCGCGCGCGAAATTTTATTTTGTTTATACGTGTGTTGTGTTGTGTGTATTTTTTGTTACTAACATTAGGTATAAGTTTTTTGTGATTAACTAACAACTATGGATGTATTATCTGAAATAAACGATTATTTAATTTAATTTTAATTTATATATTTCCATCTGGGAAATATATAAATTAAAATTATGATTTATATATTATATATTTCCCGAATTCCCAAGGAAACGAAGCCTTGGGAATTCGGGAAAATTATGTAGCCTGTGTTACTCAGGGATAATGTAGCATTCTAATAGTGAAAGATTTTTTAAATCAGACCAGTAGTTTTTGAGTTTATTCATTTCAAACATACAAATCATTCCTCTTTAAAATATTAGTTTTTATAAAGCCTATAAATGATATTGAATTATTAACATTAATATTGTTTTTTTATGACATTAACTAATACATACAATTTCATATTTTGACTTTTTTGCTTGCACGTTAACCTACAATTATAACATTAATTAATTATATTGACAATTGATTCCGCCTCTCTCGAAACAATTGCGTGCCCAATCTGGGTCCATGACCTTGTATTATCTTAAATATCAAAAACCGTGTCAAAACACCATGAAATGCAATAAACGATTGAATATTGAATAAACTGAACAAAAACCTTAGTACCTATCAATCCTGTGTCAAAAAGCTGAATGTGTAATAGCTGTTCGACATCCATCCTCAACATCCGTCATGTGGGGACACATGACACCTGCGCTAGTCCGGCTCGCGGCCCCGACCCGGTTATTTCCACTTTGCTTGAACATCTCTTAAGCACTTCGTAGTAAATATGTGACAACGTATTCCTCGCATTATTGCAACTTTGTATAAAGACTACTTTTTGAAGTCTTTTCGGGGGAAGATTGCACCTTCGCAAACAGGCGTAAAGTTAAAAGATCGAATCCTTTAATGTAAGTACTTCATTACTTTGACTTATTTTTAAGTAAAATCCAAAATGTTCTATAAAAAAAAGCTATTTTGACTTGACTTTGACTTCGACTAAATATTAAATGTAAACAAATAAAACAAACCCGGTATTTTTCAC
This sequence comes from Aproaerema taeniolella, assembly GCA_949987775.1. Lineage (NCBI taxonomy): Eukaryota > Metazoa > Arthropoda > Insecta > Lepidoptera > Gelechiidae > Aproaerema > Aproaerema taeniolella. The sequence goes on along the minus strand of OX465262.1, from coordinate 119,686 downwards.
TTCCATCTTGTATACTCTAAAAATCCTTTATTATGTTCAGTATTCATTTGATAAATTTCGTGTCGACAAAGTAGGATATACCGTCACCCGACCACATCCAATCATGATGATTTTAAACACTAGATTATGCTATCCACAAGAAGGAGAGCCATTCATAAGAAATTAAATTATATTGATTAGGCTACAATGTTTACACATTTATTATGAGTTCACAAGAAAAATCTAATCAATAACACGCTCATGTCTATTTCTTAATAGTGGCGTCTGATTCCGCGGGCACTTGATGCCTACTCCTATAGGGAACACAGACTGTTCTGTGTAATTTTTTTTTTTCTCTGAATTTTCGTTTCTTTTTTCTTAGTGCTAGAATGTACCTACTCGAACATGAACATCGTGGAAAATCTTTTCACGATAAATGATACGTAGGCATCCGCGATCTTAAATCTTTGCGTAACAAAAATATTAAAAGTGATATTTGACCTGTTGACCTGCGGGTGAGCGATCACGGTTCACTATCGGCGATTAGTTTATCTTGCAAATTAAACGAGGTGCGCCCGCGCCGCCGCCGCCCCGCATGTCGCTACACGGAAAAAGATAGCGTCATCCAAGTCAACGCACAGTATTGATAAGGAACACTTTTTCTTCTTAATTGTCATTTTGATGTATAAATGTTATCTATTCACTTTCAGTGCGTGAGAACTTTAATATTAAATCTAAATACGTGTACTTTGTGGGAACATTTATTTCTTGCGACTGTATTTCGTAATATCCTTCAGTTTGCCTGCGTCAGTGGGGCGCTGCCGTGACGTGTGCATTTCGAGTTTTGTGAGCAGCCGTGCTCTCATTAGTGTGGTCACGTTTTGTGTAGGTTTGTGCATGTGTATGTACAAATTAATTTGACGTAGGTGCGACGTGTGCTTACTACCAAAATGCAACTTATGCAGATTTCGTAATCATTTGATGTTTAATCTCAAAGAAATTCAATTCAACTTATCGGAGTTTCCTAAGAAACTAAATTACTTGCGTACCCCAAGAGAATCAAAGGTTGTTGCTTTAATTTATAATATACAATTAATAAAAAAGTAATAAATTAAGCAGATATCAAGACTAAGCAACGTTTAGGTCAAACGTGCAGGAGAGTATATCCACACGCATGTCTCGTAAAGTGAATAAAGTAATAAATCCGCGATAAAACGCGCATCTATATAAGATAATGGTATATTTAGTCTGTTGTCATAACAACACGATATAAATCTGCAGATCATATCACTCCTGTACGCTTCTTGTTAACTTTATCCGCTATATTTCACATGATGCAGGTCCGGTTTTTATTACAGATTTTTGTGACGTATATAGATAAGCTCTACTTGCCACTTTACTGTAAAGTGATTTTAATGTGTGAGTGTATTTCAATCAAAACAATATAAAGAAAAAAAAGAAATGCACGCTTATCATCCGGATACCACTACATCGTCCACTGTACCGTGCAGCTTGTACTCGCTTGCGTTTTTGAATTGCGTGTTGATTGTATTTATTTTATTAAAAGTAAAAAAAAATGAAATGAAGGAAATTAAATAATGTTACATACAATTCATAAAACTGGATAAACAGGTACGTTGCCTTAGTGAAATCCCTCTACGTGCGAGTAAGCGTTTTAAAAAATACTAAAATAACACCTAACTTGATTATTTTTTCTATGAAGGTACGGAACTTGGCATAGAAATTAGAATTGATGCCAATTGTTTAAAATTATCGTATATTTATGGAAAATTTGGTGTCGACATGATGTTCCTATCGCCTAGTGCAGAGATCCTTATATTATGTGCAGTCGAAGGGCAGGGCTAGTGACCATATAGCCGTCCTCTGACTCGCCCCACTTCCTTATCACCTCGAGTGCTATCAGCAGCACTGCACGCGCAGGATTATGATTTATTTGCACACTGACCGAATTCACACATGCCATCCTGCAATATTAACAAATCAACTTTATTGTTGTTATGACAATGTTGTTATTTAACATTAATGCGAGATGCGAGATGACGCAATAAAACTCTTATTATTATATATATATACTTGAAAAAGGGTGACTTTTTTGAATAACTTGCTTTAGTTAAAACTTACAGTAAATATTAATATATAATAATTGCAAGAAAAAACAGTAAGACCATCTGACGAAACAGGTTTCAAATGAAATTGATAGCTAGGTACCTACTTCGAAAGTCAGACTAGAATAAGTTTATTATTTGTTATTCTAACTCTACATGTGGACTCGGCAACCAATAATCGAGTAGCAACTGTGACATAACTATGCGAGTGCGGGTGCGGGGGCGGGGGAGGGCAGCGGCTGCTGTGGCTGGGTGCACCACGTGGGACCCCAGATAACCCTGCTGTTTACTTACCGCCCTAGCGAAATTACACGGCTATTAATACCTACATCAAACGACGATTTATTTTAGCATTGATTATATTTATGTATAATTTTCCACATTAAAAACGTATGAGTCACCGACTTCAATCCCAACAACAGTTCGCGTACAGTAGATAACTAGTATTTTTGCAGATTACAACGCCTATTAGCAATTAACCACAAACGAAAATGTCACTCATTTATTTAGATGACGTTCTGGTTTGTAGTATTTTTTTGTGTTTGTTGATTTCTTTAAAAGCGCTGAATCATTTTCGATAAAATTTATATGGGACCACCTCTGAAGTATACTCTTTCGAACAAAAAAATAATTGTGTAAATCGGACCATAATTGGCGGAGAAATCGGTGAACATACTTACATAAAAAAATACATACAGTCGAACATAGAACCTCCTTCTTTTTTGAAGTCGGTTAAAAAGTACATACTTACCTACGCTCACGCCTGTAATCCCTATTGGGATAGGCAGAGTATCAGTGGTTTGTAAAAGTAATTGTTGACAAACAATGACGAATCCACAGGCTCGACCACATTCTTTGCCCATGAACTCTATATCTAGTTCGGGGGCAAAGATGTGGTCAAGACTGTAACCATCATCATCATCAGGCCACATATGTCCCCATCAAGGGGCATGGGCTTCTCTGCGAAACAGTAAATATAAAGGGGGTAAATTTGAATTAGTTAGTGAGTTTAGGTTGTGATTGACTCAGTCGTAAAACCAAGCCAGAGGCCATTTGGCGGTTTCTAAAATCTGACACTAACCCTCAAGTTCGTACACACTATACACTATAAAATAAGGGAGTAAGGTGGTGACTTTCCCCATTAACATTAAACTGAACAACTTTTTACGGAACCCATTTCAAATTATTGAAAAAAAAAAGAATTTTTATATTAAGGCTGAAACAATAACGGTGGAGGTAAATTATAAAAGAACACAGAAATAGCCTTTACGCCTAAAAAATCAGTAGCATGTTGATAGGTATTGATAGGTAGCCATAGGACACTACCTGCTCGCTTGTCCGTCTTATGTCTACTTACTATTAGGATTCTTGTATTTACTATTCTTGTATTTGAATACTTAGTATAACAGACGTATGTGCATGTGCGGCCCTCACGCCGGGTCATTGTCTCGAAGTGCTGATGCGCCCAGCGCGTGTTCGGAGCGTGTGACGTCACGAGGAACTTTTGCTGACATCAACAATTGTACAAAGAAGCTTTATCGCAACAAAATGCTGCTAGCGTAACTAATTATCACGCGTTTATTCTTTTAAAAACCATTTACGACAAAAACTTCGCACACAGTTAAAAACTTAAACGTGATTTATTGTATGAAAACATAGGGGGGATGGGATATAAAGTACAGCTTTTGCGTAAGCCACAGTGAGTGAGTGTGTCTTCGCATCGGGACGCCATTGTTAACCATTGCAAACGGATGGACCTTGAAGAGTGTGTAGCGTTTCGCAAGGAAAGTTAAAATTAATTAATTGGTTATAGTCGATGAAGGTGTCCGGATGACCTTTGGATGTTGCCAGCCTTATTTACCGGAGTGCAGCTAGAGATAAACACCCCGACCCCGGCCCGCGGCGCCGCGCTCTCACCTCACACGTGTACTGCGGGTCTGACCATTAGTGCACCGAGACGAGACACGCATTACTCATATCTGTTTTCTATTAAATATTTGTTTAATTTACTTTACACTATCTGCCATATAAGTGGCGTATGTGCTTTTGTGTTTTTCTCGTCGCGCACTTGTTTACGGCGCGTGCGATACAAATCCTGCACACACGGGTGTGCAAGAATCGCGCGTGGGTTTAACTTTAGCCACCCTCAGGTTTTCTGGAGGCAGGGCATTCTCGCATAGAGATCTATTTTTAATTTAGGACAATACCTATGTCACACAAGTCATTTCCTGGTGCTCTAATCAACTTAGCTATCGTGCCTTCCAGTCAGGCGGCGAAATTTCTCATTCCCTTAGGTACTAAGATTTTCTTTACCTTAAATTATTTGTAAATATCCCTCACGCGGGTGCATTTTAAAAATACTACTAAAATAAACATATTGCATTATGTGTTTTTTTGTTTAAATCGTTCACGAAGGTACGAATTTATGCATTTCAAACTCTTATTGTTACATATAGCCAAGTTAGTGGTGCAGTTCTTGCTCAACATAGTAATTTATCATTATTATAGCAATATTTCCATGACATAACAAATGTAACGTACGACAATGTGATTGTGGAAGTAAACAAATAACGTCATTCAGCGGCACGAGTACCTCGACCACACGAGTACCAATGGAACAACACCCCCTTCCCCCCGCCCCTGCCCTGCACCCGCGTCTAACAGAAACAACACACTGAACACCCGGAGACGGTGCAGGATGCTGGGGAATGCTTTTCAACCGACTTCCAAAACAAGGAGGAGGTTCTCAATTCGACTGTATTTTACTATTTTGTATGTATGTTAACGCGATAACTCCGCCAATTGTCTCTTGATTTTCAAAATTTTTTTCTGGTTCGACAAAATTAATATGGGACCACCTCAGGAGTATACTCATACTCCTGAGGTGGTCCCATATTAATTTTATCGAAAAATCAGCGCTTTTTAAAAAAATGAACAAAAACCAATCAAATTACAAATCAAACCACATCTAAATAATTAAATGACTTTTTCGTTTGTGGTTATCTGCTAATAAAGCATTGAAATCCGCGAAAAATAGGAAAATTGAAGAAATAAATCATGTCGTTGCAGAAGTTGGAGGATTGTGTTGGGGTTCTTCTTCTTATCGTGTCGGTACTTATAGTCAAGTGATGTGGCGCACTTGGCTAAGCCTGGCGTCAGAGTTTTCAAACCGCCAAATGGCCTCTGACTTGGTTTAAACGACTTTAATCAATCGACAACAGCCGGGGCCGACAGCTTAACGAGCCCTCCGAAGCACGGACGCGCCGGTTGAGATCAGCGGGCGCCACTGGGCCACGAGAGCGCTCCGGGTAGCTTCGAGTTGAGGTAGCTTCTCTGAATGTTTTTGGAACTTCATAAATAATTCCTTTTTTGACACTAGTTATTTACTTTAAGCGAACTATTTTTGGGATTGTAGTCGGTGACTCGTACGTTTTTAACGTAGAAAATTATATCTGCAACTGTTAACTCAAGTCGAAATAGCTTTATTTTACAGAACATCTAGGGTGCTACTTGGTGATACTTAACTGGGAGTAGGTACATCCCGAGCTTTACCTGGCCACTATATGTTCGTGAGCAGGCTATTGTATCGTGTATTTTTTTCATTTCAGGCAAGTAAAACAATTCAAGCTCTTTTTTAATTATTTTTTCTGCCACAAAATTCGTCTATGTCTGCCTAGCTCTACCTCTATTAGTTGCTCTATGCTTATAAATTCTTCAACGAGCATGAAATTACCAATCTCTCTGTAAGTATCAAGGTGGTGTAATATGTGCACACTTCAACCTCACATCATAATATGCTAGTTACTAGGTAACTTGACACACGCGCACCTTTTTGAAGATTACAAGATTTTTTAAAGTGAAGGTCGACTTCCAGCCACCAGGGGCCCTGCCACACCCATTGGGAAATAGTTACACGTGTCGCTCGATGGCAGAACATTAAATGATCCGATCCGAAGGTCACATTACAATTTTTGATGGTCTTCGACGTCAGTATTTAGTAACAAACCGTTTCATGTTGTTAGTTATGTTTATTGTTTTTCTTTCATTAATATTTATACAGGTGATACATTATTTTGTGTATTATTAAACGTCCATGAGCATTAACTCAAAAGTTTCATTATTTTTAACGATACAAAAAATATATTTAAAAAATCTTCCATGAGTACAAGGACAAAATGTTATAACAAAAGTGTAAGATTAGATACACTTTTGTTATATTATAGCATTTTGTCCTTGTACTCATGGAACTTTGAAACGAGATCAATATTCCTGTAGGATCGCAATCATAAAATAACCTCCATAAACCAAACATATGGGCTGACTCTTTATTAGTAGGTAAGCGAAACTTAGGGGGTAATTCGCCCCATAGAACTGAACAACTTTCCCTAAGGAATCCATGAGCCATGAACATTCTTAAAAAATAATGTTTGACTTTTCATCTTAAGGCGATCAGCTGAGCGCTAAGTTTTATTATTGTTTTGATTTTCCGACCTAAGTGCATTGGGAAAAGTTTTCAGTTTCGTGGGTTGATTCATATCCAAATTGCTAACTAATTTAAAGTCAAACATGTTTTTTTTAAATCTAAGATACACGTGAAATCTATTACCTGACGTAAACGTGTAAGGGTATGATTGATTGACCCACGTGTGTGCAGTACGAGACAGAGCACGTATTGTCACATCACACGGCTGTGTCCGTCGTCAGGGAGCGGTCGCCACGAGGACCAGCCGCTGGTGTTGCCAACTGCCAATACCGGCTCACATACGTCATCACTTCAATACCACCTGCCTACAGACGAACACACAAACATCTCATTCAGGCCGGATAGCACAAGCGTGTGCACGCTATTAAACATTACGTCATTAGCTAAACAACTATTGATAACTGTTGGCAGGACTGATTTAATGCAATGATTTAAATTCGACATACATCCATGTAAATCTTTTATTCTACAATTTTGTATTTGATATCAGGAGCCTTATTATTTTATAATAATTAAATTTTAATTTTCTTGTCGTGACTGGAAGCGAAGTAATTCTGCAAACTGTGATATCAGACTTACAGGATTTACTATGAAGGACGGCAACCCATCAGTCAGGCATACGCACACACGTTCATCTAATAACGCCCAAAAAGCTTGATGCTTTGATGCTCTGTCAGGCCCGAAAGGGAATATTTACACAAAGTGTATATACCTACGTGTTGTAAAGTTCGACTTGCTAAGAAGAGATTTTACGCCGCCTGTAAGCAGGATATACCTACCGTGGGCTCACCCCGAGTGAAATTTATTGTGAAAAGTTTTACAGAAATTGAATAGCTCAAAGGTTTCGATACAGCATTAATCCGTGATTAATGAAAGTCCTCTCTTCCTTTACAGGAGATTTGATATTTAATTCATGAAATGAATCTTAACATCAGCCATTTCTTGCGTTCAGATTGAGGTACCTGTTTTGTTTTTTTTATTTATTATTTAACAGTTAATTTTGCATCCACAGACTTGATGTCCGTGCCCTTGTCTTGTTATATCTAATATAATTATTACTTATATAACCTTTTTAAGACATTTACTCTCCATATGAGTTTACAATTAATACACTTAAATCTTATCAACCCATATACGTCCCCACCGAGGGGCACGGGCCTCCCTTCGAAACACGAAGGGGATTTAGGCCATAGTCCACCACGCTGGCCCAATGCGGGTTGGTGGACCGCTCGTCTTTCGAAAATGAATTTTCTTGGACGGACGGGTTTCATCACGATGTTTTCCTTCACCGTTAAGCAAGTGATAATTAGAAATCCGTACATAAATCCGAAAAGACGAATTTAGTGGTACAGGCCCGCACCAGGATTTGAACCCGCGACCTTCGGATTACAAGTCTGGCTCATTACCAACTGGGCTATCACAAGTTAATACACTTAATATAATAAAATATAAATATGTTTTAAAAACAGTCATAAGTCAATAGAATAAAACCAACAAAATATTCAAATCGGATTTAAATCCTACAAGAGATTTTATTGTTTTAATAGCTTCATTTGTTGCCAAATAAGACTATCCTAAATTTTCCCCCTCGGCGGAGGTGTGCATAAGTGGTGGGGGGTAAAAATGTACCCAAAAAGGGATATTTTTGCGATTTTTCGGTTATACCTCGTAAAGGACTTACAATATCGAAAATTGTACTTTATAAAAGTTGGAGAACATTTAATCCTGCGTAGGATAAGGCCAGATTTATATTTTTTGGACTACCCGTTCTCATGCTTTAGCTCATCAAAGATGGATAAAGGGTCAAGCAGGCTAAACGAACAAGAGTGGCCCCCTAACGACGGATTTGGTCATTCTTTCAGGTGGTATACTGGCAGGCCCTAGAACACTCTAAGCTTAATATCAGTCCTCGATCTTCTTTTGTTTTCGAGTTATAGGATAATGTCGAAAAATTAGGGTATCACTGGCAGTGTCATATTTTGTAAATTGTTCAAGTTATGAACCAAACAAAATCATATTTAACCAGATAACCAGATAATCTTATTATCTTATGCAGGATTAAATGCCCTCCAACTTTTATGAAGGATAGTTTTCGATATTGTAAGTCCTTTACGAGGTATAACCGAAAAATCGCAAAAATATACCTTTTGGGGTACATTTTTACCCCCCACCACTTACGTACACCTCCGCCGAGAGGGAAAACTTAGGATAATCTTATTTGGCAACAAATGAAGCTATTAAAACAATAAAACCTTTTGTAGGATTTAAATCCGATTTGAATTCTAAGTCAATTGGACTATCAATACGAGTAGGTATATGTTACAAAAATAAAAATACTTACTATTTACCTAAGCCAGCGGTGCTGGTGGTTTCTGCCTATTGTCTCCAGTCCTTAATTAAAGCATCGATAACAACCGTATCCAGATTTTTTATGGCCATTTTTTTATGGCCACCTGCTTTGTTAGCGATTTCTTGAACCGTATTTGTTCTTCCAGTTTATTTCACACCAAAACCGTCTGTTCCAAACTTTAGTGAAAAGAAAATTATAACAAAGAAATTGTAAACGTCCTGTTTTCCTGTTGAGCAATCTTGAAACACTACCTGTAGTTACCTAAGCAAACACCTGCCGCCTTTACAATCTGCTCACGCGGCGCTTTAGGATTTTTTTATCCTGAAACGCCGCGTGAGCAGGGGTTTCTTAGCCTTTTTTTAGATCGTTATACAAGTTGATGTGTAGTGACTTTAAGACCCGGTAAGGACACATTGATGTGTTCGGTCATCGGAGTCGTTCATCTATTAATCACGCGCACCTTATGATGTGAGTAATTACTCTATAATACAATATCAATTGTATGAATGTGGGGCGCCTGCGCTGGTGCGTAAATAATGCGTGTGCTGCAGATAGGATTGTGCGCACGCGTCGCTATTGTAATGTTGTTTTAATAACAACTATCAGTCCATCCACGTGGTAAAGAACGAATTCTGCCTACCTTATGTATGTAGTCAGAAGATGTTCCTATTGCGATACACAACCGCTGTTCAATTAGGTATTGATATTATGATTGTTTACTCTTTAGCAATGGCCACTATAATTGGTGTGTTACATAAACGGAATCCCCCGGATGTCCCAGACGAAGCCTCTCAGGTGGCAGACAGAGTTATCGCTAACTGGCAGGGTGGTGTACTGTTACACCGCACCGTCTGGTCGCGGGTGAGCCCCGGCCCGGGCCGTGTAGGACACTGTACCGACAGTAACGCACCTTTTCATTAACGAGATTAAAGTGCATTCATTTTAATAGAGACGTTTACATTAAACAAATGCTTAAAAGAGTCCTTTAGATTAGAATATTTATTGGCTCGCGACTTCGTTTCCTCAAGAAAATACCCTATTTTTTACTCTCCAACCATTAAATTTTATCCAATACGCACCAGCTCTCTTTGTGTGTGAAGCAGACAATTTGTGTAATTCGACAATTTGCTAAGGGGCGGTCGTAGTCATTTAAATAAGATGTGTGATGTTTATGAAGTTCCTCTCCTGCTTGCACGTCGTGTGTCGTGCGCAGACGACGTAACGAGGCGACGCCACGTGCAGCTTTGAGGAACACCTCATTACATTGTAACATAAGAAATTAGAGGATTCCCGGGACTTCGTTCCCGTGGGAATTTTTTAAAATCGTTTATTCTTTCGTGTAAGGAAACTTTTTGCAAAATCTCAGCTTTCTAGATTTAAGGATTTAGGCTGGGCGTTGATGAATTAGTGAATGAGTCAGATCAGAACCCTGTAATTTTATATGAAGATGGAGATAGATGAGATCTTACAAGTATACCGTGATAGCCTTATTTTAAAGCCGGTTTTCACAAATTATTTGAAACCATTTTGAACTTTAATATTAGAAAGGGTCTCATACTTCGCCATTGAAAGAGCAGACATAGTAACCCGTGGATTAGAGTCATCCCGGCCTTACATTGCCAACACTACAAGTAGGAAAGCTCGATCGATGATTCCAAACAGTTGGCAGTTAGTCGAGCAAAGTTCTGCTGAACACCGGCAGCCGGCAGCGGCGGTACAGTCGGCGTGCCACTCTACCGTCTACTTTACCTGTGTATTTAAAGCATTTTAACATATTTAAACGTGTATTTTTTTATTTTTATTAACAGATGGGTTAACTCTTGACCTCAATCTTGACAAGGGTCATAGTTGAGGTCGACAATAGAGCGTGTTAACTCAGAAAAGACCTACTATGGCACTGATACTCCCACGCACTAACGGAACACAGCAAGCTGTCGGCGTCGGACTGCGGTAAGAGGGTGGTCGTGAAACTCGTGAACCAGACGGCCTTTACAGGATATGATGATGATGAGGTCTCATTTGTGTTTCATTAGTCGCCTCTTACGACATCCACGGAAAAATATGAGGTGGTGTTATTCTCAACCGATGAGCTTTCTATGTCACGATACATGTCAAAAGTATTACGCGACCTTCCTTCTTAAAACCTTTTACGGAATTACCACAAAAAACTTTAACACCACTTAACCATTGTGTATAACCTTCTGTTTCAGGGTTTTGGCCATACAAAATATGCATTTAGAATCCCCTTTAAGAAGTTAACTTTTTCGTGGCGCCTTTATAGGCAATTAAACTTTCTCTTTGGTAAAAATACTTTATCTTTAATACTTTATCTTGTGTAATAAATATGGCTACTCACGTGTCTATACTATAAGTAAGCTAGTTAATTAAACGAATCTAATAGGTAAGAATCCGGTTTATCTACGAAATGATACCGGGTCACCCCGTGTCCTTGTAGAGCTAAAATAAACTTTGATAAAAGTCCGCTGCAACGTGCATAATAATGATAAAAAAGTCTGCAAAACAAGAGGTACTTAAATGTGCAAAATAAATATTTTGTTTTGGTTTACCTGGTACCTACCTCTCGCCATGGTTCACATACGAAGGTACGAGTTAATATAATAACTGCGATCATAACTTATCTCGCAGTGCATTTAGAATTAGTGCAGCAATAGCTTAATACACTTTAGTGACTCGCAGTTTATTGAAACGGTATGGAAGTGGCGCGGTGTCGGTCGCTAGTCGCTACACGTGCCACTAACTCTGATGTTCGCATAACTAAAGTTCAGTTGGCGGACTAACTTTACACGTGTCTCTCGGTATATGATCCGCTCGCCTTTTTTATTGACCAACTAAATTTTGCCATTTTAATGGTTTGTTATTAGTTCTATGAACAATTTCAGTTTCCTTTTTTTTATATTATAAGATGCGTTAACTCTTGACCTCAATCTTGACCGGATTTCGGTAGGAGGGTGGTCACGAACCAGACGGCCCTTTACAGAGCCTACCACACCGCATGAGACCATAGGACGACACCTCAGATTCAGAAAAAAATGAAGTGTCGTTGCCTGGGATGAATTACTATGAGGCAGATCTCATTTGTGTTTCCTTAGTCGCCTCTTACGACACCCATGGAAAAAGATGGGGTGGTGTTATTCTCAACCGATCACCACATGTGAACATGTTAAACATGTTAAAGAAACTAAGAAAAAACGACAGCTTTGATAGCGTATTAACATTGCGCTTAGTTCGATTGCACAACTTGCAAACTTTCAATTTTTATCCTGTGTCACACAGGACAAGCACAACAAACATAAAATATGCATAATTCTGAGAACAAACAGCTTTTTACACAAACTTTTGCAGCAATCATGATCCAGAATTCTAAATTCTGCCCAATTAGGTAGTTCTAGGTTCAAGTTTAAATGTAGCGACAGTTATATTCCGTGTATGTACAGTGTATATGACGTCACTAGCAGACGCAAGGTGCCTTCTCAAAAACTAGTCTTCCTGACTACTTCACTAGCATAAAGTGATGGTAACATTGTTGCTTGTTGCAGCCGTAAGGGTGGTGCCGCCGGGTGGCGCCGCGATGGAGGACGAGGTGACGTTCCTCTTCCAGCTGGGAGTGCTGCGCGACGCGGTGTCTGCGCCTGCGCACCTGCTCACGCTGGCCTACCTCAAGGAACTCGCCGTCAAGTTCGTACACGAGAAGGTAACTTTCATTACCGCATTACCCCATCTGCACATTGTGATATGCAATAAATCCTTACTAACATTATAAATGCGAAAGTAACTCTGTCTGTCTGTTTTTCACGCCTAAACTACTGAATCGATTTTGATGAAATTTGGTACAAAGATAGGTTAGACCTTGGAAAAGGACAAAGGCTAGACTTTATACCACAGCTGGGCACGATATAACCCATAGTCCACGCGGGCGGAAAGCTAGTATATGATATGAATACACTACAACCTTGCGATAGAAAAATGAGATGGCCAATTTTGCCATAGTTCTGTGCCCCAACAAGTTACAGCAATAATTTAAGCAACATACGAAAGGGAAAAGCATGTATTTTAAACATGTATATACTATTTAATTTATAAAGCAGAGGTTTAAAAGTAATTTGCTATTTTTACATCACCACAAAATCTGCAATCATTACAAGTTTTCGCAAGTTTTCATGCGTAAATGAGTCGACATATATCCTGGAGCTGGATCCATTTCATGCAAAGCAGTCGAGGGCTCGCTAAATGGGAACGCAGCGTACTTTCTCAATGGGTAACTATATAAATGATTATAGATAGATTCTTAAATATGGCCCCATATGTGTTGCCACAATTCCGCCAATATCACGTAGCGCAGAAAATACACGACGGGGATTTCATGTACTTTATTCTTGTAACGAAATAGCATAACAATAACAATGACTGCATACGAGTAAGTCAAAATGACAGACAGACAAATGACACAGAATCGGCATAAACTATGGCCACCTAAAGAGATGACCTAAAAAATATACCGATCCAACCTTCATGGACCTGGTTTACACTCGCACCACGGACATTTTATGTCAGTGTGAACTCCATGGTGAATGATATGTGAATGATAGAAAAAAGTAGTAGTTCTCGCCATTTTCAAATAGCTTCCCGTCGATAATTAATACAATATCCTATTTTTGTTCACTTTGTTTCGGCTGCTTTAACAGTGATTTAACTAAACATGCTAGTAATCATTAATTATCAAAGGATTTTTAACATAAATCTCATCCGTGTAACTGCACATAGTCTGGGGAAGGAATAGGCCAAATCTTTTAAATTTGGAAACTTTTGAAAACTGAAGTTCCTTCACTTCCTAAATGTTTGAGTATGTGAATGACTATCGTTAATATTGGTTAGTAGGAAAAATAATGATTAAAAATCTTTTCACATGTCGGCTTCTTTTGATACGAGTTTGGCATTTATAAGACTAACCAAGTCGCTTCTGGATTTAAGGGTATTCTGAAGTAGCGGTGGGCCTACAGGCTGTTGTATTATGTTGTTGTAGATCCCGGACAACGGCCTGAACCGGCTGTCGGAGCGCATCCTGCTGTTCCGGCACGACTACTGCTCGCCCAACGTGCTGCAGCTGGTGAACTCGGCCGGTGACGTCACGGACGAGACGTTGCTCGAGATCGTTCTCACCGCCAACCGTCAGTACATCACACCCATACCTTCCTGTTACAACCGTCACTATGTTAAGTCGGCCGGTGACGTCACCTGTTATAATATATTCAAAAATAAAAATAACTGCGAAAATCTTAAACTATGTAAAAGATACCCGTGTTTGACGCTATGTAGGAGAGTGGTGCGGACGCCTGGTAAGGCATGCTCTTACATTGCCCTGACAAGTGGATTGTGAAATATTTTTTCTGAGGCCATATGAGCTTATATGAGCTCGGCAATACAGATGCACCCTCAGGCAAAAAATTGCGGCCTATACACTATCCATCATGCTGGTCCATCCGACAGTGACGGAGCTAGACTAAGAAACGAGACAGACTGTCAATCTCTCTTTTCTTATAAGGCGCTTAAGAAGCGCGCAATATAAATCCTTACTGATATTATAAATGAATAACTCTGTCTGTCTGTCTGTCCATCTTTCACGCCTAAACTACTGAAACGATTTTGATGAAATTTGGTAGAGATAGATAAAAGAAAAGGACATAAGCTACATTGTATCCCATCACTGCTGGGCACGATATAACCTGTAGTCCACGCGGGCGGAAAGCTAGTTGTTGATATAAAGCGCTCAGCGCGAATCAAGTAGTACAAAAGCATGTGTTTAATCATTCCAGCTTTAATATGCGACGGCTCGGGCCCGCCCCCCGCGCCCGCGCCCGCCCCGCGGCCGCACGCGCTGGCCGTGCACTCGTACAAGGCGCCCACCTTCTGCGACTTCTGCGGGGAGATGCTCTTCGGACTCGTGCGCCAGGGGCTCAAGTGCGAGGGTACGGACACCATACTCATATTACAGCTGTATATCATTGTCATCTAGGGCTATGTTTGCAGAGCGATATTTCTATTAGGGTCGCGAGGGGTGAAAATGGAAAAAAGAGGCTTTTTCCCGAATGTGGCATCCACAGGTTTACATTGAATAAATAATAAATAGTTTATTTATTTCTCTCTACAAAAGTTGGTTATGATACAGATAACAAAATTATTTAATTAACTTTTGTTAAAGCTGGTGGCCGTACTAGGAACACCTGTGTTACGAAGTCACCAGATCTCATCCCCTTTTAGGTCATTTTTAACTGACAAACTGGCGAATAAATCCATTTACGATTGTTTTCGAGATCATACTTCGATGACTAAACGGAACTGGCCAGATTATATTGTCCGACTGCCAGAGGTAGACCGAAAAACAGTTGATTGAGTAACACATCATGCTTAAAGGAAGCGGGGTCGACTTCGAAGAAGATAATGTCAAAAGGTTATTTTTACGAAATACTGGGAGAAGACAGCTCAGAAACGGGGGAAGGGGAGGGAGAAAAGTCATTCTAGAGGGAATTTTATTTTATTTAATTTTAAAATAAAAATGGGGAATTGGAGATCTGCAATAAACATAAAACAAATACGTATATCTATTACTATAGATAGGTGTTGTGAGCATTATATATCCTAGATGGAAAGTAGTGCAACTGCTGATTAGCAACCATAGGAATGAATTGCTCAGCTCCAGAGTTATTCAGATATTAAGTCAATTAAAATTAGAAATCAGGAGATTTATACATATGATTGACTAAAAAGAGCGACTCTCGGAGTTTCTTTTTATTAATTTATTTGGCACACAAAACAAGATATAGTCAAAAGAAAAACAATTACGAAATGATTAAAAAACTAGACTCTACCTCTAAATATGTGTGCACATACAGCTTATTATATACAGATTATGTTTATGTTCAGTGGGTGAATATTCTAACGTGTATATAGGTAATCTAGATTTAAGAAAAATACAAAACAAAATAAAAACAGGGAAAAAAATGATGACGTCACAAACTTATATTTTCTGATGCAAGTAGAATAGATTAGGTAAGTAACCTAAACAGAAAAAAATGCTCTGATATCATTTCTAAATTTATAGAGTTTGGGTTAAAAATAGTTTCTCGCCTATTCTTCTCCCGAGGAAGACTGCACCTTTGCGAAAAGGCGCAAAGTCAATAATGCTAATGTGATTCACTATTTTGACTTAATTAAAGTAACATTCTGTAAGTATGTTCTCTGAAATAAAGCTATTTTTGACTTCGGTGGTTGTGCGCAGGTTGCGGGCTGAACTACCACAAGCGGTGCGCGGTGAAGGTGCCGTCCAACTGCCCGTCGCCCGCGCCCGCCGCCCCCGCCCCCCCCGCGCCGCCCGCCCCCCCCTCGCCCCCGTCGCGCGCCTCCTCCACCAGCCACGACGACTCGCTGGTAAGGCGCCTCGCTGACCTCGTCTCATTCAACGATTAGCACTCGACGACGGGGTACCTCCTATGTGCCACGTAGGGGACACTCGATCGACGGCCGTTTATAGTATTAAGGGCGTATTCATGAAGAATGGTGGTTACATGCGCGTGCGTCGGTCTACCGTCCCATATCGGCGCACGAAGGCAGTTACTCGAGACTACACTATGAGTCATAAGCGCCAAAAAACAAACCGACGCCGATAAACGCCGATCGGCACGGGGTGGCAGATTGCTATGTGTGTGCGCCTTAAAATAACCTCTAACAACGCAATATAATGAAAAGACAGACTATTAGTAGCGTAGGCAGGGCATCTGAATCAAGTATTATAATCTAATTTAGAATAATTTTTGAATCTCAAGTAAGATTTATTGTTTTTTTTTATATTTTAACTTTACATTCCACTATAAGTAAGGAATTTTAAATTTAATTCTATTGTTTTTATAACTCAAATGATATCCGTCCACAATTTATTTACTAGTGACTAACAAATTAACAATCGACTAGGGTGGTGGGTAAGACATTAATAAAGTTTTGTAAAAGTTATTTTTATTTTCAATAAATTCATTTTACATTATAGTAATTTCGTTTTATTTAAAATATTACCCATCATCCTACGTCGATTAGCTATAGTTCATATGGACAGATGTACGGGGTGTAAAAACACATGGTTCAGTTCATTGGGTGGGCGTGGTAGACTACGGCCTAAACCCCTCACTGCTTCGAAGGGAGGTCCGCTGCCCTGAAGGTGATAACGGTTTAGTTCATCAGATTATAATGAAAATAATAAACGCTACACACTCAAAGGCCCACATTAAGGTTTCCCTTGTGTCGTGGGTCCCTCAGAACACACATAAAGACAAATGCAAAAACCCACGACCCGAGAACAAACATCTGCTTTTTACACAAATATTTGCCCCGACTGGGAATCGAACCCAGGACCCGTTGATCAAGAGGCAGCTACCACTCGACCAAACCAGCCGCCGAATTACTTCTCTCTTTTTCGACTTGCTCTTTACAAGTACATATTATTTTAATGTACGGACGTCCGCAACTCAGGTTACCACGCGCGCTGCTGTTGTGATAAGAGCGGTTTTGCAATGAAAATGGAGTAGCCTGATGCGCTGGCCTCGTATTCATGCAAAAATCATTTGATTGTGAAATAATTAAAAAAAACAAATTTTATTAAGTACTAACATACTCTAATGTCTGTTCGTGGAAAATTGATAAAGATTATGATTACGTCTGGAACTAGCCGCCGGCGAGCGCGAGCGCCTGTGATAAGCGACACCGACTTTGATTTACTTAATAAAATAATTAGCGGGTCGCACATGTACTGAGTTAAGAAACCTTGATTTTATTTTTCTGTTATCAATTCTGAGAAGAACATCAATTCCGAGTAATAGTCAGGAAGACTGAGATAATTTCTGGCAGAAAATTAAAATAAAAACTAGTACTCAAACAAATGCTCCACTGGGTGGCGCTGCGCCGCTGCACTCAAAAATAAGAAATCTGAGTAAAAATGATTTACTTTTTAGTAAGTTCGTTACTAAGCCCCGATTAATGTTAAATGAATAAATAGAACGAAAGTGAATTAGGAAACTGGCAGAAATAAGGAATATCTAACTAGTCGAACTGGAAAAGTTCACTTCTGAACAAAATTTAGCAACAGTAAAGGAATTAGGTGGTGACATTCATATTTCAAATTCATATTTCTTTATCAATTGTACAATATTCTTACGTAAGTCTTATAATATAAGATACAGCAAATTAGTACATTTATAATTTTTATTCAATTTTGTCTAGTAGTTTTTAAAATTGTTAGATCTGACGACTTTTGGAATAGTATTATGAGGTCCATGAAAGACTTCCAAAGTAGAGAATGTTCGATGGTATTTTAACACTGTTAAACAAAGTTCCCACAGTACGCGTGCGCGGCGACACGGCCTTTGATACTCCGCCAGGTATCAGGCACGTGATCCGCTGAACAGATGCCGGTGCCGGTGCCGGTCCTTATATTATGCTCTGAAATGCGCCTCAGAGCATTGAATCTAATCCTACATTAAGCTAATTTTTATTAAGTGGCGCGTTTTTTTTACCGACTTCAAAAAAAAGGCTATCAATTCTTCCCGTAATATTGACAGAATTGCAGAGTTTTTGTATACAGGATGGCCCTGTATACAAAAACTGCAATTCTGACAATATTACGAGGAACATATGTGGGGGTGATCTGAATACCCTCTGGCACGGGGCATCAAAATTTTTCTTTCAGACGTCGCCCGCCGGGCCATCCTGTATGTTAGTATATACCAGCTTCTAAACGTGTGTCTTTAATAACAGGTTTTCCACTCCTATCAACTAAACCAATCAAATGAAACGTATCAACTATTTTTTGTTCCCAACGAATCAACCATTTAGTTGATCCGATAGAAACATTTATTACTCTCCTTGTTTTTTCCTATCTACACAACTTAAGCAGTGATAGCCCAGTTGGTAATGAGCGAGACTTGTGATCGGAAGGTCGCGGGCTCAAATCCTGGTGCAGACCTGTACCACTAAATTCATCTTTTCGGATTTATGTACGGATTTCTAATCATCACTTGCTTAGCGGTGAAGGAAAACATCGTGATGAAACCCGCCTGTCCAAGAAAATTCATTTTCGATAGACGAGCGGTTCACCAACCCGCATTGGGCCAGCGTGGTGGAATATTGCCTAAAACCCCTTCGAAGGGAGGCCCGTGCCCCTCGGTCGGGACGTATATGGGCTGATGACACAACTTAATGTATATCTGAAAAACTATAAGTCGAATTTCAAAAAATATTTTGGATTAGGTATAGTCGAACTTAGAGACCAGTGCAAGTTTCATCAAAATCGGTTCAGTAGTTTTTGAGATAGAGAGTTAAGTGTGTAGCAGTACGGAGTACGGTGTGGCACCTTCACAGGTTGTACACTTAAAATGATCGAATGTTAAGTTTCGTAAAATGTAATAGTGTAACATCCGTTGGTTGTCTGAAATAAAAAAAATAAAAAATCAGTCACTAGAAATAATTAAGTAAGGGTACTCGAACGAAAAATAATTAAGTACTAAATGATTAAGTAGGAAATAGTTTCAATTACTTACATACAACAGAGATAAAAAAAAGTAAACTCACTTCAAAATAACTTAAAAGGGAGAAATAAAAGTCTTTAAAAAAATCTAAAGTTTATATGCCAACTATTTATTGAAGTCAGTGCAAGCCTTATTTTAAAAGAAATTTTACATTGACCTGAAATAAATAGTTGGCATATTTACTTTTAGACTATTTAAAGGACAAAACTTTTATTTCTCCCTTTTTAGTTATATAGGATTGTAGTAAGTTCTGAAAAAAAAATTCTTTTTCAGGTAAAATGCTTATACTTTACAGATAAATAAAGTAAAACAAGGCTGGTAGGTACTACCTCAATCTAAAGCAAATATTAGTAAAAATAACAAAAAAAGAGTGAGTGTTATACAAAGCATATGGGTCACGAGCGACAAACAAATTATTAGTCGAAGTGGTCGCCACGGCCGACACCGGGCGGAACTCATCGTCGTCATGGGTCACGCATTAGGGTAATGAATTGCGTGACGGAACACAAAGCTAGTGGACTAGTGTCCCTAGGGTCCTAGTGTCCGTAGTGTCCCTGTAGGTATCTTATGGTTCACCACTCATGTTAAAAGCAGAGTATAAAGCTCTACCTTCGGCTGCCCCCCCCCCCCCTTCTCGGCGTGAAATGAAGCCTTTGGGTCGCCTTTGGTAAGGCATGTGGTGGTATATATCCTCATCCTCATCAGCTGAGGGTAGCACTGCGGGCTGTATTCTCAACACGATCGCACGAAAGCATGTCTCAGCATCTGTAACGTGAAGGACCAACCACTTTCCGCCTATAGATGAGGTTGGCAAATAATTTGCCAAAAAACTCTGAGAAGAAAAGTTACAATTGAGAAAATAATGTCCACAAGATATCAGCCAGTGGCCGCGAGCCCTGCGCCCTGCGCGCCGGCTGTAGTGTAGTGTGATGCTGTGTGTTGGCGGGTCTTTTGAAGTCCTTTTTTAATTTCTTTGGCGCCGCTTGTTTCGTCAGCGTGTCTTACAAAAAAGATATTTTTGAAAAATACTTTTACAATCTGCTCAAAAATAAACTTGTTTTGTTACTTTCTCATATTTATGGCTTTACGTTGCTTTTCAAAACGATAAAAATGTATTAGTAATAAATATGTACAGCCCAACTGTTAGGATTAGTAATTTTTAAAGAAGTTTTAGTAGCACTAGCAACATTTTGTTTTTATCAAATGGCAACTCCGTTCAGGACTGCCATCTTGTTTGGGTGCGATTGGTTGGCGCTTTTTTCGGTAGCCAATAGGAACTCGTTATTTTCCCTCCAACATTGTGAACAAGAAGATTATTGGCTGACGACACAGCAGACTTAAACCAATCAGAGCTCGTCATTTTACCGCTAAAATGTTTAATATGAAATTCGAGAGGTGGCCATTTTTGCATCATTCTTTCCGCGGCAGGCATAGGAGTTAGACCTAGTAAACTGTAGCATTTTATTAAATAATTATTAATTGTTCTGGAAATAGTTTGCTATCAAGTAAATAAATTATATTTTACCAAGTTCTACGGCAGTTTTAAATTTGGAAGCATCCAGGATGACAACTCCCTTAAACAACGTAGTTAGGATTGGACGGCAAAAAAAACCCAAATCTGATTTTTAACATGGACATTCCATAGGACCATAAAAGTAGAGGGGGTGGTGTCTGGGTCCCTAAAGAACCAATTTTAAGTTTTTGCTGGGTCTTAAGACTGTCCATGCCAAAAATCAGCTTTGGGTTACTTTTAAGGGCGCTCTTATAGTTCAACCAAATTAAGTTAGTGTAATATAGCCTAAACAAGTCATTCAGTACGTATCCGCTAAAGACACGCTAACGGCCGTGTGTGGTGCAGGCGTGCGGCGCGCGCAGCCGCTCCCCGTCCCGCGGCGGCTCGCTGCCCCGCGCGCCCCGCGCCGCGCCCCGCTCGCTGCACCCCATACCGCACACCTTCGAGGTAAGCACGACAACATAACACACCGACACATCACTACAAATATCTCGCAAAGTAATTCATGATCCAAAAAAACAAGCCAGCTTACGTCATCTAACTTCTCGCTAGCACGCACGAGTTGTGTTATTTGTATCGTTAAGCTTCTATCACAAATCAGCGAAAAAAGAAAAATAATTGAATATAAAAATCTGATTTTTATTTCATTTGATTCCCGTTAGATTGATGCTTCTACGCAGCGGTGCGGGATCTAATGCACTACTTAAAAAAATCACTCAATGGATCACATAAAGTACAACTTCTATTAACCTTGAATTTACCCGAAGGCTCTTATCATTCTCTCAAGCGACTCCAAAACTTCCTTCCATTTAAAACTAAAATCCTATTAGCCCAATCTCTTCTACTTCCGATTCTCGACTATGCTGATGTTTGCTATTTAGATGTGAGTGAGGAGTTGCTTAGTAAGCTAGAGCGACTCCAAAACCTGGCCATTTGATTCATTTTCAGTCTGCGAAAATTTGACCATGTGTCGGAATATCGGGCACAACTGAAATGGCTTCCCATTCGATTCCGCCGCGATGTGCACCTTCTGTCCTTCCTGTACAACGTCCTCAAGAATCCCTCCTCTCCTGATTACCTTCGTTCCCGTTTCCAACTGTTACCTCCTGATTCTCGTCCACGACGCTCCTGTAATACCAACGTGTTGCAATGCCCCTCAGCTAGCACAAATTTTCGTTTTAATTCTTTTACTGTCCGTGGAGCACGGATGTGGAACAAGAGTCCATCTATACATTCCTTCAAAAATAGAGTCAAAGAATACTACCTGTCCCAACTGTAATGAGCAAATTGTATATTATGTATGTATGATTTATTATATTCGTTTATATGTATTATATATGTTAGTATATATATCATTTTTATTTCATTATATTTAAGTATTAATAATATAAGCCCTTCTCTTATTTGGTATTTTCGTACGTTGTACGCAATTCTCTCTTCCCGTCTCGTACACTATTTCTCACCGATTAGGTTGGCTGGAAGAGATCTCTTCTAGAGATAAGCTCGCCTTTGTACACTATTTTTTATGTAAAATTTTTCCTACTGTGTTTGTGCAATAAAGAATATAAATAAATTAACCCGATTTCGGCGAAGCCCTTGTAACACCTATGGTTCGCTGTAGTAGCAAACTTAAGCGCAAAGGCAAAATTGGTGTCGATGTGCTAGTGCTAGTATGTGAAGTGATGTTTTGTTGTGTCGGGGTGGTGTGTAGGTGCACTCGTACACGCGGCCGACGGTGTGCCGGCTGTGCAAGCGGCTGCTGCGCGGGCTGTTCAAGCAGGGGCTGCGCTGCCGGGACTGCCACTACAACGCACACCGCAAGTGTCTGCCGCTCGTGCCCAACGACTGCGGCGAGCACCGGGACCTGCCGGGTCAGTGCACTCACACACACGCAAACACACACACACAAATGCAACTTTAAAAGCATGTTTCTTAGTTGCATATTGAAACAGAAATATATACTTTATTTTAGATAAAATTGTCTACCTTAAATGCGGCTTTTTTTTTTAACATGTAACAAATTTTTATTATAATGAGCTTCCTTCTCTTTATTTATTTGCCTATTTCTTCGTTTCTCCACTGAGTATTAAAATATGAGGTGATTTTAAATTAGTTATCGAAACATTTTACTGAAGAAACTGAACAACTTTCTCCAAGGACCACATACTATAGTATGAAATTCGCCCATCAGCTAATCGCGTAAGTTGTACGGAGAGGTTAAATTGTTTTTTCATTACACCTAGTTTGTTTGGGACAGTATTTCAGTTACGAGGATTGATCGATAAGGGTTGTCCTTAATTTTCGCTAACTAGTGTAGTCTCCCAAAACGTATAAATGCAATATTATTTTTGTAATCAATCTAAAAGTGTCGAGCCCATCATCACTCTGTAATTTGAAATAAGATGCGTCGATAATACGCGTGGAGTATGTAGTGATGTAATGTAGTGTGTATGTCTGTATGTATGTATGTGTGGGCGTGCAGGCGAGTCGGCGGACACGCTGAGCACGACGGGCAGCGAGCTGTCGGAGTGCGCGCGCGCAGACGACGCCGACGCCGACGACTCCGACGACGCGCCGCACAACGACCACGACGACGAGGTACCTAAGTCTCACATATTTATTGTTGTATGTCGGACACAACGTTCTCAGAGAAATTATCAAATTCCAGTCTTATTTGTATTCTTTGATTATTGTAAATTCAGGCACCACTGCAAACTTTTTTTTTTAAATCAAAGTATATATTGAGCGTTAATGTGAGTGAGTGAGTGAATCGGAACGTATCCTTTTATAAAACTGCTGGTTCTTCTAAACCGAGTAGGGAAAACATTTAATTAAATACTAAAATGGGTCTAAATACGCGTATATACTCGGTGATAAAAAACCTTCTAGCACTATTCAAAATCCCGTACCAGTATCACTCAAAGAACACATTTATGAAAGATAATATATATTTTTTCAATGGGAATAGTTAATTTTTTGCCTAAACGTAGGCATTACTCCTACAGCAGGCACGCGAGGGGTGCGGGTAGCGCGAGGGGGGTGCACCCGAGTGGTGTCTACGTTTAAAAGAAAAATATCACCGAAAAAAAAAGTGATCTGTAAGTGATACTGGTTTAGGATTTTGAATATAGCTAGGGGTTTTTTTTCCAACCTGTATTATGATTTTACCTATCTTCCGACGTTATGAGGGATAACATTATAAGCGAACTTTCACGTTTAAGAGATTCAAGTGTTCAGTTGGTGGATAATGTAATAGTGGCAGCGGAGTGTATATGTATACACGTGTATGTGTGTGCCACAGCCGGAGGTGGAGCTGCGCCGCGCGCCCCGCTCCCCGCACGGGCACGCGTCGGCCCCCCCCGCGCCGCCCGCCGCCCCGCCGCACCCCGCCACCGCCTCCCGACCCAGCAGGTACGTACACACAGCTGCACCACCACACACGAGGGGACGGCTCCACACAGTACTGACTGATGGGTTATGGGTAAATAAAAACGAGAAACCGAGATTAATTCGGATTCATATTTTACTTTTAACAGAGGTGCGATTATTACGTCTACACAGTCCGGGGATGAGTGATAGAACAGGGTGCGAAAGAGACAGCATTATCTTATTTGACGTTTTTGATATATACTTACAAAGCTTATTTTATATTAACCGTTTACAGAGATAGTTTCGACACTGACGACTACCTGCCGTGAATCTGACTTACCTTACGTGAGAAATTTAGAAAAACGTCATACATTTTCATAACGTCCCCCAAAAACAAGTATTACTTATCAATGATAACCATCCTTAGCTATCCCTATTGGACCCCAAATTAAACAGATAAATCTATCTGTCGCACGTGAAAATAAATCGAACATTTGCAGCCCCGTATGTAGTTGTCGCTATATTTTTCACATGCAACCAAACTTTTACTTCAAAAAATATGTAATTTAGTACAAATATCAAAAGTATTGTGTAGAGCATTTTGTCCCCGCGTGTGTAGTTGCAGGGTGGTGGTGGTGGGGCTTGACGGGACGTGTCGGTGGAGGAGCTGTGAGCCGCTTTAAATGTGGGACGTGATATGTACGGAAACATGTTCACTCGGAAAAAAGTCCGCTTAAACATTAGATTCATTCAAAAGAAAAACATGAAGCTTTTATGTTGTTTGTTATTTTGTTGTTTAGGTTTTGCTTTCTTTATGTTATAACTAATTCACCTTTATTTTTATAGGAAACTAGCTTTCCGCCCGCGGCTCCGCCCGCGTGGACTACAGGTTATATCGTGCCCAACTGTGGGATAAAATGTAGCCTATGTCCTTTCCCAGGCTCTAATCTATCTCTGTACCAAAATTCATCAAAATCGGTTCAGCGGTTTAGGCGTGAAAAGGTAACAGACAGACAGAGTTACTTTCGCATTTATAATATTAGTAGGGATTTAGACTTGTTAATATTTTTTATTCATTTTTTTTTATTCATGCAACGAAACAAAGTGATTTACTCGTAAAACGCTTTAACCCGATAGTAAATTTTATAGATCCGATATTCTGAGAGATTTGAGATAACGATTTGTAATCGTCAAACGACAGAGGTGGTTTTTGTCAAAAAGTCAATTAATCGCATTTTGAAGCATTTCCATGCAAAATAAGACAATGGATTGGATAATCGATACAAGATGGCGTTTCTTGCGCTCTTATACAAGAGCCAAATTCTGTCATAATCATAAGATAGACATTTACACTTCTAAGATATCAATATTATGTGGTCAAATTTAAAAATCACCATGTCATAAAACATATGTGTCATTAGACTCTGCAAAGGCGCGATTGCATAAGTCGTAAACCTTTCCACTAAGCATCGAATAATAGAATAAGAAATAAATATTAAGCAATACAACACCGCACCTTTGCGAGCAGACATGGAAGTAAAAGAACAAAATGTAATTCAGTATTGACGTATCCGAACTAGATTCTACACCTGAATATTTTATAATAATAGTAAAATTTATTAGAAAACACTTTTAAATCGAAGTACACGATAAACAGTAGTCGCCGCAGCACTAGGCATAGTCTGTGTCACAGAATATATAATAGTACTAACTCTGTACCGCAGCGGCCGGATCGGTACAATTTCCGTGTGTCTTAACGAAACCTGATCGAGTACATATTTTAAGTAACATCCTGCAAGTTCTATGAAATAAATCGTTTTCTAAATTCTAACTTCCCTTGACGTCACGTCCCGCCCCCCGCCCCCCGTCCCCCGTCCCCCGTGCCGTGTGATCTGAGCGCCAAGTTTCAGCTCGTCGTCGTCGCCCAGCGCCAACATCCCGCTGATGCGCATCGTGCAGAGTGTCAAACATACACGCAAGCGGGACGGACAGAGCCTCAAGGAGGGCTGGCTAGTGCACTTCACCAACAAGGATAGCACCGTGAGTACACTACACATACACATACACGCAAGCGGGACGGACAGAGCCTCAAGGAGGGCTGGCTAGTGCACTTCACCAACAAGGATAGCACCGTGAGTACACTACACATACACATACACGCAAGCGGGACGGACAGAGCCTCAAGGAGGGCTGGCTAGTGCACTTCACCAACAAGGATAGCACCGTGAGTACACTACACATACACATACACGCAAGCGGGACGGACAGAGCCTCAAGGAGGGCTGGCTAGTGCACTTCACCAACAAGGATAGCACCGTGAGTACACTACACATACACATACACGCAAGCGGGACGGACAGAGCCTCAAGGAGGGCTGGCTAGTGCACTTCACCAACAAGGATAGCACCGTGAGTACACTACACATACACATACACGCAAGCGGGACGGACAGAGCCTCAAGGAGGGCTGGCTAGTGCACTTCACCAACAAGGATAGCACCGTGAGTACACTACACATACACATACACGCAAGCGGGACGGACAGAGCCTCAAGGAGGGCTGGCTAGTGCACTTCACCAACAAGGATAGCACCGTGAGTACACTACACATACACATACACGCAAGCGGGACGGACAGAGCCTCAAGGAGGGCTGGCTAGTGCACTTCACCAACAAGGATAGCACCGTGAGTACACTACACATACACATACACGCAAGCGGGACGGACAGAGCCTCACGGAGGGCTGGCTAGTGCACTTCACCAACAAGGATAGCACCGTGAGTACACTACACATACACATACACGCAAGCGGGACGGACAGAGCCTCAAGGAGGGCTGGCTAGTGCACTTCACCAACAAGGATAGCACCGTGAGTACACTACACATACACATACACGCAAGCGGGACGGACAGAGCCTCAAGGAGGGCTGGCTAGTGCACTTCACCAACAAGGATAGCACCGTGAGTACACTACACATACACATACACGCAAGCGGGACGGACAGAGCCTCAAGGAGGGCTGGCTAGTGCACTTCACCAACAAGGATAGCACCGTGAGTACACTACACATACACATACACGCAAGCGGGACGGACAGAGCCTCAAGGAGGGCTGGCTAGTGCACTTCACCAACAAGGATAGCACCGTGAGTACACTACACATACACATACACGCAAGCGGGACGGACAGAGCCTCAAGGAGGGCTGGCTAGTGCACTTCACCAACAAGGATAGCACCGTGAGTACACTACACATACACATACACGCAAGCGGGACGGACAGAGCCTCAAGGAGGGCTGGCTAGTGCACTTCACCAACAAGGATAGCACCGTGAGTACACTACACATACACATACACGCAAGCGGGACGGACAGAGCCTCAAGGAGGGCTGGCTAGTGCACTTCACCAACAAGGATAGCACCGTGAGTACACTACACATACACATACACGCAAGCGGGACGGACAGAGCCTCAAGGAGGGCTGGCTAGTGCACTTCACCAACAAGGATAGCACCGTGAGTACACTACACATACACATACACGCAAGCGGGACGGACAGAGCCTCAAGGAGGGCTGGCTAGTGCACTTCACCAACAAGGATAGCACCGTGAGTACACTACACATACACATACACGCAAGCGGGACGGACAGAGCCTCAAGGAGGGCTGGCTAGTGCACTTCACCAACAAGGATAGCACCGTGAGTACACTACACATACACATACACGCAAGCGGGACGGACAGAGCCTCAAGGAGGGCTGGCTAGTGCACTTCACCAACAAGGATAGCACCGTGAGTACACTACACATACACATACGCGTGAGTACACTACACATACACGCAAGCGGGACGGACAGAGCCTCAAGGAGGGCTGGCTAGTGCACTTCACCAACAAGGATAGCACCGTGAGTACACTACACATACACATACACGCAAGCGGGACGGACAGAGCCTCAAGGAGGGCTGGCTAGTGCACTTCACCAACAAGGATAGCACCGTGAGTACACTACACATACACATACACGCAAGCGGGACGGACAGAGCCTCAAGGAGGGCTGGCTAGTGCACTTCACCAACAAGGATAGCACCGTGAGTACACTACACATACACATACACGCAAGCGGGACGGACAGAGCCTCAAGGAGGGCTGGCTAGTGCACTTCACCAACAAGGATAGCACCGTGAGTACACTACACATACACTATTACATACACACGTGCCTTAAGAGTTACTGTGCATGTGCAATATATCTCAAACACTAAGTATTCTATCTAGAACCAAACTTAATTTCATTTACCGGCTCAATTTTCAAATATTGGTTGAGCGCTTGCACAATTTGCCAAAGTAATAATTGTCATATGTTATCTATGGGCCCAAATTATTGGCGTAGATGGCGTGACCAACTTGACTAATTCTACAAGAAATGGATGGAAAAGGTGCGGGTCTGGAATCTGTAGAAAAAAGCGAAGGAGGCCATCGTCCTGCAGTTAGGCTAAATAAGATAAGATAAGCTTGTTGTAATTTGAATCTTTGCTGTCCCTGAGTCTGAAGTGTACGTGTGGGCGTGTTTGTCAGTTGAAGCGTCACTATTGGCGGCTGGACAGCAAGGCCATCACGCTGTTCACGTCGGAGCAGGGCACCAAGTACTACAAGGAGATCCCGCTCACTGAGATACTGGCCGTCGACACCGCTCGCACCCTCGCCCCGCACTCAGGTAACATAGGGTTCCGACTACTACGACAAAGTCCGGTAATTGTTGATTACGCATTTTTAACAGGAAAATAGGTGAATTGAGAAAAAAAATATTGTTAAGCCACATTCTCAGATTTTTCTAAAGCCTTAGACTGTTACATTAAAGCTCGTATAAGAGTTCAAAACATCACTAGTTAAAAGAACTATGTCGAAAAATACTAGGATCGATATCATGGTGTGTCCAATAAAATGTTTCTTTAATAATTAATTAAAATAAAGGCCTTTAAAACCTAAAAACGTTTTACTTCCACTGCACCCATAGCCTACAACATAAACGATATCTGTCATTAAACCCCGGTTGAAAAACTAAATCACTCTTTACCTAAGGACGAGTATTCGGCCATCCGAAGCCTTCTTTCAACGAGAGCGAGTTTCAAAAATACAACGCTAGGTAGGGAGCATCGGACGGGTCGGCGTCCCACAGGGTTCGATTCTCGGCTCACCGCCGTTCCTCTCGTACATCAGTCCGGTGACACGTGCGTTGTCGGCAGACGTGATGCACTGCTTCGAGCTGCGGACGGCCAACGTGGACTACATGGTGGGGGTGGAGGAGGCGGGCGCGGGCGGGGGGGCGCTGCCGCCGCCCGACGCGGGGGTGGGGGCCTACGTGGCGCGCTCCTGGGAGACCGCGGTGAGGCAGGCGCTGCTGCCCGTCAGCGCGGTGCGGCCCGAGCGGCCGGGGGGCGCCGAGGGGGAGGGGGAGGGGGAGGGCGGCGGGCGGGGCGCGGACATGGCGCACGTGTACCAGATCCACCCGGACGAGGTGCTGGGCTCGGGGCAGTTCGGCATCGTGTACGGCGGCCTGCACCGGCGCACGCAGCGGCCCGTCGCCATCAAGGTGAGGAACGAGCGCTGCGTACCGGGCACTGCCGTACTTAGAGACGTCAACGAGTTGAGTGCTGTTAAACTCTCGTGTTGTCTCTTTCGCTCTTGTTGATTTAAACGAGGATAGCATGACATTTGATTACTCCTTAACTTTAATTGACGTCTCTGAGTACGGTAGTTAGTTAGTGAAATTTTATGGAGTCGTTTGCCCTCCTGTTTACGAGCTAAAACTTTGCTCAGTATGAAATTCTGAAATAAAATAATCTGACTTCTCACACTAGAGCGATCGGCTCATCGTTCGTGGTTATATGTAGATTTCTTTGACGGCCGATTCGTTCGAGTGTTAGAGGCGCCGCCTCTCGTTCGGCGGGTCCCGGGTTCGATTCCCAGTCGGGGCAAATATTTGTATAAAAAGCAGATGTCTGTTCTCGGATTATGGGTATTCGTGTCTGTCTTTATGTGTGTTCCGAGGAACCCACGACACGAGGGAAAACCTCACTGTGCGCTTTTGAGTGTAACTTTGAGCGTGTAACGTTTATTTATTTATTATGGAAAGTCGTTACTTTCAGTCGGCTGATAAATATCCTCCGTAATTTAAAGTCACTCGACAAATTATTTATATAAACAGAACGTCCCTACTAATGCACCGCACCCCGCCGCCCGCAGGTGATCGACAAGCTCCGCTTCCCGACGAAGCAGGAGGCGCAGCTCAAGAACGAGGTGTCCATCCTGCAGAACCTGTCGCACCCCGCCGTCGTCAACCTCGAGCGGATGTTCGAGACCCCCGAGCGGATCTTCGTGGTCATGGAGAAGCTCAAGGGGGACATGCTGGAGATGATCCTCTCGCACGAGAACGGGCGCCTCGACGAGCGGACCACCAAGTTCTTGGTCGCACAGGTATACACACTTTTATTTATTTTATCGACCCGTATACGTCCCGACCGAGAGGCGCGGGACAGAAATTAATTTAAGAAGATTAATATTTTTCTACTTTCAAAAATGTTCATATTTTAAATGGATGATGAATGGCCATATTACATTTTCTAAAGAGCTACGGAATGAAAGCTGATGTTTTACCTCCCAAAAATCAAATTGAGTTACCTGATCACCCTTGAAAATAACGAACAGAAAATAAATAATTTATTTTTGACTTTACCGGGGTCAAATTTAATAGACGATAGAAGTACAACTTCAGCCCTTTTAGATGTTACTAGTAAAATTTTGGAAATAAGGTTCCATTATGGGTCCAATTCTTTAGCTTCTTGATTTTTTTTGATTGCATAAACAAAGCATTATGGTTTTAGTCTGGCTGTAATGAAGTGGTTTCATTCAAAGTTACCTCACTAACCGCCACCAACATGTACGCGATGTTGTCGGTTCAGCATCTCTGTCTATTCCTAGTGAAATAACGAGAGTTGTACCACAAGGCTCGATGTTGGGACCTCTCTTGTACATCACTTATACTCAACCGATAAAGTGCATCGTGTACAGCACATTGTAAGTACCATATTTAAGCGAACGATCTGCGATGTTATTTATCATTTCTCCTCCCCTAGAGACAGATGCGGCTCGATGATTTAGACAGGGTGGCCCATCGGTCTCGACAAAATCGCCTCGGATCTAGAGAAGTTTATTTAATTCAGGGAACCCGCACCGGATCACTCAAATTAACTCGATACGGAATACACATCGAGAAGGCGGAGGAAGTTCGAAACTTCGGAATAATATTCGACTCCCAATTCGCTCTCCGAATCTCAGATAAAAGAAATCGTTCGCGTACGCGTTCGATGAAAGCCTTAGCCTTTAAACCTTAAACGAAATCGGTCTCGCCTCATTTAAATAATTTCAAGGTATTTATATGTACGTCTGGCAGACGATATTATTTTCGGTACTATTATAAATGTGTGTGTGTAGATCCTGGTGGCGCTGAAGCACCTGCACACTTTGAACATCGTGCACTGCGACCTGAAGCCGGAGAACGTGCTGCTGTCGGGGGGCGAGCCGCGGCCGCAGGTCAAGCTCTGCGACTTCGGCTTCGCGCGCATCATCGGGGAGAAGTCCTTCCGCCGCTCCGTCGTCGGCACCCCCGCCTACCTCGGTACGAAAACGCATAGGAAAGCTATGAGCTAGGCTTTCGAGTTTACTCTCTACTAGCTTTTTTATCACCGACGAGGTCGACGGTTTCCGGAGCTTATGACATTGAGCGTTTTGGTGATCTCGTAAATTCCTTGTGAATATAAATTACGCATATTTTTAATGGCGATCGATTGTTTTGTTTTATGATGCCGAATAAAAGTGCACACATGTCTTGTTACTCGGCTATGACTTGAAAAAGAGCAGTCTCGTTACACTAACTTCTGAATTACATTAATTAATTAATTAAGCTGGTATTGAGCTATGGCGCTATAACGATACAAATGTGGTCTTTAATTTGAATAAGATAGTTTGAAACTCTCTGTTATACTGAAAACAGCTTTATAAAAACACAAATAATATTGTTTATTCAGCAGCTGAATAATTAGTAAAACATATAATCTTATACAGTTTACAGGTAAAATAAAAACAATTATTATATATCAAGCTGTATACTACAATTATGATAACAATACGAGTATTATTCAAAAGGCATTATTCAACAGTTAGCTGTTTCAAAGGCTATTAGCTTGGTACTGCTTTAATAATAGCAAAACAGAGTACTGTTGTTCAGATAAATGCTGCCGACGGGGCTGTTTTTCAGATTTAAGACACCTGGAATGTGTAATGTTTAATAATGTCTGTATAGTAATATTACGGAAATTGGTTACTAAGGCTAAAGCAAGAAAGGACAGAAATACAGAATTTATTAAGCGTTTTGAATTTTAAGGGTCCGTGCTCAACCTAATTCAGCATTTGGTTATTTCAAAAGCTCTTACACAAACGATATTTATCTTTGAACTGTCAAATGTTCTTAATCTGTACTGTTATCTTGCTGTGTTACCTGGCATGTAAGATCGAACCTGTGCCTCATTAAAGGCTAGGAGTTATCAAGAGAGTGAAGTCTCATTGATTCATAGTTAAGGCACCAGTCTCCCACCAAATAATAATTATTGTGTAAACCGTTTTGTACCAAAATTATTGAACATACTTTGTGGGAGAAATTAATAAACTTTTTGAATGTTTTTTTTATCAATTCCTCAAAAAAAAATTACTCACGGCTTATTGCAGAGCGATATAGCTCTATTTGCAGAGCGTGATACAGAGAATTGCTCTACCGCTCGTTACGAGATAGACCATCTAAATAATTGTATATTTTGATGTGACGTTGGTGCGTGCAGCCCCCGAGGTGCTCCGCAACAAGGGCTACAACCGCTCGCTGGACATGTGGTCGGTGGGCGTCATCGTGTACGTGTCGCTGTCCGGGACCTTCCCCTTCAACGAGGACGAGGACATCTCCGACCAGATACAGAACGCCGCCTTTATGTACCCGCCGCAGCCCTGGCGGACCATCTCCACCGACGGTGAGACATACACACATTTACATATATGTGGTACAATTGCATTACAAACGGTTATATGGTTATTGAAATCGGTTATATGGTACTTTATTAACATAATAGTTATAGCATTTGTTGTTTACTACCTAAAAATGCTATTGCAGATTCAAATGCACTAAAAACAGCTGAAAACTGTACAGCTGCATTAAAACTTAAGGCTCAAAGTATTTAGATATGTCATTATTCAACTATTCTACAGTGTAAAACATCATTTATTATTTTATTTATTTATTATAATGTTTTTAAAATGCCAATATAAAGCGTCAAGATGATCGGTGAACTTTTATAAGAGTTCATTTTCAGCTGTTAGAATGCTTCATGTGTTACTTGGGCAAGCTTAAACTTAAGCATGGGTGACTTTAAATTAGTTAGCGAAAATTAAGGATGTGAATCAGTCCACGAAACTAAACAACTTTCCACAACAAACAACTTGTGGGATCAGCTGATTTACCTTTGTATGAGAAATCGAATTTTTTCTTTTAAGAGTTTCACTTAGGTTCCTTGAGTTAAGATGTTCAGTTTCATCGGAAGAATGGTTCTCTAAAGTTTCGCTAAATAATTTAAAGTCATCACCCCATAGTTTTCTTGGTAAAAGTCGTTCAGAGCACTTACAAGTGCTCCGAATAACTTATAAGTTTCGCTATCAAAGTGTGCGTGTCCCCGGCAGCGATCGACCTGATCAACAACCTGCTGCAAGTGAAGCAGCGCAAGCGGCTGTCGGTGGACAAAGCATTCGCGCACGTGTGGCTGCAGACCAGGCAGGCGTGGAGCGACCTGCGCGAGCTGGAGCACCGCGTCGGGCGGCGCTACCTCACGCACCCCTCCGACGACGCGCGCTGGGAGACACACACGTAGCCCGTGAGTACACCCGTACATACCCCAACTAGCAAAAGTATGTCATATAAAGGTCGCGGCGACGTAAATTATACAGCACTTTAGCTCCGACATTAGTCATATAAACGAAATGAAAACGGTTTATATGACCCGATATTACTCAGCGTTTCAGTTATATAAAAGTCGTAAAAAAGTGGTGAAGTTACTAATAGGGATGTTGACAGTGTTTGATTTTATAAATTATTGTATATTAATATCCGAAAACAGCATTAAAATTGGTTTATAAATGAACAAGTTATTAGCATTTATATCATCGTAAGGACTAGCTATCTCGGTTTGTAGGGAGAGCTAGCTATCTCGTTTTTACCTACGCAATCAACTGGCGGTGACGTCACGTGCCAGTAAGTGCATCTCTTTTTCGTTGTTTGACAGTTTCCCCCTCTATCGAAATTTAATAGCTTGTAAATTTTTATTTCTCAATAGTTTTCAAAAATTATTTTGGTCTTGGGTTTTGGATTCAGTTCCCTTTTAAGATAAATAAAAAAAAATAGTCAACATCCCTATTGATCATTTATCGTCACCGACGTGACTGTCTTATGACTAATTTGCTCTATTAACTGATTTTCTCTATAGGAAACAAAAAACAGCTATGGAACTGAAGTGAAAGGCAATGATTGTGCGTTTTGCAAGTAAAAAGTTACATTTATTTAGACAATAATAATAGGGATGCGAGGGTTTTTCTGTATTGTGTACAAAATGCTGACAATCACTCACCACAACTGGTTCATCTGTTTCATCTAATAAACCTCAGAATGTATGTCAAACTTGTCATTAAGTGGTTCTGAATCACTGATGCTCTGCCTACCCCGTATGGGATTACAGGCGTGAGCGTATGTATTTATTTGTTTAGCAAGCGTGTTAATTTATAATTATAAATTATACTAACTAAATACAGATTTGTAAAATCTGGGATAGGTTTGCAAGATATCGGAAAAGCATTGAGAAGATCAGTTTATTGTTGAATTGTATTATACTAGAATCATGTAGGTACTTAAAAGAAAAATATATTATTCGTTTCCAATAAAATACATATTTAACTTTTTTAATCAATTAATTTAGTAATAGTTTTTGAAAAAGATAATTAATTAGAAACCTGTCACCGAAAAAATACCCAATTCACCAAAGATAGCAACAACGACGTTGCTTTTAGTGACTTGTCTAGCACGTCGTAAATATTTAAGATGCTCTTAGTCGACCAAATAGTCACGTAAGCGTCGTATAGAAGTGACTTTTGTGCCGTGTGGTGATCGGTTGAGAATAACACCATCCCATTTCTTTTCTTGGGTGTCGTAAGAGGCGCCTCCTATTAATCCACCCCAGGCAACGACAACTCAATTTGTTCTGAATCTGTGGTGTCGTCCTATGGCCTCATGCGGTGTGGCAGGCTTTGTGAAAAGCCGTCTAGTTCGCGACCGCCCTCCGACCGAAGTCCGACGCCAAACAGCTTGCTGTGTTCCGTCGGTGCGTATGAGTACCAGTGCCTTATAGGCATTTTCTGGGCTAACTCGCTCCATCGTCGACCTCATAGTAATCCATCTCATAATTTAAAAAAACTTTGCAACATTTTATATGACACTATAGTAATATAAGAATGCTGATTAAACGTTTACTCGACTTCCTTATATGACTGCTGAGTAACTAAAATTTGAATAAGTTGCTGTTATATGACTGGTGCTGTACAATTCGCGTTTACATGACTCAAATGATGTATTAGCTAAGCTAAATCTTATATGACTATTTTGCTTGGTAGGCAAAACCACATGTGCTTCTGAATCCAGTTGACCGCCACGTTTGACATTCATTCTGAGTGGAATGCGATTATTGTATTGATAGGCTGTCGCCCATCGTATAGCAAAACCCTCGCGTCCCATTCACTGGCTTCTACAATATGCCTCGGAAGAGTTTGCAGCTGGCACATTCTAAGTTTGTGTTTACCTCCCGGTCCCGTGATACGACTTCGTTTGCGACGCGTCGCGCAGGAACACTCACAGAGAGTTAATCTCCTACATTCCCTACAAACACGACGAAGTATCCCAAGTAATATCGATCGAATTTGACACCCAGAAATAACAGAAAGCAGGAAAAAGTTTGTTACTTCCGGTGAACTTTTTAGGTGTCATTTACGTCATCCTGTCCTACTAATATTATAAATGCCAACGATTATTATAACATATAGATGGATGTTTCATGTTTGTCACTCCTTCACGTAAAAAATACTTGACGAATTTTGATGAAACTTTATAGTAATATAACCTAGACATCACAATAACGCATAGGTTACGTAATTTAGATAGATAGATAGATATAACTTTATTTAACTGTTTCAAGAGATACAATACAAACAGGTAGAAAAACATAATATCTAAAACAGTCAAAATGGCGCTGCCAAGTTCTCTACAAATTAAAACTTGAATTATTCTGTTTGTGCAGGTCGCGCCACCGCCGCGGGCCCGCTCGCCCTGAACTACGTCACAGTTCGTCACACTACGTCACAGTTACTACACATTATAACAACGTCACAAATTAATGACCTGAATCAACCGTTGTTTGTAGGGGAACGGTGTGTCCGTGTTTTTATATTTACGAAATTACGAAATGTTAAACCTGTACGTGTATAGTACTTCTAAGTGTTTGTTTTGATATAACGCAGAAACAATTTACTTGGACACATGTTTTGATTCTTTAGCGAAATTAACAAGATTCGTTCTTCGAGTCGAAATATAAATATTGGTGCAATGTGCAACTAAGCGGCTTCGCGATACAGGACCTTTTGTCCTGTCGACAAGAGCGGACGTCACGACGCTAGTACATACATTTTACAATGCAAGTTTAACGACCTTATTTACCTCCACACTGTACATTACATTCCGATGGGAGTGATTGTTTGTTTGTTGTGTAACGACTAACGAGTTAAACCCCATATCGATACATGGTTGCGCACGGGCCTAATGTTTGAATTATATATATGTACTTACATTAACTTTATGTGGTCGTTACGGCGATTGTGAGTCTCGCTATAAGTATAGTATTTTTAAGTTTTAATTTATTTTTTGGGATTTTATGGAGTCAGTTGCTTGTTTGTTTTGTAAAGTGATTTATGTTTAAAACATTTTTAAATAAAATAGGATTAATTATACTTAAACTTAACGAATTATCCAATCAAAATAACTATTATAAGAATATAAAAACGAGATTAATATGTTACACGGTATTGATCATATTATTTATTTACAAAATAATACTTTATTTTTTCATCTTATACAATATTTTATAGAACAAACGTATAGTCATTAATGGATGTGTCCTTCCTTATTTTAAATGTGACTTGTTATTTTATAATAAAAAATTACATTTACGTATAAGTACAAAAAAATCATCATTTAAAAATAAATAAATATGTATTTTAATCATTTTACATATGTATATAAGTATATTTCTGCCGTCGCTGGCTGATAAACGATGAACGTTACGACTGAACGACAAATCGCTGCATGTTTTTTATACATATTCGGTTAGAATCATTTTGAGCACGAGCGATGTACGATGGATGTGATCGGACGCGCTGTGCCCGGCGCGAGCTGTGGCAGCTGGCAGCTGGTAGCTGGCAGTTGGCAGCTGGCAGCTCCTCGGCAGCAGAGGGCATCCTACAGTAACATGTTGATGAATTTAAAATTTTTGGAGAGGCGTGTGATGTACCTAACTTAATAATATCTCGTGTAACTAATACATTGGATCCTATTGACAGGAAACGAGTCTAAACTATCGGCCTAATAGATTTAATATGCTAACTTATAAATAATGAGTAATGATGGTTTCGTATCTAATGATAAGATTGATAAGTTGGGTGTAGAATGACGTGCAGATTGAAATTGCAAGTATATAAAATCTAAGTATATAAAGAAAACATAAAGGTTATACTTGTAGTACTTAATAAACAGGGAACTAGCCAAATCTTTTTTCCATGTAATTTTTAGTGCCAACGCCAAGCGATTAGTTTTACAGAGAGCTCGCGTTATTGCAAGAGGCGACGTCTACCTTTAAAACAGGTCATAGACTCGGTCGGTTTTACTTGGTTGAAGTGTTTTCTGACGCTAGCCCATTTTTTTAATTATCTTTCATGGATAAAAGTAAATATAATAATTCTAAAGCGCACTACACACCAAAGCCGCCGACCCGGCGACTTTTGTCGGCGGGTAGGCCGCCGGGCAAGTTTCTAGTGATAATCGTGCCGGCGGCCTACCCGCCGACAAAAGTCGCCGGGTCGGCGGCTTTGGTGTGTAGTGCGCTTTAAGAAGGTACAAAAATTGTTAACATTTATGTTATAGACCGTCACTGTATTCCTGCTGTTTTACGAGGTTTAACTGTGAAATTATGTCTGGTTTTATCCCGATATTTTTTACCGAGCTTTGAACTAATATTTTGACCTAAAAAAAGGATAGAAAACAAAATATAAATAAAGCAACAACTACATAAATACAGGGTGTAAAAAGCACATTCGAATGATGTATTAAGAAAGGAACTTGCCTGGTACTTGTGACATATACATAAGTAAGTCATATTTTGGGACGTCAAATAAGATTGTAGAGGTGTTATATTGTGTGTAATATAATATACAATCATAATAAGTTCTCTATAATTCACCGTATTCATTTTATTAATATGAACAAGTTTTGATCTACTAGTTTTGGTCAAATGGTAGTGGCGATGAGTCCTGGGTTCGAGTACCGGCCGGGAAAAACATTTGTATAAAAAGCAAATGTCTCGGGTCATGGATATTTGTATCTGGCTATGTTCCAAGGGACCCACGACGACACAAGGGAAAACCTTAGTGTCTTTGAGTGTCAGCGTTTATTTAAGTATTTATTGAGGTGTACGTAGCACGCACCAATCGAAGTCAAACGCGTACGATGAAACGCGCGAGTACTTTAGGGATCATACTTAGTCCAGCCAAAACTCGTAGACCGAAAGTTACTGATAGTGAAGCGGTTTCTTCCGACAAGTATAAGTACATAATTACGCTGCGCCGCGTTACTTTTGTAGTTTATATATTTACAACATAATATTTATTTCTAATAATTTCTAAACTCTATTCTACAACTGTGATTTTTTATACAAATTATAATTTTTTACAAGAACAATGCAAGCTTCCATTTTCTGTGATCTCTTTAAACTTTCCAAGCTATTTTTGACTTTTAGATTATTTTTTTCGAAAGCAGCTAGAGATTTTTATTATCAGACTTAACTAGAATACTACTGTATAAGGACTTACTTAAACGGTGTATAGTAAGTGTTATGTAAATAATAATTGATGGTTTCTAATAAATAAATGTTAATTGTATCTGGCATAAATCTCTATGTGGTATATTTATGAATGAATGTATGCACTCAGAAAACAGTCAGTTTTGTCCATTACATAATGTAAATCATGAGAAGTCCTCTGATTAGATCTGTCGGAGTGGTGTCGTCTGTCCGGCGCGCGGCGACGGCCTGTTGCTGTTGCCTGCTTTATAGTTTGTGCGGCCACTCGCCTGCCTACTGCCTACCCTGTAACATCAAACTTGCGATCCGCTTCTAGAGTCATGGACCAGGGCTCGGTTTCCTTACGCAATCCGATTATATAATGTTTGGATAGTGTCTAACTTTAGAAGATCAGAACTAAACATTTAAGATATATTTTAAAATGCTATATGGAGATTTATGTTTTCTTATCTATTATGTCGCTTATTTAGGAGTTAAATATCCTTCTCTCTCTCTTACCTTTAAGCATCCAATCTTCTATCCTTGTCTAGATGTTTAATGTATCTGAGTAAAAGTTGTTAACATTCCCACATTGCCAATATTTTAAATAAAATGTACCTAATTACACAACTTACACACACATGTTTTGTTCACACACACACACACACACACACATATCTGACTTATTTAATTCATGTCTTAGGTACTTTCAAGTTTTATGCGCATTTTTGTTTTACGAATTTCATCGTTTCTTGTCGAATTTACACTTCTGAATGCAGAATTCAAACAAGTAGGTACCTTTTTAATGTTGATTTACTTTTACATGTTTAGGGCATAAAGTTTGGACCAAACCCTACCTATTGGATACGTTAATTAGAATATAATTAAATGTGAAGGCGTACTTGTTAGATACTAATGGAACGTCGTCGTGCCAGCCGCACGCGGCCGGCGCCGGCGCTTTTATAACTTTAACAGTATTTTGTATTTTGCATTAAGTACCTATTCAAATAGTTCATAATATATTTTTTCGCCATCTTGGTCCAATAAAACAAAGAATGCCTAGAACGGAAATCGAATCTGTTTAACCGTTATTAATATGAATGCCGGCCGCGCGCGAGATCTCACGACACAGACCTACACGTTATCTAGATGTATACAACTAGCTGGAAATGTCTGACGATCGATTGAATAATAACGAAACTGAGTTTGTGTGTGATGATATTGATAATGTGTATTCTCTGCTGTTTGACATCTTGTTACTCTACATTTCGGCTTTTTCAATACTTTCAAAACTGTGCATGGCCTCTTAAAATACTTGCTAGATAAGGTACCCTACCTCGCAAACTATTTATTAGGTAAATTAAAAGACTCCATTGTCTTTGAAGGTGATTAAACAAATATTTATACTTACCTAATGTTAAATTTACGATAGCAATAATGTGTGCTGTGGACCCACATAACCGTATTATGATAAAGTGCTACGTAAGTAGGTCTAATAGACCTACTTACGTAGCACGTGGATTTCGATTGCTTTAAGAAAAACAATGTACTTCCCAGAGGAACTAGACTATTTACGGATAAACAATTAACATATTCTTGTATTAAAACTCGTTGTAGCCCTCGGTAACGTAAGTTTAAAGTACAAATATCTACCTGTACCAATAGACATACCTATACAAGATGGAAGGTAGGTACCAGAAATGCCTTGAATTTATTACAATGAAATGGAATGAACTTAATAATTCGGTGAACAATTATAAAGTGCTTATTGTAAACTTGTCAGAATAAATTAGTCCTAGTATCGCTAGTGCGCTAGTTGAAGGGGCTGTGAATAGTTTATAGATAAGTGTGTTGTACGCTATTCATCGCATATTTTTTTATTGATTAGCTTAAAGGCCGCTCACGCACACAAACACACTCACACACATACACACGCTTACGTAGAGTAAGGAAGGGAAGCCTGCTTCACTTCACCAAGGTACCGAGATGTCAGCACAGAATGATACACACACTCATGTAGACACATTCGTTAAGTACCATAGTATGTTTTACAATGTACTACAATAAGTACGACGAAAAACCATTTGCAAATAAATGTTATTAAATGTAGTGTTTGATTAATAAACGCAGTTTTGAATTACAAGGTTTTCATATACTTTATTACCCCCTATATTCCCGATTATAACGGCATTAATCCGTCCGATTATTCTCTGTTGGTAACCGCACTCCCAGAGAAAAGGTAATCATCACACTCCCTGGTGTCATTGGTGGCCGACGGGGAAAAAAATGTTGCGTACTATAAAACCTCGTCCACGTGAATAGGCGCGCGGCTTCGTGAGAGCGAGACTTCCGCATCGAAACCCAATAACAGTGTCTCGAGAAGTAGGTAGGGCTTTTAAGAAATAAAAGTTAATTTAAGCAAATAGCCGGCCGGTCTTTCAGAGAACTAATAAATTCTGGTCTCATATAGTTGATCGAAGGGTCTCATTCATATATAGTAGATCTCGTGCCCATGGACCTACATAGGCGTATAAAGAGGGGGGGCCGGGTGGGCCGTGCCCACCCCAGTATGGTCTAGGGCCCACCCCAGAATGTTGGGCTACCAATTCGAAATTCTATGATTGACGCCAAAATACTGATAACTTCACACAAAAAATATTTAGTTACCCACAACCCAGAAATCTACATACTTATTTATCATTACATACTATAATAATAATACAGTTACTGATGCTAGAGTACATTTAATTTTCGCCAGGCCCCCCCTACAAAATCACCCTAGATACGCCAATGTGGACCTAGTAGGTACTATTAGTTAACACTAAAATATTTTAGGTCCATGCTCGTACCAATATTTCTTGCTCTTTATTTTTAACCGAAAAACTTCAAATGTATTGTCTTTGCCTCCTGATCTTGACAATTTGGACAATTGCTATCAAATTGTCAAAGTGAGCTGTGTTTACTAAACACACGCTCCGAAGTTTGAAGAAATTGATTTATTGACCGGATAGCGAACAAAATTAACGAGGAATCACTTCTCTTTGATAGAAGCAAAAATGATTTAAGCGTACAACACAAAAAAACAGTTAAGTTCATGTACCTACGCTAGGCAGGTAATAGACCTCGGTAAGTGTCAGGTCGCGTCGCGGTCCAGATCCCGGCCGCCGCCGCCCCGGGCCGTGGAGCGGATAATAGCAGCAGCGGTGACACACTCGTATCGAGGACTTATTTACTTAGCAATATTATAAATAACAGCAGATCATTTGATCGGGAAACTGCTGGTTAAACTAAGTAACGCCTTCTCTGAAATGAAGAACCCGGGATAGATTCCTAGGCTCTCTCTCTTACTTTATGATAGTGCTTTCGACGATGGAGTACTCGTAACGCACATCTATCCTCCGATCCAGTAATTTGACCTCTCGGTAGGTACTCAGTCTTAATGATGGTTGTTAGTGTTCTAATAGGTAAGTATCCGACATTTCAGTGCTTTTTCAGACTTTATTAAACCAAGTAAGTAGATAGATCCTCATTTTGTAATATAGTATTGTGCGCATATAGTCGTACACCTCTGACAAAATATGTAGGTGCAAAGATAATCTCTCGATGTATGACCGTAAGTAAAGTACACAGCGACGCGACACCGTCACAGCAGAGCTCACTCACTGACAACATGGTGGCCGCCGCCGCACGCGCACGCCATGCTGTCTCTACTCTGCAGTGTACTGCTCGCGACCACTCTCACGCATTGTGAGTGGGTCGAGATATCGCAGCGTCATTATCAAAAACCTTTACGACCTCTTAACCACCCTCTGCTCGCCACAGCTTTGAACACCGGCATCGGTGACGGCGAGAAGAAAGCGAACCGAATATACATCAACAACTCACTCCCTGAACGCAGCTGGAACACAGAGGCAGGTCACAAATTCACTGACCGACATGGAGTGAAACTCGAAAGCAGCGACAACTTCGACGAAGATGAGCCCGTTAACCAACTCGCAGAGAACGAAGAATTCATTACGAAAAAATACACCAACAGGAAAGACATCATCATCATAAAAAAAACTAACTCAAAAGGCAATGAACTTGTTATACATTCAAACAATTCAACAAAAAGTAATACTTTCCTAGAGCATGCACTCGGCACAGATATGGAGAGAAGAAATTTTTCAAATGAACACAGAGAGCCCATCGAAGTACTCGATTTGTCGAATCTCGAAGATATCTATAAAATAAAACAAAGTGGTATTGGCTCAGTAATCACAGCAAACAATATTCAAAGTAAAATAAAACATACACAGAAACCAGGGTCTATAAAAAGAACAACTACGAAAAACAACCTTAAGAGAGTCGTTTTCCCGACGAGCACTAAACCGACGCCCCTTGATTGTGTTACCGAGGAACTAGATAAAAATGAACTCGAGCTATCGAAAACAAAGTCTGCAAAAATTAATGAAAACATAGACCCAAAAACGCATAGCATCTCAATTTATCCACACACTGGACAAGTAAAACGTGTTTACATAAACGAAAGCAAAACAAGACGTAGGACCACACAAAGTCCAGAAAACAACAACTACAAAACAAACAAACTGTCAACTGTTGTAGAAGATTTAACAACAGAGCGTAATAATGAAACTATGAATGCTGATAGAAGTGATTTTAAGTCATTGTTACACGAAGTTACTACAATAAAACCAATCATGAAAAGAAAAACTAATATGCGTTACGAAACTGCAAATCCCGAAGATATTATGCTAGAAGAAATACTTAAAGACGAAGCAGGAAAACTGGACATTACAGTTCATAAAGTAGCTAATATTGGAACAATAAGAAGAGTGTCACATCCAACAGAAGATTCTAGAGCTGATGAGCCAACATTCGAATTGGAAATACATGAAAGTGGAAGTGAATCAGTTCGTCAAAGCACTACGGAAAAATTTCATAGCGTCACTGAAGAAATGCCAGTTTTAACAACGATTACATTCAAACCGACGCTTACTGTCCCCCTTGGGAAGCAAACCGAAATAAACCCTCTAATATTAGAAAGATATCAGTCACACAACACTTACAGTAGTCCTGTGAAACCGTCTTCACAGCAATTTGTTACGAAAGGTGATGGACAGAACAACCA
The DNA here is from genome assembly GCA_949987775.1 of Aproaerema taeniolella. Lineage (NCBI taxonomy): Eukaryota > Metazoa > Arthropoda > Insecta > Lepidoptera > Gelechiidae > Aproaerema > Aproaerema taeniolella. The sequence continues at coordinate 74,911 of OX465262.1, read as the reverse complement.
TTACTTGGAGTATCAGAATCAGTATAGACTGACATCGCAGAATATATTTAAACGATTTAAAACCACGACAAACCCTCCCAAGGCGGGCACTAGTATCAAGAAGCATATTACTTACCTTAAAGATGACTTAACACAAGTACCTGAAGAAAAAGAC
>OX465262.1:0-74557 GCA_949987775.1 Aproaerema taeniolella | reverse complement strand
GGTCAAAATACGAAAAAAATTTTGAGTTCCCATACAAACTTCATCAGCATATAGCGAATTTTGTATGGGAGAACATAATTTTTTTTTTCGTATTTTGACCTATATTCCTTGGGAAAGTTGTTCAGTTTCATGGACTGATTAACCACCCGAGAGGCTGAAAGAGAGATACCTAAAGCCCTGTATACATCTTTTTAAATGAAGTAGTGCGCAGTTGAGTCTGAATATACTCAAAATAAAAGTAAAACTATTTTCTTCTTTTTGTTCTTATACATAGATCTGATGAATTTATCTTTCAAAAAAATGAAAATTAAAAAGTGATTAGGAATGGTCTCTGCGCCCCGCGGCCGGCGCCGGCGGCCGTTGCATCGCTCCGGTTGCATCGATCCCACCGCCCGATCACGATCTATAGTTTATTGCAATGGAGCGAAGGAACATTGCAAGTAATACTTCTATATTACATCCAATTAATACCAGCATAACATAATTTATTTATTACTTTATTACTAACTAGCTGATGCCCGCAACTTCGTTTGCGTGTTTTTTTTTGTACAAAGTACACAGATTGAAAACAACTATCTTACGTGATTTAGATTTTTACATACAAAAATTTTTTCCCGCTAACTCCCGTTCCCGTGTGAATTTTGCAATATCCTGTTGCAACTAAGCTTTAAGTTTACTAAGGTACCTGCATGCCAAATCTCAAGCGTCTAACTTAAGCGGTTTAGATTTTTCATACAAAAGGATTTTCCCGCTAATTCCCGTTCCCGTGGGAATTTCGGGAATTCCTTTCTTAGTGCACCTCTACGGTACCTAAGCTACGTCCCTTCCAAATTTCAAGTGCCTACGTTTAGCCGTTTAGGCTGTGCGTTGATATGTCAGTCAGTCAGTCAGTTTCTCCTTTTATATATTTAGATTAGATGTTTAAAAGAGGTAAAGATTTAGGTTTTAACCGATTTAAAAGTTATTTCACCAATAGAAAGCTCTTAATTCGCGGGTCAAATAGGCTACATTATTTACCTGAATTCCCATGGGATTCCTTTCAGTAGAACTACTATTTCCTTATTATATATTGGGAAGCGGTGATAGCCCAGTTGGTAATGAGCTAGACTTGTAATCCGAATGTTGTGGGTTCAAATCCTGGTGCGGGCCTGTACCGCTAAATTCGTCTTTTCAGATTTATGTACGGATTTCTAATTATCACTTGCTCAACGGTGAAGGACAACATCGTGATGAAACCCGCCCGTCGAAGAAAATTTTTGAAAGACAAGCGGTCCACCAACCCGCATTGGGCCAGCGTGGTGGACTATCGCCTAAATCCCCTTCGTGTTTCGAAGGGAGGCCCGTGTCCCTCGGTGGGGACGTATATGGGCTGGTAAAAAAAAATATTGGGTGACTAAATTAAACTGAACTACTTTTCCCTAGGAACATAGCTCGAAATATGAAAAACAATTTTCAACTCTTCATAAAAAATTTTACGGCATCAAAAGAAAACTTTTCTTGCTAAGGCAGGCAAGCAACTGATTGCTCAATTTTTGTGTAGAAAGGCGTACATTCTTTAAATAAATATGAATAACAATTTCCTTGCGGGGAAAATTGTTCGGTTAAAACTTAGTTTCTTAGTGGGCTGCCTCATATCATTCGCTAACTAATTTAAAGCTAAGTATTCAAAATAATTCCCAAACACATAATTTTCTTAAACAAAGTTGTTCAGTTTCATGGCGAGATTCACAGCACAGCTAAATGTTGTGTTACCCGCTCCCGCACCTAGCCCGTACCAAACTAATCTCATTTAATTTTATAGCCGCCTGAGTACTGCTTCAGGCAATCTGTTTTAATTGCTTTATAGATCCTCACCTTATAATAGGACGCATGTGCATGTGCAACGGTTGCATGGTCGACTCACATGCAACTCAACTACTTACGCGATGGACTATTAAGGTTTAAAGAAAAAGCACCCTCTAAGTTTCTTGCCTATTCTTCTCTGAGGAAGACTGCACCTTTTCGAATAGGTGTAGAGTCAGTAGGGTCAAAAGAACGAATGTGTATGTACGTATGTATTTAAATCCTTTAATGTATGTTAGTATGTAGTTATGTAATCTTGACTTATTTTGAGTGGCATCCTGAATGTCCTATAAAATAAAGATTTTTTTCTATTCTATTCTTTATTTTCCAGACATGGCGTAACTTGCATAAGAAATATGCAGTTAAGTATAAGACCTTAAAAAAGTTAACAATTGGGCACAAAATATTAAAATTAACGTTATAATCTATATCTTCTATATCTATATCTTCTATACATCTATCTATCTATATCTATCTTCTATATATATTATAAAGAGGAAAGATTTGATTGTTTGTTTGTATTGAATAGGCTCCGAAACTACTAGACCGATTTGAAAAATTCTTTCACCATTAGAATCCTACATTATCCGGGATGGACACAGGGTACATGATTTTCCCGAATTCCTACGGAAACGAAGTCCCGAGCGGAATGCTAGGAAGTTTATATTTTGAGTCACATAAGCAGCAAGTTTTGCTTTAAAAACTCGATCTTAGTCAATACTTTTTAAATCAGATGGTTACTATTATACATCAAGAAGACTGGCAAGGGCTACAGTAGAGATCGAAGCTCCCAAATTTCTGTTGGCTGCCTTGCTTGGTGGCACCACCGCCCGCTACATGGTTTTTTTTTTTTTTAAATTTAATGCACTAAAAGTACATGGGCGGACCTAATGCCTAATGGCATTATCTACCAGTCCACCTTAGGGTGATTGGGAGATGTACGTGGTAGGTGCATATCACAAATATATGAAAATACTTTAATAACTATGAAACTACACTAAGAACAAAGGAAAATAACTGTAATACCTACTAAATATATAATCAAACGCATACTTGTACTTACATAAAGTAATTATAATAAATATACATACATACAATATGAATATACATAACTATAATAGATATATAAATACATAATATAAGAATGAAGAAGTTAGCTTAAATCATATAACAGCTTCAAAAAGTGACACCGAGCGAAGCCGCGGCATCCCGTTAGTCTCGCATTTTGGGGTTCATATTAATTATCTAAAATATTTCTGAGAATTTCATGTAATACTGAGAATTGTTCAGTTTCATGGTGAGAATCACCTCTAAAGTCGTGTTAAATAATATACGTAAATTAACCCCATATTGTGAAAAATATGTATATTTGTGTGTTTGTTTACATATTACGTAAATGTAAAGTCTGTAAGTATTCGAGGGTTTTGCTGTATAATGGGCGAAAGGCTGACCACATCTGACCATATACCTTACAAGTTGTTCCATCTGATTACCCTCACAATGTGTGTCAAACATGGCATCTAGTGGTTCTAGAACCAATGATGCTCTGTCTGCCCCGTTAGGGATTATAGGTGTGAGCGTATGTATATATTGTATTTAGAGAGTAGGTAGTAACAGCTGTGTATTCACTGATCATGAAGCACTCTTCACGAGCGCAGCCGCGGCATCCCGTTAGTCTCGCAAGTTTATCACAAACACTCGACTTCACTCGCTGTCTCTCCACTCGACAATGTGACCAAAACGTTGTCTGTTTGTTCAAACAGTCGATAAAACTAACCGCCGTCTAGTGTTGTGACTATAGAAAATATAATCGATTGTTTACTATCGATGGAAGTGGAAACTAGTATTAGGTAATGTCGATAGGCCAATTTAGCATTGATATATGATGGGGGTAAACATTTTTTGTGTTTTATTTTATCTGTTAATTTGAATTACTAAAAAAAATTACAAAAATTTGCAAACATTTACATGCTAAATTACAAAAATAGCTAGATCGATACTTATTAACCTGTAAGTTTTAGTATAAGAACATTTTGTCATCTATCAAAAGGATTTTTTTCTATAGTATCAATACTGTACTTTTACCGAGCTATCGATAGTTTAGTAGACAATAGTGATTCGTAAGTATTACAGTAAATATGCAAGTAAAAAAAAACCCCTCTATGCAATTCTATTCTTTGAAAAATGGCGTTCAAAATCGTGATTTTGTATGTCTGAGTATTATAGTCAAAGTTAAAAAATATAGAATAGTGAAGTCGCTAATATCAAGTTAAGAAACCCTTCACAGGTTGTAATACATCAGAGCCTCGTACGTTGATCAGTAGGGTCGGGTTCACCGCTAGGAGGTTAGGATGATAATTTTGGCGTACTAATATGTTATATAAACCCACACACCCCTACTATCTATATTTCTTTTTCTCTTTAAACTTCAATATGAATGTCTGTGCTAATGAAACTATCGATAGAAGGTGTTTCAACACTATTGCCAACACCTGCGCCCGCGCCCCTAATAATTGTGGGAAATAAGCTAAATGTCGTAAAACCGAACCCCACGGCTGGTGGTTTAGGTTGCGACAGACAGTGTAAAACAAAATATATCATATGGGTGTGTTAATGGAACCGAATTAAGACGACTACAGCGCCCGATAAAGGCAGGACACATAGGAATAGTGCCATCTACGTCTCTCAACAGGCCTGGGCCGGCAGTGCGAACAGTGTCGATACACGAAGTTTACGGACTATGAAAGCGTGCGTGCGTAAAAACATGTTCGAAAGTTAGAAAAATGAGATTTATGGAAAAGTAACAGCTTAAATCGAAAAATGCGCTAACTACTTATCGAGAGTGTTTAATCACGAACATTTCGATAGCAAATTCAAGTTCCTGTATGCATTTTACTATGGTTTTTACAGCTTAAAAGATACAAATATTGGGTACTAGCTGACCCGACAGACGTTGTCCTGTTTTCTTTTTTTTTCAACTTTCTTAATTTTTTCTTTCTTAAGATCCTTCTCCTGATAATAACGAACAGAACAAAAAAAGAATTGGCGAAATCGGTCCAGCCGTTCAGGCGTGATGCCGTGACCAAGGGAAATAGGGATTCATTTTTATATATATATAGATTTAGAGGTGACTTTGTGAGCTTTTTCTATCGAACCAAAAGTGCTGAATCATGTTTTCAGCAAACTACTTGTCTAGTTTATGTCCTGAATATTACCGTAGTATTTTTTTTCTTCGATTTATTGCAGTGCGTCATGCTTATCTACGCATCATACAATCGTAATTCAGGTGCTGTAGTCGCCTTAACTCACAAAATGAAAGCGCACGTACCCCAAAGGCGCTCGCTGATCTGAAGGAAGGAAGTGGATCAATGAATGAACCTTAATGTTCTAAGGCAGTATTTCCCAAAGTGGGTCGCGAGAAGATTTTAGGTGGGTCGCGGTGGTAACACCAAAAAACGTGTGGTTCGGTCAGCATCCGCACGTCGTGTGTAACTCAGCTCAGCCTACACGGTGGCGGCGGCGCGGCGGGGCAGCGCGCGGGCGGCGGTGGCGAATGCAACTATTATTTTCTTCTTTTTTAAATTTTTCCCCAGGCGCCGGATAGATGGCGCTAAACTAGGTACGTTACTGCAACGTTAGATCGTAAAGATACCATATCCTTTAACAAATTTTTTGGTCGAGGTGGGTCGCCAAATGAGATGGCCAATTTTGCCATAGTCCTGTGCCCCAACAAGTTACAGCAATAATTTAAGCAACATACGAAAGGGGAAAGCATGTACTTTAAAAATGTATATACTATTTAATTTATAAAGCAGAGGTTTAAAAGTAATTTGCTATTTTTACATCACCACAAAATCTGCAATCATTGCAAGTTTTCGCAAGTTTTCATGCGTAAATGAGTCGACATATATCCTGGAGCTTGATCCATTTCATGCAAAGCAGTCGAGGGCTCGCTAAACGGGAACGCAGCGCTACTGTTTACTTTCCCAATGGGTAACTATATAAGTGATTATTTTATTCTTGTAACGAAATAGCATAACAATAACAATGACTGCATACAAGTCAAAATGACAGACAGACAAATGACACAGAATCGGCATAAACTATGGCCACCTAAAGAAATGACCTAAAAAATATACCGATCCAACCTTCATGGACCTGATTTACACTCGCACCACGGATATTTTATGTCAATGTGAACTCCATGGTGAATGATAGAAAAAAGTAATAGTTCTCGCCATTTTCAAATAGTTTCCTGTCGATAATGAATACAATATCCTATTTTTGTGTACTTTGTTTCGGCTGCTTTAACAGTGATTTAACTAATCATGCTAATAATCATTAATTATCAAAGGATTTTTAACATAAATCTCATCCGTGTAACTGCACATAGTCTGGGGAAGGAATAGGCCAAATCTTTTGGACTATTATTTTGGTGAGTCGCCGCCCAGTCAACTTTGGGAACCACTGTTCTAAGGAATAGTCTTTGACAATGTTATGTTTCTTGCCTATTCTTCTCTGGGAAAGACTGCACCTTTGCGAATAAGCGTAATGTCAGTAGAGTCAAAAAAACGAATATGTACGAGTATGTGTGTATTTTAATCCTTTAATGTAAATATTGTAATTTTACTAAGTAAGATTATAATCACTCGGTACTTTGTAAGCTGCTTCAATTTTATTTCATATTGACTGATTTTTTATATTATTAAAAAAATGCAAGCTAACCGTAATTAAAAAAAGCCTAACATAACTTATCCCAATTTCATGCAGGCAGCCCTCAAAGTTTCTTAGGATTGTAATTTTACCGGGCACATTGTTGTAATTATAATTTCACTAATTAAATTGTAATATTACGGTTTTAAAATGTTCCAATGACGTATTGTCTAAATATATAAAAGGAGAAACGGACTGACTGACTGACCGACTGACATATCAACGCACAGCCTAAACGGCTAAACGTAGGCACTTGAAATTTGGAAGGGACGTAGCTTAGGTACCGTAGAGGTGCACTAAGAAAGGAATACCCGAAATTCCTACGGGAACGGGAATTAGCGGGAAAATAATTTTGTATGAATAATCTAAACCGCTTAAGTTAGACGCTTGAAATTTGGCATGTAGGTACCTTAGTAAACTTAAAGCTTAGTTGCAACAGTATATTGCAAAATTCCCACGGGAACGGGAGTTAGCGGGAAAAAACTTTTGTATGTAAAAATCTAAATCACGTAAGATACACTGGGCGTCAAAAATAAGTAGTACACTTTTCAAATTGCAATTACTCCTAAACTATAGTAGTTACACTTATGAAATAAAAAGCAGTTTATAGTAAACTTAACGAAGTTTATTAAAGTTATATTTTATTTGGCATGAATAAAGTTTCAAACTTAAAATTAAGATAAATACTAAAAAGTATCAATTTTTAACGATATGTCAACCACTTAATTTTCACGTTTTGGAACTTTTTCACAATTTAATAACTTGTGTTGCCGCCTCGGGCTCTAATTACAGCTTGGATCCGGTTTGGCATGCTGAACACTAAGTTTCGGAGGCGGTGTTGGGGAATATTTTCCCATTCTTCTATCAGCGCATGTTTTAGAGCCCTGAGTGTGGCAGGAGGTGGACTGCGCCTTCTGACTAGCCTCCCAAGCTCATCCCAGGCGTGTTCAATCGGGTTGAGATCTGGGCTTCTCGATGGCCAAGCCATCAAGTTGATGCCAACCTCCTGAATGTACTCTTGTACGTGGTGAGCAGTGTGTGGCCGGGCGTTATCATGCATTAGGATGGCTCCATCACCCATATTTATTAAATATGGCCCTGCATACTCGTTGAGGATCTCCGAGGCATATCTTTCACCAGTCAAAGTCCCATTTTCTATTACCACAAGCTCTGTGCGACTCTCTGAAGAGATACCAGCCCATACGTGTACAGAGCCCCCGCCATATTGGACTCTTTCCGAGATACAAGCTTGAATGTATCGCTCACCGGGTCGTCTGTAGACTCTCCGCCGTCCATCTGAAGTGTATAAAGAGAATCGAGACTCATCTGTGAATAAAACTCTAGCCCATTCTTCTTCGCCCCATTGTACGTGTTGACGGGCGTAGCGTAGTCTTGCTACGCGATGCTCTGTCTCAAGTTTGGGGCCATTTGCTGGTCTTAGAGGCTTCAGGTTAGCTTCAGCAAGTCTTCTTCTCACTGTACTCTCACTGATGTAGTCTGTTCGGGTCCGAAGAAGCTGTTGCTGAACCTCAACTGCATTAAGGTGTCGATTTCTTAACACAGTGGAAACAATAAAGCGATCTTCTCGGGTACTTGTGCACCTGGGTCTGCCATTACCTCGTCTCCTTAGATGGTTTCCAGTCTCTTCGTACCTTTGCTTTACTCGCTGAACCGTTCTTAAAGTTACACCCACCCTCCTTGCAGTACGACGCATACTGATGCCCACTTCGAGAAAAGCTAAGATTCTTGCACATTCTTCTGGTGAAAGAGGCATGATTAGTCAAATTTACTCTCTGAAGATACCTATGCTTTTCAATTACAATTGCTTTATCAGCAGCGAATGTGTCAAACACAAAAATCCTAAGTAAGACAACACCTTTCAACAGTTTAAAAAAAGTGTTTTTATTTATTCGTTTTTTTTAAAGTCAAGCATTATAAGTTCTTATAATGCATGAAGTTTTTATTGAATAAGATTAAATTTTCTTTTTAACCTTTTTTGTTTCAAAGGTCTAAGTTTTATAGTTTGGGAGAAATCGCAATTTTAAAACTGTACTACTTATTTTTGACGCCCAGTGTAGATGTTTTTAAAGTGTGTACTCTGTACAAAAAAAAATTAACACGCAAACGAAGTTGCGGGCATCAGCTAGTGTATACATATATCTTCTTCTTCCTAGCGCTTAGTCCCGTTTCTCATTCGGGGTACGCTTGACCATGATCCAGGCCTTGACAGGACCTCCGTGACCCTGCTAACAGGGGAACCTGACCAGATTGGATCATGGTTACACATTTAGTCTCCTGAACGTGCAGGTTTCCTCACGATGTTTTCCCTCACCGTTAGAGCATCGGATAGTTTGCAACTAATGTACCTAACTCAGAAAACAAGTCATTGGTACACGGCGGCCGGCACTGGGGATCGAACATAATATATGTATACTGGATTACACTGTACAGTAGAAGAATAAACTCCAATCTCTACATCGCTGGCAATAATCAATTCTAGTTTCAAACATGCTTTACCCTATGCTCGTTATACCCCCCTCTCAGCCCCGTACCGCGGCCACCCACCGCTCCTGCGCTTGCGCCGGCGAGACCTCTCAAAACATTCCAATTCACTCCATTTCGTCCTAACATCTTTTGGTTTGTTTTGACACGTAAGTGTCAGTAAAGTATTTCGAAATCGGACCTTAAACTCGTTTTGGTTTCCTGGATGCGCTCTTAAAACATTAAGACGAACATTACAGAAGGAGACTCATGTCTTTATCTATACTTAAGTATTGATTGTATCCTTCTCTCACTATCAAAATGAGAAAGACAACTGCTACTCAAGTGTAGATCAGAGTCTGAGTCGCATTCTTTAATACGGATCTTAAATTAATGTGTCTCTCTTTTAGGAATAAAATAATTGTTGATTACAGCAGCTCCAGTACCGCGTGAAAACAACGCGGACAAATGTCAAAAAAGTCAACGCCAAAGGACGAGCAAGCCTCGCGCGATCAAAGTGAAGTTTCATCATCCGCGTGACGCGCGAGTTTGTCACAGGCTGTGCTAGCTAGTCGATAATTTCTGTATCTAATAGCTAACATAAGACGCATGACACAATTTTGTCGTATGAATCTGTTCCGACTGCTCGTTCTATCGAATAGCGTCAGGACGAAACAAACTTACAATTGTATAAAAAGCTCCATGGAATACATTACTTCATAAACCTAGCTCTTTATTCAGATGTTTTTTAATAATCTTAATAAACTAGACAAAGTTATAGCCGACAATGTGTTTACATTATGGCTCTTGCATCATAATTCCATACTATAAGCACTATTACATAATCTAACATTTGATCTAATTACTTAATAGTAACGGTAGCAGTAATAACAACTACGAAATGTAGTCGAGTTAGGGCCACTTGACATTATGTCAACTAACTATTACAATTTCACAGCTCTAGTTAAGATTATTTCCATCGAGAGAAAGTATGGTACTTACATTACGAATAAATATTGCAAAACACGCTTATTACGTACATGTTGAAACTTTTATTTCTTACAAATTAGGTATGCATAAACCAATTTTCAAAAAATTATAAAAAATAATAAACGCTACACACTCAAGGCCCACGCTAAGGTTTTCCCTTGTGTCGTGGGTCTTTCGGAACATACATAAAGACTAACACAAACACCCAGGACCCGAGAACAATCACCGGCTTTTTACACGAATAGTTGACCCAACTGGGAACCAAACCCAGGACCCGTAGATCAAGAGTCAGTGCCACTACCACTCGACCAAACCACCGTCAAATTATGGTATTAAAGCTAACAAGAGTATCAAAATTACTTTACCTAAGCAGGACTCAACCTCAGTATAGCAATATCTTGAAATTTTCACACGTAATCGTCATTCCTTGTATCTCAAAAAAACTAAGCAATCCTAGCTTGAAGAATCACTAATTGATGCAGCAATGGCAGTCATACTTTATGCGGAAAGTAACAGAACCAGACGGCAGATCCATTCCGCATCCGGCGCTGAATGATATCCCGCGCATCTCCGCACCTGCGCCGGCGCAGCGGCCGCGGCGTTCTAGCCAGCGCGATGAATTATGTATGGCGGCGGTGCCAATAAACATTGTATTCAAATCGGGGCCCGGAGCTGCCATTACGCCGCGTTATGAGGTGCGTATCGTATCATCGCATCGGGCTGCTGCAGCGTTGCACTCCTGCGTCCTATTCTTACGCAGAAACGGATCTAGTCAACAAAAGGAACGGGTTTGACACAAGGACACATACTTAAGCTAACGCCTTTGACCCATTGGGCCTTTTTATAATTCGAACGGCACGGCACGGCACTTCGAAATTTGAATTACCATTGCCCCCTATATTCTCAGCTTCTAGTATTACTATTACATAGGAGGCAATGGTAATACAATTTTGCCGTGCCGTTTTCGGATTATAAAAATTACCATTGGGGTACCAACAGATGTCACTCGCTATTATACGATCCAAATACCTACACTTTTTTCGCTTCCTCTACATTCATAATTCGCTTCACATAATTATGCTCTTCGGATTCGTGTGCACATATGAAACGAATTATGACAGCCAAATTTTTTCAGTACACAATGATAAAAATGGTATGGTCAGGTGTCTTCTATTGTTGAAGAAGCAAGAATAATTACTATGGATTCAATAAAGAATATTGTATATTGCTGCCAAACCAGTAATTATTTTGAGTCGCTTGTCTCTGGCTTTTAGACTAGTTTTGTTATAGTTAACAATTTTGGAGACGTATATTGGCTGATGATGATGACAAATTACTTTAAATTACTTAGCAAACATTAAGGATGTAATTCAGCCTACTAAACTGGAACTACTTTTCCTGAGGAACCTAAGCCCAATTATAAAAATATATTCACCTCTCCATTCAACATGAGCGATCAGCTGAGACCTATAAAATCTATTTGTTTTGTGAATTTCATAAGGGTTCCTCGGGAGAAGTTGTTCAGTTGTTTCATGGGGAGACTCTATAATCACTCCCTATAACGTCCGCCCCTGTCTTGTGGCCTCCAAACAATCGCAATAAAGGTTAAATATGGTGCGTTGTCAGCAGAGATTACACTATCGGGGTATGAGCATGCGTTCTACACAACGTCCGCAATGTTGCGAGATTCTGGTATTTAGATTTCATACTTCTGAAACGAAATTTCTGGCTATTTAATAATAAAAAATGATATGCTTTCCCGCGTGAGGAGTGTTTACAAATAATTTTTAGGGAAAGAAAAATGTTTGCTCGAATGGGATTTGAACCCACGACCCCAGGATTAGATCCCCTTGTGCTCTAACCAACTGAGCTACTTAATTTGTTTCTGGCAATTTGGACTATATATATTGTAAGACTAATCACACTATTATCTATAGTAGGTAGCAGTTACTGTCCTGATTAATAATGTAGCTGTTAGTTTGTAACTGTTAATATCGGATACTTGTTAAATATTGTGACTCTTCGTATTTTGATAAGGGCAACACTGTAAGTTTGCAAGGTGATTCATTCTGTTCGAATTTGTGCAAAAGAAGGTTGTAACGAAACTGTTATAAAATAAATCTATTTAAATCACGGCAATCTGCATTTATTTCTTGAGATAAGGATTTAATCCTTTATCTCAGAAGTGGGATTGAACTAAAACACCCACAAGTTTTGTTCTTCGCTCGCATTTAGACAAGAAATTCAAACTTAATTTCTTCCACGAAAAACTTTGATATGGCCGGTGACGATAATGTTGAAACACCACCTCGAGCTGCAAGTCGAAGAAGTCGAAGCCGTTCCAGGATTGAAAAACGGCATCGCGAGCGTGATTACAGCTCTGAAAGTTCGCACGATCGACGCAAACGGCAACGACGGCGCCTGAACAGCAAGTCAGAAGAGCGCGAAGGTCGAAGGAGCCGAACCAAGGAGCGACACCATCGCCGCCACAAGCGGGATCGCAAGCGGAGCCGAGGACGTCGTCACGAGCATCGTCCGAGTCGCAGCGTTGAGCGGAGGCCGAGTAAACGAAGCCGCAGACGCAGTCGTCCTCACGGTGATGTTAGATCGTCGAGTAGTACCAGCGGCAGCTGTAGCTCTTCGCGACGACGGCCGAAAGAAAATGTGAGTCAGTCTGTTTTTACTAATAGTGACAATAGATTGTTTTTGACAGAGTTAATGAAGCTTATAGGTAAAAACCGCTCCGAAGGTAATAAATTTCCAATGTTAGGAAACGTAATACCCGACTTTGACCCCATGGTAAAAGGTCAAACTATACAGACATGGATAACCAAAGTGGAAGAATGCGCGAAACTGTATAACTGGGGTGATGATCAGATTATACATTATGCATTACCCAAGTTATGCGGCGTCGCAAAGACTTGGTACCAGGCTTTACCGACAATGTCATTTTCGTGGTCCGAATGGAAAATTAAATTACTTGAATCCTTCCCATGTAGTGATGATTACGCTGAGTTGTTAACGGAAATGCTATCCAAACGGGTTAAGTATAACGAATCGTTAGAACTATACTATTATGAAAAGATCAATTTACTCAATCGTTGCGAGATTCGGGGTAAACGCGCGGTAGATTGCTTGTTGTATGGTATTGAAGATAGATCGCTGAGGTTAGGTGCAAAGGCAGTCAAATGCCAGGAACCAGAACAGGTTCTTGAATACTTTCAATCTATTAAGCAACAACCACGCGATTCCGATAGGTCTAGAGTAGGACAAGATAAAAAACAGAATATTTCCGGAAACACGCAGACAAACACGAAGGCAGGAGAAAACGACTCAAAAACTAGATCACAATCTAGTTCTGCTGTGTGCTACAACTGTAATGAACCGGGGCATTATAGTTTTAAATGTCCGAAAAAAATTTTGAGATGTAATCTTTGTAAAAGATTAGGTCACTTAAGTACAGATTGTCCGAAACTACCTGTTGATTCAAGTAAAAAAAGTGAAACGTCGGGAGAAAAAACAGTTATGCGAGTTGCCATAGAAGATTTGAGCAATAGCAAGTACGTAATTAATATGAAACTAAATGACAATCAAATTCAGGGTTATGTTGATTTGGGCAGTCAATGTTGCTTAATTCGACGATCTGATGCTATGAGGTTAAGTGTCTCTTGGAAAGAAGGTCACTTGCCCGTTATGAGAGGTATAGGAAATAATATTGTGGTTCCTTTAGGTTCAGCTCTTGTGCAGTTAAATATACAAAATATTGTTGAGCAGGTTGAGATATTTGTAGTAGAAGACAGCGTGATCAAATATCCAGTACTGGTTGGTCATAGCTTTACCGAAAAACCTGGGATAATTATAACTAAAACTACAAATTCACTCACGTTTGAGCGGAAAACACTTCAAAAGCTTGAGCTAGTTCTCCGCGAAGATTCGACTATTCCCGCCCAAAAGATGATTGTAATACCAATTAGTTCAACATGCAATTATACAGGAACGGTTTATGTGAATGGGTCCTTGCGAGGAAAACCTCAGAAAGAATTTTATTTGATGCCGGGTGAATACGAAATAGGAAACAGTTTAGGCGGATTATTAGTGCAAAATTTAACAGATAACGAATTGAAATTAAAGAAGGACTCTTTAATTACACGAGCGCAATGTACAGTTAATAGCCTTAGCGTGAATATTCTGGATTTTAATAGTGAGGAAGTGCTGGAGGATTTAATTTATGGTGATCAACTAAGTAATGAAGAGGTTCAGAAATTAAAGGACTTATTAATTAAATATAATACTTGTTTTTCGAGTAGCTTAACTGACTTAGGGTTGACTAACATTACACAAATGGAAATTGAACTAACTGACTCACAGCCGGTGGTTTACCGACCTTATAGACTTTCTTTTCCTGAACGAGAGCTGGTACGATCAATGGTGAAGGAAATGCTTGACGCTGACATAATTGCAGAATCAAGTTCTCCGTACGCCAGTCCCATCTTGCTTGTCAAGAAGAAAACTGGCGAAAAGAGACTCTGTGTTGATTACAGAGCGTTAAACAATAAGACGCTTAAGGAACATTACCCTCTCCCATTGATCGATGATCAGCTTGACAGGTTGGCTGGCAATTCAGTGTTCATAAGTCTCGATCTCGCTTCGGGATACTACCAAATTCCCATTGCCGAGTCCTCACAAGATAAAACAGCTTTTGTGACACCAGACGGGCAGTACCATTTTAAGCGTATGCCGTTTGGCTTAGCCAATGCACCGTCGGTTTTTCAGAGAGCTATGAATAAAGTGCTGTCGAGTAGTAAGGTGGGGTATGCGGTCGTCTATATGGATGACGTTCTTATCCCTGCGCGATCGTTCCAAGAAGGGCTTAGTCGTTTAGAAGAAGTGCTTGAGCTGCTAACTGAGGCAGGACTAACTTTAAAATTAAAGAAATGTAGTTTCTTCCAAAAGGAATTAGACTTTCTAGGTTTTCACGTTAGTGGCGAAGGAATACGCCCAGGCAGTCGTAAAACCCAAGCCATTTCAGACTTCCCTCAACCCAAAAACGTGCACGAAGTTCGACGTTTCTTGGGATTGTCTAGTTTTTTTAGAAGATTTGTTAAAAATTTCGCCCTTATAGCGAGGCCTCTAACTGACCTTTTGAGATCTAAATTCGAATTCAATTGGACCGAAGAACATACCCATGCTTTTTATACCCTTAAGGAAAAGTTAGTTGAACGTCCCGTCCTGGCACTTTATGACGTTAATCTAGAAACAGAGTTACATACGGACGCGTCGAAGTTAGGGGTTGCAGGAATATTAATGCAACGGGGAACTGATGGTTTGCTTCGACCAGTCGCATACTACAGCCGTAAGACCACAGTAGACGAGCAAAAGCTCCATTCGTTCGAACTAGAGACCCTTGCGGTCATTGCGTCATTAAGTCGATTTAGGGTATACTTATTGGGATTACGATTCAAAATTGTTACGGATTGTCATGCGTTACGAACTACAATGACGAAAAGGGACTTAATACCGCGAATTTCTCGCTGGTGGGTTCAGTTTCAGGAATATAACTGCGAAATTGAATATAGGCCGGGTGCGCGCATGGCTCACGTCGATGCGTTGAGTCGCAACCCTGTCACTGAACCAACCAGTGAGAACTTTGACCATGTTATAGACGTTTTACACATAAATATAAAAGACTGGATAGCTACGGTACAGAGTGATGATGATGAAATTAAACAAATTAAGCAGATACTACAAAACGATAATACTAAATTTATAGCCGACGTTTACAAAAACTATCAATTGAAAGGTGATCATGTCTACCGCGTTGTTGAGGATGGGATTCGTTGGGTCGTCCCAAGGGGCGTAAGATGGCAGATTCTGCGGATGAACCATGACGACGTGGGTCACTTCGGTTTTGAAAAGACCTTGAGTAGGATAAGAGGTGTTTTCTGGTTCCCAAAAATGCGCCGTTTTACTAAAAAGTACGTAGCTGCATGTCTACAATGTGCGCACCATAAAGCACCCGGTGGCCCTAAGGAAGGTATGATGCATCCAATTCCCAAAATAGAAACTCCCTTTCACACTCTCCACGCTGACCACTCGGGTCCGTTCGTCCGATCAAAAAGAGGTAATATGTACATTCTCGTCATCATAGATGCGTTTACTAAATTCATCAATATCCGGGCCGTAAAAGATACCAAAACCATTTCAGCGATTAAGATTTTCAAGGAACATTTTTGTTATTTTGGCGTGCCCACTCGTCTTATAACCGACCGGGGATCATGTTTCACAAGCAGTAAATTTAAAGAATTTGTACAAAAACTGAACATAAAGCACATTCTCAATGCAGTCGCTACCCCAAGGGCAAATGGCCAGGTCGAGCGATATAATCGCACAATATCAGATGCGTTAGGCGCGAAGTGTCATGGTCAAAACGATAATACTTGGGATGAACACTTAGGCGATATACAATTAGGAATTAATACAACCATAAACAAATCTACTGGCAAAAGTCCTTCCGAATTACTGTTTGGTTGCAAAGTAATGAATGAGTCAGAAAGTATGTTAAGTGACGTAATTAACGAAGTGTCAGAACGTGTAACTGGCAGCAACTTAGAGCAGATGAGATCTGATGCTAGGGAAAAGATAGATAAGCAACAGGAAAAGTTAAAGGAACAATTTGATAAACGAAGGAAGAAAGCAACAGCCTACAATGTTGGGGATTTAGTTAGGATTGAAAGGACAGTGGTGGATAAAGATCATGCCGGAAAATCAAAAAAAACTCATAGCTAAATTTCAAGGGCCGTACCGAATTTTAAAAATTTTGCCAAATGATCGATTTTTAGTCGAAGATACCCCAATGACGAGAAGAGGTAATAAAAGATACGAAAATGTTGTAGCACTGGATAAAATTCATCCATGGCTTAATTTTAAGGACCAGTGTAGTGAGGGTAGCGAAGATGACATTGACGGTGATTCTTCGGGAGCGGAGTAATCTTTATATAATGTTGAATAGGAATAGAAACTTATTGATTTAAGATGGTCTATGATTAAGTATAGTCAAACTAGTGTAAACCTGAGAACAGAATTATAGAATAAATACATTATAAGTTGATTCACGAGCTAAGAGCGATCAGTGCAGAATACGAATCGATGTTTTAATAGGGCACAGATGATTGTAGATCTTAGCAGATCGTGAAAGATTTAATCCTAGGTTAAGATAAATTTATGTATGGCTAACACGAGCTAGGAGCGATCAGTGCAGAAATCGAATGATATCAAGCAATTGATATCGCACAGATGGTCGCAGATCTTAGCAGATCGTGTAAGATTTGATTCTAGACTAGATTATTGTTATGTATGGCCAGCATGAGCTAAGAGCGATGTGTGCAGAAACAGAACGATATCAAGAAATTGGTATCGCACGGATGGTCGCAGATCTTAGCAGATCATGTGAAGCCAAACCTTTGGTACTCTTTGCCAGAGATAAGCCCAGAATTGGAAGAAAGTTTTAATTCAATGTTACTTTTATCTAAGTTAGATTGTATAGGTAGTGAGAAGACGACATGTAATAGGATAAGAAACAATAATATATAAATGTTTAACGTTACATTATATTACATTCACTTATTTCATACATTGTAGACTAGTTATAGAAACAATTCATGTACTTTATGAGAGGACTCACTCATGTAAAAGGATGGCCGAGTTGTAAGACTAATCACACTATTATCTATAGTAGGTAGCAGTTACTGTCCTGATTAATAATGTAGCTGTTAGTTTGTAACTGTTAATATCGGATACTTGTTAAATATTGTGACTCTTCGTATTTTGATAAGGGCAACACTGTAAGTTTGCAAGATGATTCATTCTGTTCGAATTTGTGCAAAAGAAGGTTGTAACGAAACTGTTATAAAATAAATCTATTTAAATCACGGCAATCTGCATTTATTTCTTGAGATAAGGATTTAATCCTTTAATATATGGCAAGGGAGAAACTGAAGAGGGCCGGCCGGTTTGGTCGAGTGGTAGTGACGCTGCCTCTTGATCGGCGGGTCCTGGGTTCGATCCCCAGTCGGGGCAAACATTTGTGTAAAAAGCAGATGTTTGTTCTCGGGTCATGGGTGTTTGTGTTTGTCTTTGTGTGTTCCAAGGGACCCACGACACAAGGGAAAACCTTAGTGTGAGCCTTTGAGTGTGTAGCGTTTATTTATTTATTTATGTGATGTAAACCTACATTTACGGTGTTACCCTCGACATACCCAATTTCTCAATACCATCTAGGGTGGTCATTGTCATTTTAAATGAGTTGCAGTCAAAGTCGAAAATAGAGCTGTATTTCATAGAACATTGAGAATGTTAATTAAAATACATCAAAGTAGTGAATTACATAAACATTTTTAACTTTACGCCTATTCAAAAAGGCACAGTCTTCCTCAGAGAAAAAAAACTACGAAGGTTGCTCTTTTTAACTCAATAATACAAATTTCCTTTTTTTTATCATTTTAATTACCTAACTTAATATCTGAATAACTCTAGAGCTGAGCAATTTATTCCCATGGATGCTTGTCTAATAGATAATTAGACATTCAATAATAGCCCTTTTTACAAAGTTTTTGTTTAATATATTGACTTGCAATCACACATCTATGTTCTTAGCTGGGTAGGTACCTGAATCACAGGTTTTCTCCACTTAAATAAAAACCTTAAGTTCAAACCCCTTTCAAAAGCTTGGGCAATTGTAGGTATGCAGAGTAACATTATTAACAAGATTAGAATAGTATCAAAACCAACTAGAGTCTGGCGTTTTCTCCTACATTACATGCACTGTCATTACTTTTATAAGCGAGGTCATATCGAGGTCATAACATGAGAAATGCAACCGAGGATTGGTGAACACTTGCATTACCCCTTACCATGAGGATGAGGGGGGATGGGGCGGGTGGAGGGGCGTGCGTGCGCATGCGTGCCGGCGCTAATTGAATAACGGCCCGCTGCTATTATACGAGATGAGATGCAAAGATGCAAGGCCCGTCGCACTATGTGATTTTAAATTAAAGCTAGGATAACTAAACTTAATTTACATCGACGGATTCTTGAGAGAGTGAAATGGCATAGAAAACAACGTGGATTTTTAGCAAGAGATACTTAGGTTACTAATTTTTGTCCTCAATTTTGACAAAACGAGGTCGACGATGAGCCGAGTTCTGGCAGATAATGTCTGATTGAAGTTTTATATATGGGTTGGGAGATATCAATTCTGAAATAAAAAGAGCATTTAGAAGGAGCAGCCCCTCGCGTTCTCCTCTCAGGAAACATAGAGACAGTATTCAAGTGTCCCTAAGATTTTATTTGTAAAATAAATAATTCAACTTCATCTTTGTTTTTTATTCAGTTTTTTTAAGCAATAAAAACTATATTTCATTTCATTTCAATAAATTATTTTGAATTTATGATTCTTGTGCTCAATTACTTTCTCTTTGAAAACATATACCTATTTTAAAATGCTCTGAGCTAATGAATTAAAGCACCAAAGTACCTATTACACCCTTAGATACATATTATTACATTCGCCCTCGAACCACTTGTTCCCATCCCACAGCCCTATACCCCGGGGACTACACCATAGTTGTACAGAGGGCCGGTCACAAGGTTACTCTGTGTTGTTGCGTTAAGAACCGTTTTGCTATGAAAATGGGGTAACCTGATGCGCTGGGGTAACTTGTGTTAGATACAACAGTTGGCTCTTCAATGACGGTGGATGGGCTGTCATAAATAAACATTATAATCGGGTTATTGTGTCGCCAACTGCCACTTGCCAGTAGCTGGACCCTGGGCCATTCAAACGGCACGGCACGGCACTTCATGGGAAATTTAAATTGTCATTGCCCCCTATGTTCCCAGCTTCTACAATTTTGCCTACAATTTTGCCGTGCCTAGGTAAAGTGACATTCACAAAATCACAAAGAAGGCTTCTAGAATGTCACATTCTTGTAACTATAAAGAAAATCGAAAGTTTATAATGTACTAGCTTCTCGCCCGGAATTTCCCTGTGGGAATTTCAGGAATGAATAATATACAGATAAACCTTCCTCTTGAATCACTCTATCTGTTGCTGAAACTGACAGTGGAAGCGACTTCATTTTTACCGACTTCAAAAAAGGAGGAGGTTCTGTGTTCGACTGTATGTATTTTTTTTAATCCCCCACCTCTTTCGAACAAAAAAAGAATTTTGAAAATTCAGAGGTGGTCCCATATAAATTTTATCGAAATCAATAAAAACAAAAAATATCACAAACAAGAACATCATCTAAATAAATGAGTGACATTTTCGTTTGCGGTTATCTGCTAATAGGCATAGTAGTCTGCAAAAAATACTAGTTATCTACTTTGTGCAAACTGTTGTTGGGATTGAAGTCGGTGACTCATTCGTTTTTTAAGGTGGGAAATTATTTACTATGTAAAGAAAGATGGGATAGAAGAGTCACGTGGTGGTCAGTCCATGTCCATCGCATACATTTTTAACCAACTTCAAAAAAAAGGAGGAGGTTCTCAATTCGGGTGAATTTTTAATTTTATTTTTTATGTTTGTTACCGTCATTTGTAGACCGATTTCAAATTTTTTTTTTTAGTTCGGAAGAATCTACTTCCAGATTGGTCCCATAACATTTTTATCGAAATCGCTTCAGTAGCTTAGGTCAAAAAAAAAACTGAAATTTACAGTCACATAATGTGGATGATAATAGGTCATCAATGTAAACGAAGTTGTTCCCTGAGACTTTTAAGTTGTTTTTTGGGGCTCCTCTGTATCCTGGGGCTCTACCGTTTAGTGACCGGTAGAGTATATTACCACCACACATCTTTCCTGCCGTCTGGTGATCGGTTGATAATATCACCCACCACCCCGTATCTTTCTTGCCATCTTGCGACTGGTTATGAATATCACCACCTCATATCTTTCCGTGGGGTGAAAGTAATTGATCATTATATCGCTCTTTAATCTCGAGTGATTTTAGTGCTTTATAATAAATCTACGAGGGAGTTATATGAATGATGAAGATAAGTGTAGTGGTTACAGGTAAAACAGTAAATAGTTGAATTCATAGCGGAATATGGTAAATAGAGAGGAATATTTTTTTGACGTTACCATATTCCGCTATGAATTCACCTATTTACTGTTTTTACCCTTTTTGAAGGCGGGTCAATTTTTTTAAATATTTTATAGGACTATCGATCTAAGTAACCGAAACGCTTTAGAATGTGACTTTATCTAGGCCTCCTGATTGCCACTTGGTACGAAACACGAACATGGAAAAATAATATTTTCCTCTTCATAGAATTACGTCCCTATTACAGGAGACTCAAGTCTTGATCTATACTTAAGTATAGATTATCTCTTTGCCTCACCATCAAAATTAAAAAGACGAGTGCTACTTAGGTAGAGATCAGAGTCTGAGTCGCGTTTTATAATACAGACCTTAGTGTAGTCACCTGGCGCTAGTTAGAGCTTTTAAACACTCAAACTCACTCAAATAAAAAGTTAGTCCTATTTAGAAATTAGATAAATTACAAGAGAGAGCGCGGCGCGGCGCTGCGTATGCGCACGAACTGACATCTCTTTGTTTGTCTTTCAACAGCTTTAGAGCTACATCCTAGCGCTAATCGCCTTATGACAACATATCTTTGTGTCAACCATACCTCCATAATAACTTCTCTCCATATAATATAATAGTGCCTGCCTCCAAATGTCTTTGTCTGTCTATCCACGCTAATCCACTGTTATTAATTCCTTTTCCTGAGTTATGTGGTCTCACTTGTCAATGTCTGCTTTTGACGTTTGTATCGCCTCATCTGCGCCTGCGCTTTTTCAATAGAAAACAATCAAAACTTGAGCTGTTTCAATTATAAACATCGTGTGGTTGTTACATCACTCTTACCTGTAAGGAAGGTTATGTTTTATTGACAGTATGAAACGATAGTCTTTTCAAAAATTTAAAAAATTCCAAAAATTTAGAATAATAAATTAAATAATAGGGTCATGAGGTCAGATGGCAGTCGCTTCACTGTAATGACAAGACCTAGAATCTAGGTCTAGGTCCTAGATAGTATTCAAGCGGGGTTGAGAAACGAGATTAAGCGCTAGGAAGAAGCTTTGATTACATATGATTGATATATGGTGAGTATGGGGATATTGCCCTACTCACCACGCTGGGCAAGCGGGTTGGTAAGCGCAGGTACTGGTAAGCGCAGGTAAGCGCAGGTTACACAAAGAAGGCTTCTAGAATGTCACATTCTTGTAACTATAAAGAAAATCGAAAGTTTATAATGTACTAGCTTCTCGCCCGCGACCCAGCGGGTTGGTAAGCGCAGGTACTGGGTGTCGCACCAACGATACTGCTGTGCCTGTCGTTGGCCAGGTGAATTTACCCCAGCACTAGATGGATATACCGCCATCGGTTCGGTCGCCAGAGCCTCGTCCGTTGGTCAGGTTGGCAACTATTTACTAATTAATTCTATAATATATAGGTAGTAACTATTTTAAAAGCAAATGTCAAGAAGAATAAAGCTCCAAAGCCCAGATTGAATGACTTAATAGCAGCATTTACAGCAGAAGGATTTAATTTAAATAAACGCAGTTCAGAGTTAGCCACCAACCCGGAGGTGCAGTCAACGGACGATCAAACTTTATAGTTACACTCATATCAGAAAGGATTAAGGTTGCTTTTGTCAAGCATGACGTTGTCTGTACACAATAACCGATTAGAGCGCAGCACGCAAGCCGCCGCCGGCCTTAAATCAAACAATCACACAATCAAACAGCTATATTATTATCTGAAAGCGATGCCTGCAACTCCCGTCACATCAAATACCTTGAGATCACGCCAACGGTTTATAGAAATGAATCGAAAAACAAATCAAACGCATCGATAGAAACAAATTACGCTCGCGCCTATTTCTTTATGTGGTAGGCAGGGAATCAAATGGTTTTAAAATTGCTTAGTTAGTTAATTATTTGGTGACTTTTAATTAGTTAGCGAATACTAAAGATATGAATCAGCCTACAAAACTAAACGACTTTCCTCATGGAACAATAGGTTGAAATAAGAAAAAACACACATATAAAAGGTCATTTGGCAGTTTGCAAACTCTGACACCGAAGTTAGTAAGGTTTGTCACATACTTAGATATACCTACAAGGTAAAAAAAAGATCATAATCATACAATTTATTGCTTTCCATGGTACTTATTTTAGGTCTAGATACAAGGTTACGGTACAAACATGGGCCCAGTTTGGGAAGATAGGTTTACACTCAGCAGAATCCTACCACGAACTACACCACTTTTTTAACGGATTTCTTCATTTTTCTTTACCTCGCATCACACTTTGGCATGAAAGTTAGTTATACGTTTAGAGCTCCTAACGTCGATACATCTCTGTTTAGCGATAGGGCCTACCAGGCTTTGGTATACTAGGAAGGCATAAATTAAAAATATTCTAAAGCTAATTGACTGCAAACGGGATCAAATTCAAAGCAACGAAACCACATGCTTCACGAATCGAAAAGAAGCTGATTAATTGAAAGACAAATTAAACGCATAAATAGATACCAATAAACGAAATTGATAAAGAAAGGATGATGAATACTCCAGCTTACATCGCTCATTGTTGAGACATCAATTAAATTTGATTTAAACAAAGTTAGTTACCGTTCAACGCACACAAATACAGAGTAAATTGAAGTGGAGAGCAACGGCGTGTGAAAACACAATTATTGATACAATCGAATAGATTGGAGTCGATTCACCGATCAAACGGGCGAGCTTCTCGTGTGATTAATGAGAAGCGCGCGCGCAGCCAGCCGCCCCCGCCCCGCGCCGACAAATTGTACCTACTCACTAATGAAATCCAAAGATGGTGAATGCGAGAGCGAAACGGCTTCATTAATTTCCCGTGTTTAATTAAATCGGAGTCGTGATTGTCTAGAACTTTCCGTTTGATGCTGCCCTGCGCGAGCTACGGGCGGTCCGCTGCGCGGGCGCAAGCCGAGCCTATTTCTAGTGTTGCAAGAGAATCTTTAAGTTGATTTTGTATGCTATCCGCAAGCTCAAAGAGCATCTAAGATGAGACTAGATTAAAGACGAACGCATTTTTTCTGAGTTACGGTTGAAGTTTTATAAATCATAAATAAAAATTAACGAACCTTTAAAATGAGACAGAGTTTTGAAACCGCCAAAAAGCTTGTAATGAACTATTTCTGTGCTGTAACCAATAAACCATAAAACTATTCACTAACTGAATAAATAAATAATTAAGTCGAGGTTCGTTCTTGACCACAATCTAGCTCAAGGTCGAAGATGCGGTTGAGGATGTAGCAAGCTCATCCAGAAGGCTTCTTCGGAAGAAAAAGTAGAAGTCTAATCACTCGAACTTAAAATAAATTTGGGTTTTATGAGCTCGGAAATGCACACGCAGGCAGGGGATTCCGAATGGCAGTGCGTGATATAAAAGACTAGCATTCCGCTCGGGACTTTGTTCCCGTGGGAACTCGGGAAAATTATGTAGCCTATGTTACTCAGGGATAATGTAGCATCCTAGTGGTGAAAGAATTTTTGAAATCGGTCCAGTAGTTTTTAAGTTTATTCGTTACATATAAAAATACAAATCTTTCCTCTTTATAATATTAAGTATAGATGAAGAAAAGCACTAAGTGCAAAACCGCGGTATGTTGATTAGGGTGCGTCTGGAAGTCCGATAGAAGAAAGGAGCAGGCGCGGAATTAGCTCATGCAGCTCCTGAGCGCACTCCTCGAAGTACAGCTTGGGGCAAATATTATGTTCAAATAACTATGTCCTATAAAAGACTCGAAAGACTTAAGTCTTGAAAACGTACAACACTATCTTCTCCCGGTACTTGCCTCTACAAAGCAGCTACATTCAAAACTAATAACGAAACCTCTATAGACGGATTAAGAAGCTCTGTTCCGTTCGTTTAATCCGTCGAAGTCGGTCTAAAAACGCAGACGGACGGACAGCCGGCTAATGATACTCTTTGTGCTGCAACAAAAGAGATGCGACTGACAGGCAGTGACACAACAACCCCCCTGCACCCCGCAGGCCCCTCGCACGCCTGGTTATTGTACAACATCGATACACAGCAATCGAGAGATAACCAAGCACTCGCACCGCTTTGTTTGGAGATGTGTATCTTAAAAGCATTGGGTTGCGTGTGCGCAGCGTTGTGGGCGCAGGCGTTGGGAAACACGACTTCGATCGATACATATCTCACATACTAAAATTGTTGCCAGGACATAAGAGTAGTCATTAATTCCGTTGCTGTGGCGACTCCATATTGGCTAAAAGAGGGTTTTGTTCTTTTTACGGCGAACTTTTTCTGATAGCAAAAACCACTCTTGCCGGTGTGCCGACCCTAACAAGGAATAGGCTAGAAGAGAGCGTGGATTTAAATTTTATTGGGCTCTACTTACTCACAAACTAAGTACCTAATTCTCGTTGAAAAAAACGGATATTCATTTAAATCAAACTATCACCAATGAAAGACTTGATTTCTACACTAGTTCCACTTATTTATTTCAACAAACTAACAAACTTATTTAAAACAAACTTTCTAAGAAAGAAAAAATACGAAAAATATGACATATAAATATTGGACTAAATAAAGGAAGAAAACAAAACAAGTAGGAAACATTACATAAACAATATACACAGGCGATCCCTTAGACCCTAAGGCTTAGAGGGATTTCTTCCAGCCTGAAAAAAAAAACACCAAATTATTTGTAGCATTTCTTTGACATCTACAAACTTCTCTTTTAAATAAAAAATCTGTTGCATTGCAATGTCAAGTGGCTCTGTCAGGCTCCGACGCAGACATAAACATCAATCTACCGTCGATCGCTACATCCAAACAAAAGGTTCTCCATCACAAAAATGTTGGCCGCAACCCGCGCTGACCCGCCGCGACCTAGCTAGATCAAACGCACAGATTATATTCACCTTTACATGTATTATACAAATAAGCTGACTGAATAAGTGAGCGGCTGAAAATCAGCGGTTAGATAAACGATCTGAGTGAATTAGAATGAAACGTTCCCTTGGGAAGCACACAATATTGCACATGCGCTTTGCTGCATGCATACTGCACCATGCAAACTTATCTGTTTACATTCTGCACCATGCAGAAATAAGATAGGACATTGGTTTTTAAGTAACAATTGATTTCTATTACCATATGTAATTTTTTCATACTCAAAAATATATCTATTTTAATTACTTATCAAGTAGGTAATTATGAATTTGAAAATGCAACCAATAAAAAGTACAATACTACTTTAGTAGTACACACCTCAACACGGTCTAGGGATATTGCACGATTTTGCATACAAAAGACGTCTGTTTGCAATTCTAGTCAGTAAATTTTTTACTTGAAATTTGTGAAAACGTGACGGAAATGAAAAAAAAAATTCATACAAAAAGCAGGCAAAAAGTAAATTTTCGTTTTCGTTTCCGTCACGTTTTCACAAATTTCAAGTAAAACAAAATTTATGTTACTAGAATTGAAAATTTTAGCACTTGCTCGTCTGAAAATGTATCACGAGTATGCTTTTATAACTTCTCAAACAGACCTCTTTTGTATGAAAAATCGTGCAATATCCCTAGACCGTGTTGATGTGTGTATATCTTATTTTAATTACTTATGAAGTAGGTAAATACGAATTTGTTATAGTCATAGTTATTTATTTGCAGTAAACATGGTACAGACAGCAGCACATCAGGTTACCCATTTTCACTACGAAAGCCGGAGCTACACTGGGCGTCAAAAATAAGTAGTACAGTTTTAAAATTGCGATTTCTCCCAAACTATAAAACTTAGACCTTTGAAACAAAAAAGGTTAAAAAGAAAATTTAATCTTATTCAATAAAAACTTCATGCATTATAAGAACTTATAATGCTTGACTTTAAAAAAAACGAATAAATAAAAACACTTTTTTTAAACTGTTGAAAGGTGTTGTCTTACTTAGGATTTTTGTGTTTGACACATTCGCTGCTGATAAAGCAATTGTAATTGAAAAGCATAGGTATCTTCAGAGAGTAAATTTGACTAATCATGCCTCTTTCACCAGAAGAATGTGCAAGAATCTTAGCTTTTCTCGAAGTGGGCATCAGTATGCGTCGTACTGCAAGGAGGGTGGGTGTAACTTTAAGAACGGTTCAGCGAGTAAAGCAAAGGTACGAAGAGACTGGAAACCATCTAAGGAGACGAGGTAATGGCAGACCCAGGTGCACAAGTACCCGAGAAGATCGCTTTATTGTTTCCACTGTGTTAAGAAATCGACACCTTAATGCAGTTGAGGTTCAGCAACAGCTTCTTCGGACCCGAACAGACTACATCAGTGAGAGTACAGTGAGAAGAAGACTTGCTGAAGCTAACCTGAAGCCTCTAAGACCAGCAAATGGCCCCAAACTTGAGACAGAGCATCGCGTAGCAAGACTACGCTACGCCCGTCAACACGTACAATGGGGCGAAGAAGAATGGGCTAGAGTTTTATTCACAGATGAGTCTCGATTCTCTTTATACACTTCAGATGGACGGCGGAGAGTCTACAGACGACCCGGTGAGCGATACATTCAAGCTTGTATCTCGGAAAGAGTCCAATATGGCGGGGGCTCTGTACACGTATGGGCTGGTATCTCTTCAGAGAGTCGCACAGAGCTTGTGGTAATAGAAAATGGGACTTTGACTGGTGAAAGATATGCCTCGGAGATCCTCAACGAGTATGCAGGGCCATATTTAATAAATATGGGTGATGGAGCCATCCTAATGCATGATAACGCCCGGCCACACACTGCTCACCACGTACAAGAGTACATTCAGGAGGTTGGCATCAACTTGATGGCTTGGCCATCGAGAAGCCCAGATCTCAACCCGATTGAACACGCCTGGGATGAGCTTGGGAGGCTAGTCAGAAGGCGCAGTCCACCTCCTGCCACACTCAGGGCTCTAAAACATGCGCTGATAGAAGAATGGGAAAATATTCCCCAACACCGCCTCCGAAACTTAGTGTTTAGCATGCCAAACCGGATCCAAGCTGTAATTAGAGCCCGAGGCGGCAACACAAGTTATTAAATTGTGAAAAAGTTCCAAAACGTGAAAATTAAGTGGTTGACATATCGTTAAAAATTGATACTTTTTAGTATTTATCTTAATTTTAAGTTTGAAACTTTATTCATGCCAAATAAAATATAACTTTAATAAACTTCGTTAAGTTTACTATAAACTGCTTTTTATTTCATAAGTGTAACTACTATAGTTTAGGAGTAATTGCAATTTGAAAAGTGTACTACTTATTTTTGACGCCCAGTGTATTATAAGCGAGATAAGGGCGACGACGTCAAGGTTAACATGTATAGTTTGTATAGCCTGATGTGCTATCGTGTGTAGGTACATACAAAAAGACGTTATAACTCTTTATACAGGCCACATGTTTAGCCGATAAACATTCAGCATGCAAACATTACAAATTATAATTAAATAGGGATGTTGACAGTGTTTGATTTTATGAATTATTTTATGTGAAACAAAAAATAATGCTAGAAATATATTAATATCCAAAAACAACATTAAAATTGGTTTATAAATGAAAAAGTTATTGGCATTTATGTTATCGTAAGGACTAGCTATCTCGTTTTTACCTACGCAAACAAATGGCGGTGACGTCACATGCCTGTAAGTGCATCTCTTTCTCGTTGTTTGACAGTTTCCCCCTCTATTGAACAATAGCTTGTAACTTTTTTATTCCTCAATAGTTTTCAAAAATTATTTCGGTTTTGGGTTTTGGATTCAGTTCCTTTTTAAGATAAACAATAAAAAAAATTAGTCAACATCCCTATTAAAACAAATTAATTATGGCAAATAACATATTATTTGAAAATGCAATACTACTACTACTTCTTAGTACTACTTCTTTAGTAGTATTTTATTGCACTCCAACATAAATACCTAATGTTTCTAGCAGTCTAACGAATAGATATATGTACGTAGAGCTACAAATCTTAGCTACACCAATGCAATGCCTCATTTGTGCAAATTTCACAATAAAAACAGACTGCAATACAAATATTATTGCATTTTACATGTCCATTGCAGCCCATACTGCACCGTGCAGCCGCAGAGTGCATTCCTGCACAAGCGTGGTAAGGTACTATCCTATACGAACATTTTATTTTATAGGCTGTGGAATTTATTATTTCTTGGAACTACAAAGATATTTGATTTTACTTCGAAGTTTGGTTTTATAAAAAAAATGTATTTAAAACAGAGAAGAAACTTACAAATATTTTTTAGGGAAATAAAAATATTCGGCGCGACTTGAACCCAAAACCCCAGGATTAAATCTCCTGGTGCAATTATTTATGAAACCCCTCACGTGGGTAAGGTTTTAAAAATACTAAATTACAGAAGAAACTTGACAAATAACTGAAAACTACTTTCATTAATGATCTAGCTGCTAGTTCTTCCCAGGCATACTGCAGCAGAAGTCATCAGTAAGTGGAACGCGCGGGTTTTTCTGTATCGTGGGTAAAAGGTTGACAACAACACCACTTTACTTCATCTAATAACTTTCTAAATGTATGTCAAATTTATCGTCAAGTGATTATATAGGTGTGAGTATAGGTATGGATTAAAAAACCTCAGAAAACCTATAACAAGATAATTTCAAGGATAAAAAATCACATTTACTTTCCAGACCCAACAGTAAAGACACCTATTGCGAATTCACGAGATAGATTGACCAGCGATTAACCTCTTTTAAAACAACTACCGTATGTTTTCTAATTAATGATTTTCGGCGAAATCCGAGGAGATAATAACAGCCTTAACGTTTATAATAGACTACCGCTGATCCCCGTGCCTTGGGCCCCTGCCCACACTAAACTCTATTTAATTATAACGAGGCAATCTAGAGCGTGTTATGATACCCGATTATATGATACAGAGAGCACAAATCACGCGGCTGACATATCGTTGCTTTGTCTGCACGATTACAGCGATCTCTTCCAGCCAGCTTTCGAATCGCGACCTATCATTACCTTGATTACCGTGACGGGCTTCGTTCGGTATGACGCCGTCCTCTGGCCGAGTTATAGCTGTCATAACATAACTATTAAATCAGAGTGCAATTTGTTTGAACTGATTTTAAATCAGTTAAATATTTAGATTTTTATTTAGACATGAGTTTTTAATGTGCGCATGCAGGGCTCCGATTCTGTAACTTAAGTTGTGTGTCGATGGAATGGAGGCCATTTTATCTGTTCAGGTGGCGAAATTGAGAACACCGTGTGGTGATCGGTTGAGAATAACACCACCCCGCCTCTTTCCGTGGGTGTCGTAAGAGGCGACTAAGGAAACACAAATGAGACCTGCCTCCTAGTAATCCATCCCAGGCAACGACACTTCATTTTTTTCTGAATCTGAGGTGTCATCCTTTGGTCAGGTGTCATGGGGTGTGGTAGGCTCTGTAAAGGGCCGTCTGGTTCGCGACCACCCTCCTACCGAAGTCCGACGCCAAACGGCTTGCTGTGTTCCGTCGGTGCGTGGGAGTACCAGTGCCTTTATAGGCATTTTCAGGGTTAACTCGCTCCATCGTCGATCTTATCTTTGACCTTATGGTCAAGATTGAGGTCGAGAGTTAACCCATCTCATAATAAAAAATAAAAAAAATTAATTGTCATATACTTGCTGACAGCCACCCCGACCAGCAGCGCCACCGCCAACCGAATGGAAAGTTGCAAACTACCTAGCAACTGAAAATTCAGTTGGCGGTGGTGCCACCAGTCAAAGCAGCCGTCATTAGATGTATGAAATTTGGATAGTTCTCAATTTCGCCACCTGAACGGATTTAAAATAGCGACCATTCCATCGACACACTCGGGACCCAGTGCGACTGTTCTAAAAGTCGACGAAAACCTGTTTTTTTAAGGGCTGAGGAACATTTTAGTGCAATATAAATACTGCAATCCAACCCGTCTGTCTACCCTGACGGTAAAACATGTGAGTAACACTTTGATTAAAGTATACAACAACAGGTAAATACAGTTGTCTTATAATAAAAGTTTCAAAAGTCGTCCTAAAAGTACCGTGGTCAGTCACCTCCGAAAAAAACAGCTTTTCATTAACTGCGGGCTGTCGTGCTTTTTATGGCTATCAAATAAAGTTGTTTAAGAATTAAGGTAATAGAGACGATTTACGAGAAACAAAGCCGGTCGTATCTCTGCGCGGGCGCAGCCCGTGACAGTGACAAACTGACACCCGCGCGGAGGGGGGACCACCCGGGACACGACGGAACATGACGAGTGATGACACCGTGACGTCACCGTGACGAAAGCGTGACGTCGATCAAGGTGATCAAGTTAACAGCGTGGTGGATCTATCAGTGCGCAAGGGCAAGATATTTTAAGTATTTTCAACAATCATACCGACTGCGAGAAAGTCAAAATAGCAGTCGTCCTTATTACTCACTAGCTTCCCGCGCGGGACTTCGTTCCCGTGGGAATTTGGGAAAATGATGTACCCTATGTCCATCCCGGATAAAGTTTCAAATCGGTCTAGTAGTTTCGGAGCCTATTCGATGCAAACAAACAAACAATCAAATCTTTCCTCTTTATAATATGTATAGATAGACTAGAGTAAGCCTGAGACTTCGTTCCCGTAGGAATTTCGTACAATCCTTCCTTAATTCTTGCCTACGATATAAAGGGAGCCTTTTAGCTTTCTAAGTCCAAGGGTTTGGACTGGGCGTTGATGAATCAGTGAGTGAGTCAGGTTCTTGCATTTTTTATACTAACAAGACATTATGAACGTGGAAGTGTACTCGTTTGTTTGTCCTTTCGTCACATCACAACGGAATCACGGATCGACATGATTTTTCCATAGGAGTTAGTTACCTAAAGAGCTGGAGAGTAAAACAATCGACGTGAAGGAAGGCGTGGATGGAAAACTAATTTTACATTTCGATACAGCGCATCACAGGGGTGTGATAATTTAATGACGTTTTAAGAAGGATAAAAAGTACCAATAGAAAATAGTATTTATAATAAAATGCTAGCTTAAAAGTATGTGTATTCTCACACTTGACTGCAAGCGGATCCCTCATTAATCAGCTCATTTCCAATTTAGCACCTATCACCTGACCATTTGTTTACCTCGAGATCTAATCACGAACATATCGCTAGCATCGCCGACAGACCGACGCAATAAAAGTCGAACGACGCTTAAAACAATATATGTCTAGATGCGATCTTCGAAAGAACAATGGAGAGAAGGTTATGAGTGGACGAGATAGCGGCGAAGGTCAATGAAGTGCGGGCGATAGGGTATCGCGCGATTGCGGAACAAATTGAGCGCGAAATCGCCCTTCGCCCCTCCTGCCGCCGCCGCCATTGGAGGTTGAGGCAAGCGTCGCACGCGCCGCCGCACACAATACCCACAGCATGGCTCCTTTCTGTAACGCGACACTTCAACTTGCGACCATTTTGAATACCACATTCGCTCCGGCTCAGAGCACCACACGCGTGCTTACTGCAGCCGCCATCCAAGAACCTGAAACCGAAGGGAGGAGTAAGGCGGTGCGAGGCGGGGACTCAAAGATTTTCACCTCCTCAACGAACGTGAACCAAACACTGAGAGCAACACAACCTCAAATCGTTTAGAGAACAATACGCAGTAACCATAACTCTGAGTGGTCGCGGGATGATCCATTTGTGGGGGCTGGTAGATTAGTCCGGGACTATCGGAACAATGCGCTACTGCGAGATAGTGCGCCTGCGCAGCGCCGAATCAATGGGCAATTACCGAGACCGAGGGGTGGAGGAGGGAGGGAAGGGCCACCGACGGCGACGACATAATTGCCGTTATCGACATCTGCGCCTGCGCACACGCTCCCGACAACGCTGGTTCTGTTCTCAGAGATGTGCCTGTTGTTCCTATATCTGGTTAGAACACTTCAAATCATTTTTAAAAAGAGTCACACGCGCTTCAGCGCATTATGGGATGGAGTGACGAACTGAATTTTTCCCTACATTTTAAAGAACTCATCAATTAACAAAAATCTAAGCTTGGAACAAGAACCCGGCTAGACACCATTTTTTTTAAATACCCGGGTTATCATTGCTTATTTCAATTAATTTTGACAATATGTCTTATTAGCGTAGCGTGACGTTGCAGTCGCGACAAGGGCGTCCATATCGCTTCTATCGCGTCGCGTCGCCGACGTTATCGCATCATTTCCAATCACCCTATCACCGCCCGCGTCATTTTTCAATAACGATGGGAGATAATTTTAATGACTCCTTCTCGTAATCTCAGCTGACAAGCTGCGCCAGCGCCGCCGCTAATGGCCGCTCTTGTGACGAATGCGCACCTACAGCAGTAACTTGTCGACAATTTGATGAGACTGATTGAAAAAATGTGAAAGAATCTTATCCTTATCGAAAACTTATCCATGGATGTACCCATTCACATCCATAAATGGCTCTGGATGTACCCATTTTATATCTATGTTTCTTATTGTTAGTAAATGAGCTGTAAATTTTCCAAAAAATAAAAAAATAACATGCAGGTTTTCTGAACAAATGAAAGTACAATCCTTGTAAAAATATAAAGATACTTACAAAAACTGGTGACACTAATGAACAGCCACTCAATGGATGCTCTAAGATTGGCAGACCCAAAAAATATGGCAAGATAATTTGAGTGCCAGTTGTACCTTTGAAAAAAGGCTCTGATATTCTAAAAATATCTAAAGAATCAATGCAATTCTTGCACTGACAAGAATTTAATCGGCCATTTAACAACAATCCAATTGAATCGCATGATTTCTTGCAGCGGCCGGGAAGAATGAGACAACTGCAGGAAATATATCTGTAATATACATTTTCCGGTATGCATTGAGTGTGGCGACGACACGGCGTCGTATCGACGTAGGCAGTGCAAGGGTAGGCAAAGGTGTGTTCAATCAAATGATATCGATGTCGACGATTTACATTTTTTTTTCACGTTTAGATGCTGGTTTCACGTTAAATTATTGGCATAAACCAAGTCAGCGAGGCTATTGTGCGATTTGAAAACTCTGATAACAAGGTTAGCCGAGTTCGCCACACACGATAAGAAGAAGATTGTCTTACCAGCCTATATACGTCCCCACCGAGGGGCACGGGCCTCCCTTTGAAACACGAAGGGGATTTAGACCATAGTCCACCACGCTGGCCCAATGCGGGTTGGTGGACCGCTCGTCTTTCGAAAATGAATTTTCTTGGACGGGCGGGTTTCATCACGATGTTTTCCTTCACCGTTGAGCTAGTGATAATTAGAAATCCGTACATAAATCCGAAAAGACGAATTTAGTGGTACAGGCCCGCACCAGGATTTGAACTCGCGACCTTCGGATTACAAGTCTGGCTCATTACCAACTGGGATATCACTGCTTACATATGATCAAAAGTTTTGAAACTTTAACAGAACAAGTCTTTATGGTTTAGGCCCACACTAAGGTTTCTCATCCTCTTTTTCGTAAATCCCTTGGGAGATTAAGAAACGTTGACACAAATAGACCCAGGAAAATGTACACAAACACACCCAGATCTGAGAAAAAACTTGCTTTTAACACAAGAGGCAACAACAGTCACAACCTTTGCCAAAGGTTTATAAAGCCTTGAACGACTCAAATGCATCCCAAGCTGTAGTGTAGCTTTTCAACGCACCCCACTGATTGTTAATGCTGCTAATCACTTCTAAGTACACACACAATGTGATAAAAACCGTCCGAGATCTCTCCCGTCCGCTCAACTGATCAGTCAGCTGCGTCCTGCGCGTACGCAGGCCCCGGAAACGCTCGGCATTCCTTCTAGTTCAAACTACCTACATAATACATAAGAACATTCTGTGAGGCTCCTTTGAAAACTGCATAATACAATAGAGCAACAATTTTCGGCTGGGTAATAACAGCCTGTTGGGTCAGGTCAAGTGGTAGCGGCGCTGCCTTTTGATCGACGGGTCCTGGGTTCGATTCCATAATCGAATAAGCGAATAGGTACGTTTTTTTGGGTGAGCTCGCTACATCCTCAATCGCATGTTTTCCCTTACCTAGATTGTGGTTACGAACGAACCCATTCTAAGTAAAAAAAACATAAAAAATATACGTTTGTTCTCGGGTCATGGGTGCTCATGTCTGTCTTTGTGTATGTTCCAAGGGATCCACTTTAACTTTCTAAATTTTCACTAATTTAGGAAGATAAAATACACGCCATATATTAACAAAACAGCCATCTCCATAATATGTAACATTATAAACACTGCACTATATATTTGATCTGAAAGACCAGGATCAAAGTTCATAACAGTAATTAACAAAACAAATGCACAAAGCTCGAGTAATGTGATAGGACACGACAAGTGTAGAAAGGCAGGGGTGGTAATTAATGGTATTAGCGTTGGTGGATTCACTGCCCGGCAGTCGGACAGGCCGGCAGTGATCTGTGCTTTGTTTGTATGTTTGTCTGTTGTGGACGCAGCTGCGGGTTCACAGGGTATCGGCCAATGACGTCATTAGGGCTTGGGTTTCAGGGTGACCCTAAGTTAATACAGTACGGGACTATAGTTAAATTGAATTTCTTACCTACCGCACTTCGTTTGCGTGGAAAATTACTTAAAAGGCTGATCTCAGCCGATCAGAGAGGTACAGTAACGTACACAGAGGCAGGGAATGATGGGTGACCAAAGTAGCATTTTATCACGAGCGTTTCCGTTCATTGGGGAGCACGTTAAGCCAGCGGTCCCCTGCTCCTGTCGATTGACTAAATCAGTCGTTAAAACTAAGTCAAAGGTAAAACTTTATCATATTTCAACCTATGTTCCTTGGGGAAAGTGATTTAGTGTCGTGGGCTGATTCATATCTTTAAGTTTCGCCATCCAATACTCAAATACACACCTGTTTCAGTTTTGTCTGGAATTATAGTAAAATTTTTGAAGTGAAAACTTCTTTAGCGGCGTTGTGCACTTTGAAGTAAGTATGGGTAAAAAATGTTAAACTCGCGTCAGGGTCACGTGTCTGTCACTGTCACGTGACCCTGATCGAAAATCCGTAAGGCGATAGGAAATTAAAACTGCAAAAGTCAAGATGTCACGGAGGGGTTTTTGATAAATATAAGAAATTAAAACAGCAAAAATCAAGATGTTATCCGGTGTCAGCATAGAAAAAAAAATATTAATGCACAACGTTAATATTAAAGTTTTCACTTCTGCCGGCACTCCCGGAGTGCAACCCGTTGTTTTTTTTTAAATGTTCACTTGTAATAGGCACATAAAACTCTCAAACCCTAACAGAATTATAACCCCACTTTGCATATGCCCTCCTAATTAAAACATTGTTTGATAACTTAAAAGAGTATCAGTGTTCTTAATCCTATGCACACAGCAGCTGCATCAACTGACCCTTTGCCCCAGGCCCCGCACCCCGCTCCTCATGCCCCGCTCTTTCTACTCTCTACTGAGGGTTGCCATATAAAATTATCTAGTCAAATTCTACCATAAAAGCGTCAAACTAAACTATAATACACAAGTTATCAGGGTTCTGGCAAATATCAGCGCTGCTGTGTGCAGGCATAGCAGCAACATGCTGAGTCAGCGCATTTTTGTCTTACACATTGTTTTAATTTTAAGTTTTATTTGTGTGTCTATTTTAGTTTTAGTGTTAGTTGAATAAAGTTTTTCTATTCTATGTGTTTCTGACCTAGGTCGAGAGGTAGTAACGCTGCCTCTTGATCGACGGGTCTTGAGTTCGATTCCTAGTCAGTGCAAACATTTGTGTTATAAGCAGATGTTTGTTCTCCGGTCATGGATGTTCGTGTCTTTCTTTGTGTATATGTTTATCCAAGGGAAAACGTGTGGATCTTTGAGAGTGTAACGTTTATTATTTTAAATACCCAATACACACACACACACAAACTCACTCGTACACACAATTATTTGTAAATTTTTATATTATTTGCTTCCCTCGGACGCGGTCGCTCACAGGTGCTGACGGAAGAACAGCGCTGTCCAGTGGCAGCACACGCTGAGTCAGCACCCTTTTTATATACAGTGTTCCTTTGTTTAGTCTTAATTATTAGTTATAAGTTGTATTTAGTTTTGTTTTGTTGTTATTAAAATCAAAAAAATAAAACAACAATAATAATAAATAAATACAATTCCTCGGTCAGTTTTTTCTTCAAGTTATCTGTTAGTCTAAAAATACGCAGTTTTGAGAAAAAATAATGGCAAAGATTTTCTTTCTTCCATTTGGTTGACATTAATTAAACCCGTCTTTGCTTAAAAATTCTAGTTCTATCTTCTTCGAGCAAAATAATTGACAAATGTAAATTTTCATAGGGCAGCCCTGCCCACATCCCGCATGGACAAGCGTGGTCGCCGCGCCGTCTGCTAATTGACGCCATTGTCACAGCCACCGACGAACCCGAGGGGCGAAACAAGTGCGCCCGCGCCTGTTATACCTCTCATTCATCTGCACTCTCATTCTCTCATTCATCTTTAATGAGAAGACAATACAATAAACGTTTGTCATTGAAACAAAATTGTATTAGGTGCACTCTAACGCTCATTTGCATAGCTAACACAGCCCATGACATAGCCGCGCGTCACACCACTCAGATGACGATAAAGCTTCACTTTGATTTCACAAGGGCACCGCGTAAAGGCTTGCTTTTTTGACATTTGACCGCGTTGTTTTCACGTTGTGCTTTGAGCTGCTGGAAGATTTGCTCTTACCATGAATGCTGTTTTACTATTTCTGTAGATAATGCATTCCTGATGCTTTGTAATACCCTGATAGCAGCAATTCCTATAGTTCCGTAGAAAAGTCATAAGGTTTCTCATTGTATTTTGTAGTGTCTTTCATTTATAATCCCTTGATTTGGAGTTCCATAAAATTAAAGGGCTTTGTTGAATGTTCCGTTGACACACAAGTTTAGGAACCGCTGCCGCAGAGTGCTGAAGTGTTTTAAGGTCTTCCGCGTCTTGTGTTACCTCCCTTGCCCTTTGTCCGCGTGTCGTCTGCCGCAGCAACAATATTATCTCGATAAAAACATCTCGGATTGTCAGCCAACAAATTGGAAAGTCCTGCTTGTGTATCTGTGCGCGGGATCGCAGCGCCCGCGCACCTATCTCTAATTAACATCGCTGGCTGATCGATAGGCCCCGGCTTCGCTCCACGCGTCCTCCACTAACGCTCTTATATAGCTCTTATAATAAAACTACTTTATAATTGACAGCGGCTGATTAGAACTCGATTTATGTTCGTTTTATTCGGAGCCTGCCCTCCGCGACCGGCAGGTCGATCGTTATATGCGATTGAGAACTTAATGCATCCATCCATACTAATATTGTAAACTAGCTATCTACTCGAAGCTTCGTTCGCCTATGCTAGTACATTTTCCTAGGTTTAAAGTTGCTTATGTGTCAGGATAGATACTTTTTGATAATATAATGTACTAGTTTTCCACCCGGGACTTCGTTCCCGTGGGAATTTGGGAAAATTTTGTAGTTTATGTGTTAATCCAGGGTGGTAACTATCTCCATACTAAATTTTATCAAAATTGGTGTAGGCGTTCTCAAGTTATAAGAGTTCGAACAAATTCGACTTTGGAAGATGGTTAATGAACATTTATCATTGAACTGAATGTGATGAAATGAATCGTAGCTGATGCCGTGTAGTAGAAAGAATGAATAAAAAAAATTTTTAATGAATAATAATTAACTAAGTATTTATTTTTATTTCTTGTTTCTTTTTTTTGGTTGAGAGTGGTGTATTTGCGGGGGGGTATTTTCAACAAGCGGGTTTTGGTGGTAGATTAGGTAAGGTATAGTGACGGAAGCGTCTTTGTGCTGATAATACAATACAATATCCTTTATTGCACTCCAATACAAATAAAGTACAGTTACATTAAGGTAGTTTTTATTTTAATAAAGTTTTTGTATTCCCTGTATTATGGTATCGGGTTAATCCATTAATATTCCCTATAAAAAATGTACTTGTATGTTGTGATGTGACAAAATGAAGTAAATTCAAATGTCCTGGAACTAAACAACCCTAACATGTACCACAGAAAACTTATAATACGTGGTACGTTCAGCATAAAGGCCAAACTATCAAGCTCGGTCGGCACTGGACAGCACTAACCACTGCGCCGGAGTTGTTCTCCAATTATGCGGGAAGTAAAATTACACGCCGCCGCTATGAGATGGTCGATGCAAACACCGTGCACCGCACAGCCCGACTTATTATATACTGACTTTTGCATATATGTATTTGTTAATTGTCTGTCTGTCTTATTGCTGCTAATACTAGTGTTGATTCTTCAACTCATTCTCTGAAACTATACAATTTCTCAAGAATGTTTACTCCTCAGTCCTCAATGAATAGCAACTTTTGACGAATCAGTGCCAAATGCAGTGTTTTGATTCATATTTGAAAATATCATTGCAGGAAATCGGCACAAAACAGTACTCCTAAAGTCATACGACGTACTCTTTAGGCACGAAAACCATCGTGATAATTTCTTGTTGAAATCAATTAATACAAAATCCGGCAAAGTGACTCAACATCATCATTTTTCTGAGTAACTATTTTTACCACACTACAGTCACGTATACTACATGTATACTACCTACATTTCAAAAATAAAAACGTAAGTACACTGCAGAAAGCCCTGCCTAGCTTCTAAAAAGACACAATCTTCGAAGTATCGTCACGCACACAATCGATTTAAAGAAACAACTCCAAGACAATCAAAAGTGTTAAGCCTTATCGAATCAGGTAGCTGTCGCATCAGAAACTCAGGATTCCACCTCCCCTTCACCCCCCTCTTCCCGCAGCAGCAATCATGTAATTATATCATTCCGCGTGGAAATCACCAGCAATTCGCCACAAGATTTATTACGGCTTTTTTCCTAGATCAGGTCGATTTATCTCGAGCTGGATCGTGCGGCGGCCAGCGCGTGAGTCGGGCATTAACTTAATTAAACTAATGAATTAGCCCGGGCCCGCTTGCCCGCTGTGCGCCGCCATAGACGAATTAATTATCGTGTGTCGATGATATTAATATCTGTCATGTCTGTCCATCCGAGGCGCATGCGCAACTAAACATTGCTTTAGTCTCATGTTCACAATTGTTCGGTAGTTTGCAGGTAGATTTGATATTGAATTTGTCCGGACAAAGATTGATACTTAAATCTATACACATAAAACAAAGTCGTGTTACGCTTAGGTCCGTACTACAGAACGCGACTCAAACTCTGATCTATTTTTAAATAGCAGTCGTCTTTATCATTTTGATAATGAGAGAAA
Organism: Aproaerema taeniolella; assembly: GCA_949987775.1. NCBI lineage: Eukaryota > Metazoa > Arthropoda > Insecta > Lepidoptera > Gelechiidae > Aproaerema > Aproaerema taeniolella. The sequence continues at coordinate 34,123 of OX465262.1, read as the reverse complement.
AAGACAATCACTACTTGAGTCTCCTATTCTATAGTACGGGCCTTAAGAACGGCCAGACGGGTTTTGATGCAATAATAAAGCTTCGAAATCGGAACAACACATAGACTCCATTGTTTTCTCAAATTTCCACGGGAACGATCCCGAGCGGAAACCTACTTTTATATAGTTTAGTAGCGGTGATAGCCCAGCTGGTAATGCTTGTAATCCGAAGGTCGTGGGTTCAAATCCTGGTGCGGGCCGGTACCACTAAATTCGTCTTTTCAGATTTATGTACGGATTTCTAATTATCACTTGCTCAACATTGTGATAAAACCCGCTCGTCCAAGAAAATTCATTTTCGAAAGATGAGCGGTCCACCAACCCGCATTGGGCCAGCGTGGTGGAATATGGCCTAAATCCCCTTCGTGTTTCGAAGGGAGGCCCGTGCCCCTCGGTGGGGACGTATATGGGCTGGTAAAGAAAGAAAGAATATAGTTTAACCGACACTGCTATACCGCGCCTTAAGGCATGTGCGGCGAGGCGAGGGGAAAAAATCTGCCTGAAACTATAGATCTCATGAGAAAGTTGTTAAAGACAAATCGCACCATATCAAAACATCTAGAAGAGAGCAATAAACATTAGTAAACGGTATCGAGTAGTAATCGGCGTGTGTTTCCTGTAACACGTCGTCCCATAATGTAGAGCAATGGCACTCAAACTTACAGCTCCTTGTACCCCTATCACATTTCCATGAGACAACAGGGAATCCTCTTAAAATAGCTCTTAGATAATAAGCAATTGATCTTATACTTAAAAACACAAGTAACTCAGACCATATTTTTATTTACATACTAATATTATAAATGTGAAAGTTTAAATGTTTGGATGAATATTTGTTACTCAATCATGCAAGAACGTGTAAACGGATAGGTAAAGATGAAATTATAGTCTATAATTGCACGTAGGCTACATAATTTTACAAAATTTTCACAGGAACAAAGTCCCTTTCGAAATAAGCTAGAATAATCTAGCCCTTGAGCTATTACTAATATTTTTTTTAATATAGGAACTGTAATTCCTAATTTTTTTATAAATGTAGTAGTTAATCCCAAGATTTTTCAAATTATAAGAACTAACCACACACACTAAATGTGATGAATAACCTTGCTAAATCAGGTAAAACCTATGTAGCAATAAAATGCTTATTATAAACATTGTACACACTTGCTTCGACGCATAGTTTCCGTTCGCAGAGTAATACTATGCAAGAAGATGGAGTAAGAAAACCAAGCCACGAAAAAGCGTATCACGAGAGACTCAAGCACCCCACTTTGAGAAGCACTGGCGTAGAGTATGTGACCACGAGCACCGGCAACCGTCGGCCGCTGTCGACACAGTGACTTACTTCTCTGAGTAACTGTACACTACACGAGCAATTCGCGACCGTAATTTGCCGCACTTATTCACGTCGTCGTCCGTATACTGATTATCTGTAGGTTCTTGTGAGACTTACTTTAAAGGAGCTGCAGTAAACAAAGTATTATGATCAACTGTGTTGTTATGGCAAAAGAAATACTCTATAGATAAATGTTGTTCCTTCAATTAAGTATCCACCAATATTTCATGTCAGCTGGTACACAATAAGGTGTAGATATAGGTGTAATTTGACTAACCCGGGTTTCAGAGTTTTCAAACCGCCAAATGGCTTCTGACTTGGTTTAACAACTGTAGTCAATTGACAACAGCCGAGACCGAAGCATGTAAGTATTCGCGTATGGTAACTGCCACTTTGGTCACCCATCATATTCCCTGCCCAACTTCACTGATTGGTTTAGATCAGCGATTTTGGAGTAGGTACCAAGATGTAATGATCCCACACACCCCCTATGCCCCTTGGGTGGAAACATCATTTAGAATGAATCAATGAATGAAAAAAATTATTTCAGACCAACAAGTCCATATTTTATTAGTAACAAGAATCTTATAACTATGTTAGTAGAATTTAAAATTAACATTGTTCAGCACATGTAGGGATGACCAATGCTTCAGTATTGGACTTTAGAAAGACGATGGTCTGATTTCAGGTTTTCAATTTTTGCTAACCAGTCGTTTTCTCGTGGTCCCAGGATTTTGTCCCATTAATGGGACCACGAGGGAGAACCGTTTCTCGTAGTCCCAGTGCTGTGTTCGGTAATGTATTTATCCTCCTGTATATATTCTTCCAGTATACATACATTTAAAAAAAACCTGCTAAATTTAGGAAGACACACACTAAAAAGTTTATCTGTGCAGGTTATTTTTTTTAAATGTATCTATACTGGAAGAATATATACAGGAGGATAAATACATTACCGAACATAGCACTGGGACTACGAGAAACAGTTCTCCCTCGTGGTCCCATTAATGGGACAAAATCCTGGGACCACGAGAAAACGGCGGTTATTTACACCCTGGATATTGTTTAACTTTAAGATAATCAACGTTATTTTCACTAGTTTTTAACCATGAATTTTAACTGTGGTAAGCAACTCGTGATAACATGTTAAAAACTAATAATTGCATGATTTGGAAAACTTAATTCAATTGAAATATAATAAATAAAAATATTAAAGAGCATTTAGTACAATGTCAGAAGCTCTTGTAGGTATGCCACAGTGTCACACACATCGTTATCTAATCTCGTGACATCGGTTCCCGCGCTCGATGCGCCGGCGCAGCATTCATACTTCAATTGCCAGCAGCCGAGCCAATTGATGGGGACAAAGCACCACTGTACGCGTCTTAACATAACATAACATCAGTTCACATCGCATCACACAATGCATAGTAGATTTTGGTATTCTATTTCAATTTGTTACAGTGCCCATAAAAATGATTGAAGGTTTGTTTCCGCTTTGTTTTTTGATTAGCAGAGATATTTGGAAGAAACTATACAAAATTCGGAATATTACGTATTTTAGAAAACATTTATTTGTAGACATTGAAAGAAAGCTAACTAATATGTTCATATTTTTTAATTATAAAATGGGTTAACTCTTGACCTCAATCTTGACCAAAAGGTCAAAGATGAGGTCGACGATGGAGCGAGTTAACCCAGAAAATGCTTATAAAGGCACTGGTACTCCCACGCACCGACGGAACACAGCAAGCAGTTTGGCGTCGGACTTTGGTAGGAGAGTGGTCGCGAACCAGACGGCTCTTTACAGAGCCTTCCACACCGCATGACACCATAGGACGACACCTCAGATTCAGAAAAAAATTAAGTGTCGTTGCCTGGAACGGATTACAGAAGGCAGGTCTCATTTGTGTTTCCTTAGTCGCCTCTTACGACACCCACGGAAAGAGATGGGGTGGTGTTATTCTCAACCGACCACCACATGGTGAAAAATTCTGTAATGTTTGCATTGCATCCATTCAAGGTAGGCAGACCGTGATGTAGTTGACGCACTTGACACCACATTTGACATGCGTTCTGAGGGTTTCTAATGAGTATGGTGAAAGGTTATCAGTCTTTCGCCCACGATACAACAAAACCTCGCATCCCACTTACTGACTAACAGTTTGCCTTGGAAGAGTAGGCAGCTGGCACATTTTCAGTTTTCCATTTCACTCCAGTCCAGCGTGGAAATACAAAATATGTAACATGTTCAATTAATATACAGGTTTCTGTATTTATGTTCAAACTCGCATTATCGCATCTAAACATAGTGTATATAGAGAGCATAAGTGGATGTTAACACACATGGGCGTACCGAGGTGAGGGCAGCGGAGGGCAGCTGCCCCCCCTGCAAATATAAAAATGCAAAGTCAAATCTACTTTTATTTATTTAACTACCTAATTAAGCAGGATCATTTGCGGCTGTTTGCCCCACACACTACATTACATACACTGTAGTCTTTGTGTAGTGTAGTGTGTATGACAAAATAGCCGCTGACGATCTGACATAAAAAATATGACTTGCTCCCCCCTAGGCCAGTAGCCGGGTACGCACATTAACACAAGACATAAACAAACCAGCTCCGTATCACACAAAACACCGGATAAACTCAATAGCACATAGCAATGTTAGCAGCATTCAATAACCTTCCTGCTCCAGGCGAACTAGGGAAGCCTAGGGGGGAGGAAGCCTAGAAGGGGGGGTGGGGGGCAGGTATACCGGTCGGCAGTCGTGCACATGTAATGACACGCGCAGTTACCGAGCCGTTTCGAATAGGAGCAATTTAATGGCCACTTGCAAATCAGGACACTTTATATTGATACTGCGCTAGTTTGATTATTTGTAGAGCTCCAAACAATACAAGGAATCCTTATTTTTTGCGAGCAAAATTTCATTCGTGAACATGATTATCCTTTTAAACCACATTTAGGCCATTTTAATCCACATTATAACAAATTTATTACCAGGCATTACCACATCTTTATTCAGAAATTAATAAAACTCATAGTTTTCATCTGATAAATGAAAAGTGGCGTCAATTGCTTCTAGGACCACATGATTTTCTGCCTACCCCAACGGGATTATAGACGTGAGTGTATATGTTAACGGAAATGTGTGAAATCTTTCATTGTATACAATTCCTAGGAAATCTATACATTTCCTAAATAACAATCAGAAATGTATAAAATGTTTGATTTTTTTCTGTTTATAAGTAATTCGACTTCTTTGTTCGATTGTGATAGACGGAACTGCAGCAAGTAGTTTTGTTAGTAGCCTAACCCAATCAACCCGTTACCCGTTAAGGTAACGGTAACGGGGTTTACCCGTTAAATCCGTTAAGGGTTGGTGCCAGAAACGACTGTGTTTGTGTTAAGCGTCTGTCGCATTTAAGCGGTTTTCGCATGTGGTCAATTGACAGTGAAATGTGCCCATTTCATTAAATTCTCGAACATTTCATGAAGTGAGAAAATCTTCAATATGGCCAAGATAAATTCAAGTCGTTTATTCAGGTTAGTTTAGGTTGTTTTATTAATTATATTCACAGAAAACATTAGTTTTATACATTTCCTAGAGCAATTTCGGAATTTTATATGTGTGTATTAAACAATCTTTGAAACAATATTTTATACATTTCCTAGATAGCCTCGGAATGTATGCACATTTCCTAGGAATTGTATATAATTCCTAAATTTCAAAAAAAGAAGTAGTTTCTCATCTCGACTTTTTTTTTAGTATGTTTGTTTCATTATAGATGAACCAACAGCATAACATGTCTATTTTATTACACACCTACTCATAGAGTAGGTAACAATTCTATATGCATGCCAGTTATAGGTAAGCTCATCGTAGATCACTTATAAAAGTAACAGTACTTATAGAAGAAACTAGCTTTCCGCCCGCGGCTCCGCCCGCGTCCTAATTTTTTTAAAATAAAAAGTATCCTATAAACCTCACGGAGCCTGAGACCTTTCCAACGAATGCAAAACCGTGGAAATCGGTTCGTGCGTTCTGGAGTTATAGCGTCAGGAAGGAAAACCAGACTTATTTTTATATAGTAGACTAGCATCCCGCTCGGGACTTCGTTCCCGTGGGAATTCGGGAAAATTATGTAGCCTATGTTACTCAGGGATAATGTGGCATCCTAATGGTGAAAGAATTTTTGAAATCGGTCCAGTAGTTTCGGAGCCTATTCGTTACCAACATACAAACATACAAAAATAGGTACAAATCTTTCCTCTTTATATTATTAGTGTAGATAGTGTAGATGTAGATAAAAGTTGTAATAAGACTATCAAAAATAAACAAATGTGTGCAACATATTCTGAGGGCTGTGAGATGTAATTGAGGACAGATTATTTGACCTCAATACAGCAAAAGTGCAAAACCTTCAAGAACTTATTGATTCTAACAGTATACCTGTCAAAAAGTAGCACATTTGCTGCTAATTTAATGTGAAAGACTATGAATCACTTACTGTGCTGATAATATAATTATATTGTGAATAATTATTGTGCTGCATCCTATATTACAGTTTTTTCATTACAGAATTTCTGATTATTTATCAGACGATCAGCCATGCGGATGAACTGCTCAGCTCAATAGTTTTTCAGATTTAGTTAAAATAAAATAAAAAATAAATTCAAAAATTTTCACTTTTGAATTCCTTTTTTTTCTTTATTTCTTACTGTATATTATGTGCACTGGTAACACCGGCCGTGTCTGCAGGAGTGCATCACGAATCACTGCAACGGTGTTTATGCGTCGGATCGTTTTTCAATCAGCTGCATTAGGTGTTGTTTAGCGTTGTGCGAGGTATTGTGGACCTAAGGCTTGTGGCAATGGACGTTTGATGGATCGATGTTCATCTTTTTTTTACGATATACTTTATTTGCACACAGAGACATGCAGTACAATTAATAAAACATAAAACATAGTGTACAACAAGGCCTATTGCTAGGTAGCAATTTATTCCTCGCAACTTTAGTCCTGCACATTTTTGTTTTTTTTTTGTTTATGGTCCACCAACCCGCATTGGGCCAGCGTGGTGGACTATGGCCTAAATTCCCTTCGTGTTTCGAAGGGACACCCGTGCCCCGGACGTAGGTATATGGGCTGGTAAAAAAAAAAGTTTATTACTAAGGTTTTCCCTTGTATCGTGGGTCGCTTGGAACATAAAAATACACTGAAAAAACACACCGAGACCAAAAATCTGGTTTTTTACACAAATATTTGCCCTGACCGGGAATCGAACCCAGGACCGACGCAAGAACTTTAAATCTAAAATTAAGAATAAAACAGCTCACTAAACTGAACAACTTTCCCCTATAATCAGAGGTCGAAATATCATACAACTTCAGTGGTCATTTGATTGCCCAAATATGAGTTTTTTTAAGAAAGTTGTTCAGTTCCTCAGTGTGTAAGTCTCTTTTAGTAAGACAATTAGCCCACAACTCTGAAATTAAACATATTTATCACCCCCGACATTCGATTGCTTATAAGTTTTAATCAATTTTGATCAAGTTTTAATCAATTTTGATCAAGTTTTAATCAATTTTGGTCAAGTATACTTAGGCCAGTGTTCACCAAAAAATTAACCAACAATTAGAAGCTAACCAGAGATTTGACAATGTCATTTTCATACATTTTTTTTTGACATTTTGTCTGATTAGCTTCTAACCGCGGTTTAACCGTTGGTTATATTTTTGGTGAACACAGGCCTTAGTTAAGAACCTGCTCAGCTCAATCATGTCAGCTTTTAAACAAAAAAACTGCATTGAAATCGGTCAATTCGTTTAGGAGCTACGATTCCACAGACAGACTCACAGATACACTTCTTCTTATACTGTAAGTATAGTCAAGTGTGTGGCTAACTTATAAGATATACAGGGCTTTAGGTAAATCTCTTTCAAACTCTGGGGTGGTAAATCAGTCCATGAAACTGAACAACTTTCCTCAAGGACCATTGGTCAAAATACGAAAAAAAAAAAGATCTCCCGGATACAAAATGCGCTATAGATGAAGTTTGTAGGGAACACAAAATTTCTTTTTTCGTATTTTGACCTATGTTCCTTGGGAAAGTTGTTCAGTTTCATGGACTGATTAACCACCCGAGAGGTTGAAAGAGATTTACCTAAAGCCCTGTATACTGACATACAGATCACACGTCAAAGTTACTAATACACAGATATACACGTCAAACTTATAACAGCCCCTTTTTAATAGGGCGTTTATAAAATAATTTGTCAAAAATAAGGTAAGAGGCAGTTGTGGAAAATTCTTACCGTTAAAACCGAGATTAATAAATAATTCTTATTATAAGCATAGTTGACTAACTAACTTTCCACCAGCCACTGTAGTATTGTGTAGTTTATCACACAAGTTATGGAGACAGATGTCTATAATAAATATTACAAAACAAGTATGTGTGTTGGCCCATAATCTGCTTGTTCGGCGATTGTATGGTATTTGTATGGATTCTCCAAATGTATGGACGGCGCGGCGGCTGGTGGCTAATAGGTAACAAATGGGCGATGTAACGCTTATAGATATTACTACATTATTGATTCTAGTGGCTGGTGTGAGCGACGAGAGCTCTGTCAACTCTACAAGGACAGTATCCTTTCCTTACTTATATTGACGGCCGGTTTGGTCGAGTGGTAGCGACGCTGCTTCTTGATCGACGGGTCCTGAGTTCAATTCCCAGCCGGGGTAAATATTTGTGTAAAAAGCAGATATTTGTTCTCGGGTCATGGATGTTTGGGGTTGTTTTATTATAAACGCGAAAATTTGTATGTATGGATTTTTGGATGTTTGTTACTCTTTCAAACTAAAACGGCTAAACCAATTTTGATAAAATTTGGTATGGAGGTAGCTGACACCCTGGATTAACACATAGGCTACATAATTTTCCCAATTCCCACGGGAACGAAGTCCCGGGCGGAAAGCTAGTAAGGTATATTGTAATTGTAATTGTAAGACGGGCTGGTTTCCGCAACTCGACGTCAACATGCGCCTATTTTGCGTGACTTTTGTTTATTAGGATGGCTGTCAGTCTAGCCACCCTAGCTCCTCCAGAAATTGCAGAAGTCCCTTAGGATCCTCCACAATCTCCGAGAGGGACCCGGGTGTGCCCAGGTGTTTGGCCCGGTAGTTGGCCACCTCCTTGCAGTTCAACACGACATGGGCGGCCGTCTCTTCCTCCTCCATGCATGCTCTGCATAAAGGACTGTCGGTGATACCTAGAGTGTATAGGTGTTTGTTGAACATACCATGCCCTGTTATTACGCTCGTAACCGCTCGAAGTTGAGTCTTCTTTAGCTGGAAGAGCTTGCGGGAGAGACGTGTATTGATTGCAGGTAAGGCTTCCTTTGATTAGTAGTAAGGTATATATGTAAATATGAAATCACCGTCCTCCATTAGGAAATTAGGGATACAACATTTTTTTTTCTTTTTTTTTAAGGGCCGGGGAATCCAAAAACAAAATTCTATGAGTAGAGATATATACTATTATACTTAGATTAATGACAACGGCTTGTTTAGTAACAACGATAGAGCAGAAATAATCACTGAACCGGGCGACAGATAAAATGAGCTTTGTTTTCAATTTAAAGAAGCATGAACTAAATAAATAGTATAAAGAAAAAATTCTCATATACGAATGAACTGATTTCGATGCGGTTTAAAATTTCACGAACTAATTTAACTCCACATTAGACAAGTGCTCGTAAAACTTTTTTAATTTTCCGCTAGGTGTCGCTGCCAGTCTTCTACAACGCGGTATCGTTTGTCGCGCGAGCAAAGTACCTATCCGAGCAAGAGGTCATTTCATTTGTTATAAACGTTTTTTTACTGGAAATAGTAAATCAATTTTTGAATCACATTTTTGCTTTTTTAGCACAGTGTGAGTGATATTAAACACTAGACTAGAGTGTCATGATTATGATAAAGGAGTTAGGTTAGGATCCTCAATGATTTTCAGTAATACTCCTAGTATAGATTTTTTTTCCTAACACAGCATGTCCCTATCCCTAAGGATATTTGCAGAACTTAAACTGTGGGACATAATTTCATTGTCTTTACAAGGTGATTCCTGCTTGCCATGAACTGCGCAACTATCCCAAAGGAACCTGAATTAAATTATTTAAAAATGTCGACTTTCTATACACAAACATAAATAAACTTTCGTTTTATTTTATTTAAAAAAATAATATTTATTTTTCCATTTTTAATGTAAATAATACAAAGAACATGAGAAACGTTGTAAGTGTCTATTTAATTCAACGGTTTCCCTCGACTTCCATGGGATTCAAACATCAGATCCCGACATGGTGACAATGGGACCACCTCTGGAGTAACTCCTTCGCACAAAGAATTTTGGAAACCGGTTCACAAATGGTGGAGAATACATTAAAAAAATATATATACAATCGAACATAGAACCTCCTCCTTTTTGGAAGTCAGTTAAAAAAAATGATCGCACAAGTATGAAGGGGCGAAATTTATTTTTCACTAGCTTTCTACCCGGGACTTCGTTCCCTTGAGAATTTGGAAAAATTATGTAGCCTATGTGTTAATCCTGGGTGTCAGCTACCTCTATACCAAATTTTGTCAAAATTGGTCCAGCCGTTTGAGCGTGAAATAGTAACAATCATCCATACATCCTCACAAATTTTCACTATAATATTAGTAGGATATTGAACCAATAAAATCCTGAGGAAAAGTCGTTCAGTTTCGTAGGTTGATTAAAATCCTTAAATTTCGCTAACTAATCAATAGGAATTTAATATATCTAATCTGAAATCAGTGGTTATGTACAAAAAGCTTTTAATTAAAAAAAATTCGCTCACAAAAAGTATGAACAGGTATCATATAGAACCTGCACAGGAAACCATAATTTATCATAAAAAGCTGCAATAAAAGATATTTGTCGAGGAGGCGAGGAGATGGGTTTATTAATAGGTCGATTATGTCGCCAATTCAGAGGCCGTCGCACACTCCATAAATTACAATATTATCTGCGAGACATCCACAACACAACGCATTACACAATTTTCCCGGCGGTAGTGCTAATGGGCTACTGGCTACTTCACACTATGACCATAGTCCCTACAATTTTGAGGGGATAAAGGTGTCAATTTATTTATTACTTTCCACCCGGGACTTCGTTCCCATGGGAATTCGGGAAAGTTATGTAGCCTATGTTACTCAGGGATAATGTAGCACTCTAATGGTGAAATAATTTTCAGAATTTTTTGAATTTTTCAAATCGGTCCAGTATCGATCGGTCGGAGCCTATTCAAACAATCAAATCTTTCTTCTTTATAATATAAGTATAGAAGTATAGAAGAACATTCAGGATTAAAATAAATCAAAGTAGTGAAGTACATTAAAGGATTTAAATACATACATACATACTCGTTCTCTTGACTCTACTGACAGCACACCACTGGGGTCATGCCCCTATAATGTCGAGGGGATCATTTTTCTCGAGGTTTCTTTACCTACATCCAAGAACAAACTACACGATTTTAAAGACTTAAAGTGAGTTATTAATTAGACGCTCAGTTATTTAAAACTACATCCTTCCATGCTGAACTGCGAGCGAAAAATTAAAGAAAAATTAAAAACCAGCTACCAACTCTTCCCAGGCATTCTGTAAAAGTCAGTAATAGGGACGCGAGGGTTTTGGGTGAAAAAATCATCACCCCGACTTTTAAACTGCTGAACCAATTTTGATTAAATATAGCTAAGAACCAATTTGTTTACGGCAGCTTTGTTAAAATCGGTTATTTCGTTTAGGTGCTACTATGAGACATAAAGACACACAGATGTACAGATACACACACGTCAAACTTATGAAACCCCTTTTTTTTCATCGAAGGATTAAAACAACACTTAGACATTGGTTAGTGAAATTGTTTACGTATAGTTACACTACTGCTAGCCCGTTCTTTAGCTACTGTTGCCGCCTCTTGTAATTCCATCTTGACGAATGTAGAGACAAATTATATACATTTTAGGATGTGTCCAGCCGACTGACTCGTCTTTGGAATTAACTCGCGCTGTTTAATTAACAAACTGACGAAACGGCCGCTTAATGAGAACAAATGACAATCGACACTGTGAGAACACGATATTTGGGGTCAAATTTTTTAAGGTTTACATCAAGATCACGGTAAATGGTCTGGTATTTTAACCTCCGACCGTAAAAGAGAGGTGTAATATGTCTGTATATGTATGTGACATCGTAGCTCATAAACGAATGGACCGATTTCGATGCGGTTTTTTAGTTTGAAAGCTGACTTAATGAAGATATTTCTTAGAGCTATATTTGATTAACATTGGTTTAGCCGTTTAAGAGTTATAAGCAATAACTGCTTTACCATAAAACATTAAAATACCACTCAGTCAATGTCTGAAATTGAATAATTTTGACATGAGCTGTTTTAAACATTGTCTAAGTTTTTGTTGTATGTTTTGTGGTAAAGCTACATATTTTTAAAAATTTTATAGTTATTAAGGTTTACATAAGATTACGATAAATGATGCGGTTTTTTAAGGTTTACATCAAGATCACGACAAGTAATGAGGTATTTACATAGTAACGTGAGTACAATCTTGGAAAAAAATTAAGAAATATGGTTTTAACTTCGAGTCAGGAAACTACAGAAAAATTTGGAACTTACAAAGTGTTATACTTACAAAGTCGGTATGACACTACTTTAGGATTAGAAATAAAATAACAGTTGGAGAATAAATAAACATTCTTGGATAACCCAAACTAAGCAAGGTTTGTACGCTTGCTAGATAACTAATACACAACTTAAATTTAAATAAATGTCAATATTAAACATAACAATGTCAAAACAATCTAGGATTTCACCACTATAGTCGATCAACAACATAGTATTAAGTGTAGAGTTGAGATAAGTTTAGTGTTTTAAATAACGACTGAGTCTTAAACCTACAGCCGCCACATCAGCACTCCATTAAAGTTCGAGTCATAAACTTAACCACTGCATCATAAACCGTTAACTACACACCCAGAACCAAAATACAAGAGAAACCTTAACACTGAACCAAGATATTCCTTTAACACAAGAGCTATTTTTTGACTTGTAAAGGGAGACGTGCTGTTGCTTGTATTTACTAGGAAGATGTGAATAGTTGTGCTTCTCAGAAGTGCGTAATGCGTCACTTTTCGAGCATCGTGCGATAAAGTGGCGTTGTTGTACGGCGGCGGCTGATGAGCGGGTAATTAACAGGTTAGCTGTAAGTCATTTAAAGATTTTACAGTGTACTAGCATTCCGCTCGGGAATTCGTTTCCGTGGGAATTCGGGAAAATTATGCAGCCTATGTTACTCAAGGATAATGTACTTAGCATCCTAATGGTGAAAGAATTTTTGAAATCTGTCCAGTAGTTTTTAAGTTTATTCGTTACATAGAAAAATACAAATCTTTCCTCTTTATGATGTTATATTAGTGAAGATGTAGATTAGTGTAGAATGTACATAAGGTAGATAGATAGATAGTCCTTCCTACCGCTTCGTCCCGTCTCAAATATGGCATATGTCACACTTTGATCGTCCGACTATGGAACGAATGTCATCTGACCTTTGCCAGAAGCGGAGAGCAACTAGGGAAGTTTTATAATATCCTAGTAATACACACATCAACGCGGTCTGAGGATATTGCACGATTTTTCATACAAAAGAGGTCTGTTTGAGAAGCTATAATAGCATACTCGAGATACATGGAGGGCTATAAATTTCAGACAAGCAAGTTCTAAACCTGAATTTTAAATTCTAGTCAATAAATTTTGTTTTACTTAAAATTTGTGAAAATAAGTGTTAGTCCAATATAATTCAAAAGGTTTAGAAACAACTCTTAATGAATACGGAATGCCACAAACCCCCCCCCATACGTCTCGCCACACCCGCCGATAATCCTCTCATTTATCGATAAGTCGATATTATTAATTTTATTTGGCAAACGGCGGTTTTCCTGCGTCCAGAGGCTCGAGATCAAGAGATAGAGGAGTGAGTGATGGGCCTTGCGCGGGCGCATGCGTGACGTCATCCGCCTCAACTCGACTATTTAACTCATTAATCTGGATTACCAACCGCTCTACCAATTCTTGTCGCTAAAACTAAATGTGTTGTTTGAAAGGCAATAATAATAACTTTTTAAGAGTAGTTGCTTCTATGTTGTAGACTGCGACTAGTTGTAGATGGTTGGGGTCGAGGAGAAATGAAAGAAGTGAGTTCTAATGACGAACTTATTTATTTTTGGGCTGTAGCCCGTATTTATACAGAAATGTAGTTACACTTATACCACAGCTTGTACCGTTACACATTATTATTTTCGTATACCCTACAACTTTCATGTTTATACATTCTAGTGCTTCCTGCGTTAAGGTGATATTTAGAGCGTTATTTTATTCGTTTCGGGGCACGTGTCCAACTGCTCAGTCCAACCAGTTGGACTGTGGGCCTTCGCTAGTTCCGTGGTCCAACTATGAAAATAATTGGACCACGGAGCTGTTTCAGGCGCCGTGGTCCAATTTAAATAATTTCAATATAACGGCAATTTAACTTGTTATATTTTTTAAAGTACAATTCACACAGCATTCATAGTCCAGTAGCGCTCACTGATCTAAATCGATTAATGAGGTTAAGCAACGTATACACAGGCAGGGAATCTGATGAGTGTTTCCATGCCATAATAGTTATTATTTATTCTTATGTCTGTGCTTCGGGGGTCGGTAAACCAAGTCAAAGTCAGAGATCATTTAGCGGTTTGCAAACTCTGACACCTGTGTTAGTCAAGTTCGCCACATACTTGACTATACTACACGATAAGGAGGAGAAACAAAGAAATAATAGCTCCTTAGATAAGAATAGAGTAAACAATAAACACGGTTGCAAAAAAATTCTTAAATAAATAAGCTGTGCTTTTTGTGTTGGTTTTTCTATTTGTCTGTATATACATTTGTAATTTGTCCTGTGTACAATAAACTGTTAATTAAAATACACTTTAATACCACACATAAAATTATTAAAATCCTTAACACTTTACCCGGGTGCTTTTCCGAGGGTTACAGCAGCCGGGAATCTTCACCGGAAACGGTGGAACACCACCCCCTCCTTCCTAACGATCTCCAGCTGAACGTCGGGAAAAGTACCACAAACACCTTGAAATTAGCAAGGTCTTCTTCTTTTTAACGTGTACATAGGTCTACTCTAGTGTGTGGCGAACTTGACTAACCCTGGTTACAGAGCTTACAAACTGCATGGTGAGATGGCGATAATAGTTTGGAGTCCTAAGCGATCCTTGACACACACCATTACATCATAATATGTCTAATCTCATAGATACTTCGTATATGATTACTGTCTGTCCGTATCGACATCGTGTTACGGTATTATCTCATTTGTTTGTTCCACACTCGAGTCCGGAGCGAGCGTGACAAACCACCATCAATCGCTATCGACGCGTTATAAATGGATCGGGGAATTGGTTGCGCGGGATTAAGATAATCCATCAATAATGAACGCGGGCGCGGCGCGGGCGCAGGTCAGGCGCGCGCACGGAACGCGGCCCACCAACCACTACAACAAACTTACACACAAGCATACCTAAACATATTACTTATCGACAACCAAGTCTACGAATCCTACTTTTTACCATTTTTTTTTACATCTACACTAATATTATAAAGAGGAAAGATTTGATTGTTTGTTTGTTTGTTTGCATTGAATATGCTCCGAAACTACTGAACCGATTTGAAAAATTCTTTCAGCGTTAGAACCCTAGATTATCCCTGATGAATATAGGCTACATAATTTTCCCGGAACAAAATCCCGGGCGGAAAGCTAGTAATATATAAATGCAGTTCCCGACACACTGATTCATCAACGCCCAGCCCAAACCTTTTACCATTTGAAGACATAAGAATAACACATAAGCTACATAACCCACATTCCCAAGGGAACGAAGTCCCGGGCGGAAAGCTAGTACTTAATGTTACTACGTACCAAGTCATTTCTAATCTTAAGAAAAAATAAAATAAAAACCCTTCGAAGGAAAGTAAGAACTCCTTAAAGGTGCAATTTGTAGGCTGAAATTAAAGAGTTCAAAAGAACATGACCCTAAGTGACCCTATGCCCTAATTTCTTCAGTGTTGCCAATTAAAGGCATTATCCAGCTATCCGATTATCGTGGTTTGAAAATCACCTGGTCACGTTTTCCTCTTTTGAAGGGCGAGCTAAGACCTAGAAGCATTATATAAAACCTCTATGCAACGCGCTTAGAGGTAAACGATGTGGATGAGTTCATTGACCCTATAATGTACTTAGTCTTCATCTTTTTCTTTTTAATAACATTGGTTCACTCAAGAGCAAAGATGTGGTCGAGAAAAATCTTACAAAGGAGACTCAAGACTTGATATATACTTAAGTATTGATTGTCACTTTCTCACAAAATGACAAAGACGACTGCTACTTAAGTATAGATCAGAGTGAGTCGCTTTCTGTAATACGGACCAGCTCATCCGCAGAACAAGCCTAATAACTCGAACTTTAAATACATTCGAGTTGCGCTTATGCAACTCGAGAATAGCAGAAAATTATATTGCAATTGCATTTCCTGATCATTAACACTCTTAAAAGAGAGAACACACTATCTCATGTATATGTCTAGTTCAAGATTAGAAACATTCAAAAATTGTTGTTGAATTCAAAATGGCCGCCATAATTCGGAACCGCATAACAACGAACAGTGAGAAATGAGGTTAATCACACACCGAGACGAAGAATTTAAGGAAAATACAGTCACACTGTGTTATAAACTGTTATCTAATTCAGAGCAGGTAGTTAATTAAATACTTTATTGTAATATATGCAAACGATGTTTTCAAAGGATGCGCGCGGAGATAGCGAGCTATAAAAGCTGTGAGGAAAATGACGGGCGGTGTTGCCAACTTAATACCTTTAAGACTAAATCTGGTAATTTATAGAAATACAGAAAGCTTTATTCTTTTTTTTTTTTTGCTTTGTGCCGTTTTAAGTACCTAATTACAGTAATTACTTATAGATCAAGCTAGAATATTTTTTTGCTATCCTGGTAACAATATTAGGCACCAAGTTATTATTTATAGCAGCAAAGTCATCATTTTTAGCAGCCCAAACATATGTTTTAGCAGCCCATTCATAATTTGTACTGCTTCGTTTGATAAATTTGGTACTTTTTGCTACCATTTTTAGCAGCCACAAGTCAATATTTAATCGCAAGTATATTTTTATCGCTGACATAATTTTGCAGCTTTTTGCAACCGTTGAATTATTTTTGTATCCTCCAAAATTATATGCTTTTTTTAAATATGTTTACAAATTAACGATTTATCTGTCTATCTACAAACCAACACTGGTAACACTGGTCGGGGAGCCAACCGTGATGGCATTTGAGATAGCAACACTCACCCGCTAGACGGATGCTTTGGATTCTGTTTTTTTATGTATCCAGAGTAGGGTATTATTGGGCATTCTAATTCACTTTTTTCAAAAACCAGTTCACTTCACTCCGTTTGCTCCACTTCGTTCCGCACTCCGTTTCGTGAACTGGTGTTTTAAAAAAAGTTAATTAGAAAGCCCAATAATACAATTATGAAGTGAACTTAATTTGTCAACATTTACCTCATCAAATGATAGCAAACACGGTTCTATACAGCAGTACAAAGGTTCTACGCAGTAATTACGGATAAAAATATATGGGGTGGGATCTTTCACAATGTGTGTCTATATATATATACAGTTGTGGTTTCATAATATTCTCATTCAATATCAAGCGTCTCCTTCAATTTGAAGATAATGAAATTTGTGAAACAACCATTAAATTTACAAGTCGAGAAAATTTGTCCTGATCTTAAAACCCATACATACCGTCACGGGAAACTCTTACCAAATACTATTCGTTGTATAATTTGTGGTCCATCCAACTGTGGAAAGACTAATCTGATGGTAGGACTTCTTTTACATAGAAACGGATTGCGATACAGAAACGTTTACCTATACGCTAAAACTCTCCATCAATCTAAGTACGTTTTTTTGGAAAATGTCTTATATCAGGTACCAGACGTTACATTTGCAAAATATGGAGAAAATGAACACGTCATTAGTCTCCGGAAAGCAAAACCAGATTCCATCATAATATTTGATGATGTGGCTTGTGAAAATCAAAATAATATTAGAGACTTCTTTGCAATGGGAAGACATCGAAATGTTGATTGTTTTTATCTAAATCAAACCTACAGTAAGGTGCCGAAACAACTTATAAGAGACAATGCAAATTTAATTATACTATTTAAACAGGATGAAACAAATATGAAACATGTCTATAATGAACATGTAACAACGGACATGTCATGGACTGAATTTCGAGACATGTGTTCGAAAATATGGAGTGACCCTTACAATTACTTGGTAATAGACAAGAACTCTGAAAAAAATAAAGGTTGCTATAGAAAAAAATTTGATACGTTTATAGTTTTTGATTAACAAATAGTATTTAAACACATTTAAAATGTAATTTGTCTCATTATTATAAAGTTCACATTGAAACCTTACACGCTCATTTATAATGGAAACCAACTTGAAAAGAAAAGTCGCTGATGCAGCAGAGGCTATCAAGAAAAAAGTTAGCAAAATCAGAAACATAGAAATGGACAATGAAAGAGCTTTAAAAACCATTTTTAAACCGATCTCCGACCCTTTAAATAAAATTGTTCAACAGAAGAGAAGGATCATAAATAAGCCTCCTCTTGTAAACAATAACGATCGTGAAAATGATAAAAATTCTGAAAAAAGTTATAGCAACACTGAAAGTGAGAGGGAGGAAGAAGAAGAGGAAGGAGAGGAGGAAGAAGAGGAAGATGAGGATTTTAAAATTAACAATTTTAAAAATTATGAAAGTTTTAATACTAGCAATGAGTCGTATAAATCAGTTATTGATACAACTGCTTCTCAAAATGTATCTAACTGGTCATTGTCTCCTGAACGTTTTAAAGATGTTCCTTATGGTATTAGGAATGATCGAGGAAAACTCAAGATGGGTGCAACTAATGTTTATATTGCTGAAAACAATAGTTTTATAGTAATAGCAGGTCGTAAATATAAAATAACTCCTGGATTATCAGAATTGCTCATGAAAAAGCAACCCGACTTATCGTTAGTCACACAAGAGGACAAGTCATATTACAAAATGATGTTATTAGACACAAATGCACATAGACGAGGATATGATGCCAAAAAACCTATTAACAGTAATAAAGGTTCCAAATATAATTTTATTATAAAACCATTATTTAAACAACAACGTAATTATTCTGTAAGTACAGGCAGCAGTACTAAAGGCAAAGGTTTATCGTTGCTAAAAAAATGGAAAAAGAATACAGATTATGTATACTGGGATGATCCTAATGAATTGGTGGAAAGACTCAAACTTTTGATTGCTTCTCATGATGCTGGTAACACTGGAGTTGAAAATGAAATTATATCTATCTTAGAGGAGTTGAAAGAGGGAGGTATAATTACATAATAAGTTTGTGTTGTCTTCACATTTTTTCATTTAAGTTGAAATTCTCGCATATAATAGTCGTTTAAAATGAATGTGGATAAATTCGGTCATAATGTACATAAAAGGTTACGATTATCAGATATCTTTAATTTTTCTAATAAAAAAATGTTAACAACCGAAGATGGAGATTTTGATTTACAGTTGAAACGATTGAAAGGCGTAAAATATCCTTCTTCACCTGATGATGCTGTAAATAAAGAATATGTTGATACAGTTTATAATAAGTTGTGTAGTGAAAAAAGAGTGGAAGAATTAATTGAAACAGCTATAAAACGTTTGCTACTTGACTTCAAGACTCAGTTATTACATGAATTTTACACAAAAGAGGCTATAGATGAAATTTTGAAACTAAAAAATGGAAAAACAAAAAATCGTTAATGAAATTCATAAAGCAGCAAGAAGAAATTTTGACAGAAGACATGTTATACTTAAAGGGATTGATGATTTATGGCAAGCAGATTTAATAGATTTCCGAAATTTGAAACAGTTCAATAAAGGATTTAAATTCATCTTAGTCGTTATTGACTGTTTTTCAAAATTTGTGTGGACTGTACCAATTAAAACAAAAAATAAATTAGATGTAATGTTTGCATTTAAACATGTGCTTTCTACATCTAAAAGATGTCCTCATAATTTACAAACTGATATGGGAACAGAATTTTATAATGAAAGTTTCAAAAAAATTATGGATTTCCATAAAATTAACCATTACTCTACATATTCTATTAAAAAAGCTTCTATTGTTGAAAGAGTTATCAGAACAATAAAGTCTTGGCTTTTTAGGTATTTTAATTTACATGGTAGTTACAGATGGTTGGGAGAACCTCTCAATGTAGTTGTGAAGACTTACAATAACAGCAAACATCGCAGTACACAATTCAAACCCAAAGATGTTAATAAATTAAAAGAAAAATTGGTCTTGCAAAATTTAAATTGCATGCAAAGAAACAAAAATGTTATTAAAAAAGTTAAATTTAATTCCGGTGATTATGTAAGAATAAGCAAACATAAAAGTTGTTTTGACAAAGGCTATACTCCTAATTGGTCCACAGAATTATTTCAAGTGGGAAGTGTTAATAATACATCTCCCATAACGTATAATATTGTAGACCTTAAGAAACAACCTATATTAGGGTCTTTTTATGAACAAGAACTGCAAAAGACAGCATATCCAAATGTTTACTTAATAGAAAAAGTACTAAGAAAAAAGAAAAATAAACTCTTCGTGAAATGGTTAGGCCTTCCTACTACTGAAAATAGTTGGATTGATATAAAGGAAGTACTATAGATAATGTTATCATATATTTGATAGTAATGAAAGGAGAAGGACTTATTATTAGTTTAATCAATAATTTACCTTTTGAGTTACATTTACCTGGATATAACTATTGTGGTCCGGGCACAAAATTAAAAAAACGATTATTAAGAGGAGACAAAGGTGTCAACGGGTTAGACGAAGCTTGTAAGCACCACGATATTGCTTATTCTAATTACTCAGATCTAGACAATCGTCATAAAGCTGACTTAGAATTATTGAAGATGAGCAAGCAAAGACTCAAATCAAAAGATGCAGGAAAAGGTGAAAGGCTTGCTTCCTGGTTAGTAGGGAAAGCTATGAAAGCTAAAGTGAAATCAGGTGCTGGATCCAAAACTTTTAAAGCTATTATTTCTAAAATACGTTCTGATCTGAAAAAACGAAAGCCAAGTAACAATAAGTCTGCAATTAAATATGCGTACGGTGCTGCAAAGAAACTACTTAAAGAAAATAAAGTCAGGTTGCCTCGTGTTATACCTTTACCTAAAACCGGAGGCATCCTTCCCTTGATCCCAATTTTTGCTGGGCTATCTGCTTTAGGAGCCTTAGCTGGAGGTGCTGCTGGTATTGCGAAAACTGTAAATGATTACAAAACAGCCCAACAAAGTTTACGAGAAACTGAGCGACATAATAGAGCTATGGAATCAATGTCAATAGGAAAAGGTTTATATGTTAAACCTTATAAGAAAGGGGCTGGATTATACATAACAAATTCAAAAAACTGAAGAAAAGGCTACCAAGGAGAGCTCTTACAAATTATGATATTTTAGAGAATGCTAGAGATATACCATTTTTTAGAGGTGTTTTTATGAGAGACACATTACCGAAAAAGCCTAAAAAGAATGAGTGTGGTATTATTAATCTAGACGAGTCTACTAGCGAAGGAACCCATTGGGTAGCCTATGTGAAATATAATGATTATTGCGAATATTTTGATAGTTTTGGTGATTTGAAGCCGCCGCTCGAGTTCTTAGAATATCTCAAGTGTTTTAATATATTTTATAATTATACAAAACATCAAACGTATAATACAGTAAACTGTGGTCATCTTTGTCTAAAGTTTTTAAGAGATTTTTGGAAAAATAAAGAAACCTTATAAAATACTGGAACTGTTTTTTAATTCCATCATTTGCAATATGTCTTTCACATTGTCAATAACCGGTAACCAACCGACATTATCAACTATTTACTCACCTCCTTTAGAATTACAAGGTCAATATGAGTGTGCTTTATTACATTTTTGCACATTTAATTCATTTCCCAATATTGATAGCAACAATAACAAGTTTTATTATGGTAATAACGAAGTGATAGAGATACCCGAAGGAACTTACGAACTTCAAGATATCGAGGAATTTTTAAAAAGTAATGTAAAGGATACATCTTTTGACATGTTATGTAATAATAATACTTTGAAACTATCGATCTTTTGTACGAAAGACATTGATTTCAGTAAACCTAATGCTCTGGGTAATTTGCTAGGTTTTGAGAAAAAAGTTCTTAAAGCGAATATATTGCACACATCACAGCTACCAGTCAACATTTTGTCTACAACAGTCGTACGAATCGAATGTGATATTGTGAGTGGATCATTTATTAACGGGAAACCGAGCCATATAATTCACGAGTTTGCTCCTAACGTGCCGCCTGGTTACAGAGTTGTTGAAATACCAAAAAATATTATTTACTATCCAGTGAACCAGAAAAATATTAGTTGCATTAACATAAGGATATTAGACGCTAACAATAACTTGGTTAATCTGCGTGGTGAAGAAGTTCAACTATATATCCAATTTAGAAGAAATGATTGATTACAATAATAAATACTTGCCACCGCAACTCAGAAACCCCAGTACGGTTTGTGCTATCCAAAAGAAAACATCAAAAACGAAGCATAAGTTAACTAAAGAAAACAGGAAATTTCTTCAATTACTAGGTCTACTAAAATGAACATATTAAATCTTACTAGCACACCTAACTATGATAACTCAATTGAAGGTATCGAGTTTCATTCATACAAACCGTATGTTACTAGTTTTAACAGAAATGATGAAATTCGGATTGCAATCAATCAGCAGGATTTATATGTTTTACCATCAGCCAGCACTCTTTATTTAGAAGGCATTGTTAGAGTTGTTAAAGGTGATACACAGAAGAGTCTTGATACTGTACATTTTACTAACAATCCGTTAATGTATCTTTTTCAAGATATACGATACGAATTGAATGGGATTGAAATTGATAAAATTAAAAATGCAGGTATTACTACAACTTTGAAATCCATTCTGTCAATGAACGATAGCGAGTCTCGGATGTCTAAAGCATGGGGGTGGGATATAGAGGGTAACAAAAATATTCACCATGGAAACTTTTCAGCATCTATTCCGCTAAGTAACATACTAGGATTCGCTGAAGATTATAAGAAAGTAATAATAAACTGTAAGCATGAACTTATTCTTCTACGCAGTAACACCAACTTAAATGCTCTGAAACTTAACACCGGTGAAGTAGTGAGTGATATTGTTATGAATAAAATTGTATGGCGAGTTCCACATGTCAAGGTGTCTGATAAGGAAAAAGTCAATTTACTGCGCTTGTTGGATAAAGATCGCCCAATTCAACTAGCCTTTAGAAATTGGGATTTATATGAGTATCCTTTATTACCTAAAACAACAAAGCATACTTGGTCTATTAAAACATCTTCTCAAATTGAAAAGCCACGGTTTGTAGTCTTAGCATTGCAAACTAACCGGAAAAATAATGCAAGTGCTGATATGTCAAGATTTGATCACTGTTACTTACGAGATGTAAAGGTGTATCTAAATTCTACATACTTTCCGTACGAAAGTCTTGACATTAGTTTTGTAGGAGACAGAATTGCATTATTATATGAACAGTATGCGAGATTTCAGCAGTCGTACTACGGTCGTGAAAGAGTAGAACCGCTTCTAACGGTACAACAATTTAAAGATATAGCACCTCTATTTGTAATTGACTGCTCCAGGCAAAACGATAACATAAAAACAGGACCTGTTGTCAACGTGCGCATTGAAATAGAGTGTGATACTGAAATTCCTGATCAAACTTCTGCATATTGTCTTATTTTTAACGATTGCTTGATAGAATACAAACCTTTGAGCAGTATAGTTAAAAAGATATCATGAATGCAATAATTGTGGATGTACAAGGTTTTAAAAACTTAAAAAATGAATTCATTATTAAAGAATGTGCTATTGCCACTGAAGAACACACTCAAGTATTTTTAATAAAACCTCCATATCCATATGTCAAATTAACAAAAGAAGAAAAGAAACGTGTGTTGTGGTTAGAAAAGAACCGTGGTATTTATTGGAGTGAAGGATACATCGACTTTAGGGAATTTGAAAGAGTGATAAAACCTCATTTACAAAACAAAAATATTATTGTTAAAGGAGAAGAAAAAATAAAATGGATAAAATGTATATGCGAAAATTGTAACATAATCGATATAGGTAGTAAAGGCTGTCCTAATATTGCAAGTCTTCATAATAAGTACTGCAAAGATATTACAAAATTTAATTGTATAATTCATTTAAAAGAATGTTCTTTAAAAAATGTATTATGTATTAAAAAGTGGTATGAAGATAATAATATAGATCAATTTAATTTTTTTAACTAGTTTTTATTTTTAAGTTTAATAAATTACGTACTTATAAAACAATAGCCTTTTATTTATTTTAACTCATCTTAACAAAACTACTCTTAATAGTTACATAACGTCAAAATGCATATTTTATTGTATTTACTATCATTTGATACGATGAAACAATAAAAAAGTATAATTATTCCTAAGTAGATACTATTTATTTACAATCTAAACAATTTTAATAACTTAAGAAATTACAAATAGTAGAACTAACTTAATACTATAGAGGCTGCAACAGAGGTTGTTTCCTGTAGCACTGCAGTTTCTGGAAAAGAGAAAATAAGATTTTAATTAACTTGTACTATGAGGTTCGAAACGGACAACACAAAATCAAAATATATTTATATACTTACCAGCTTATAGTCCAAACTCCGATCGCTCTCCCAACTCCTTGCACACGTGATAAAGCAGCTGCACCAACTGTCTGAGCACCGGATCGTCTTCATCGTGCACGATGTAATTGCTCTTCAAAATTGTACGGCAAATTTTCTCATCGTCTTCAAATTGAGATAACTCCACCTTAACTCCAAAACGTGGAGTCTTATCGTCTCGATACACGCACAAGAAGGATGTGAGATCGACTTTTTCACTCATGTTTAAAGCTATGCACTGCTTTGCTTGAAGAACTAAACGTAAATGAACAACACAATAGATAAAACGGAGTCATGTAATATAACACCTCCTTTGTTCCTGATATTTATTTGAACATGTTGAAACTTGTTCAATTTTTCATCTCACGTTTCGATTCGTTTTTGCTGTGCTAGTATTACTTACCAGTAATTTAAAACTAGAGAACATAACACCTCATTGTTATTGTTAGTAGATGTCAGAATTTGTTAGAACATGTTCAAACACGTTCATGTTAAATTACTAGTATGCAGGTACATTATTTTGTATTTCTAGTCAAATAATGGTAGGTAATTGTATTTAAATAAAATAAATAAAACATTTAGTTTAGCTACATTTATTGATATAAAAATAAAATCAATACATTAAACTTAGTACCTAAAACTAATACTTATTTCTTAACTTACTATCTAACATACTTAGTTGTTACAAAATCCTTATAAAATATGCACTGGCTGTAGCTACAATTTCTAGCTCGATTAAGGAAAGGGGGTTGGCGAAACAAATTAAATAATTATTTATATTTTGAAAAGCTGACAAACAGTTAAAATCCAAATTGCTTTCTACCTTTTTAACAAAATTAATTGCTTCAACATATTCGTTTTCAAGTTGGAATACTCTCAATTTAATACAGTCAATAAAATGATAAATCGCTTCGCTTACGAGATGACCAAATTGTAAAGAACAACGTTTATCACTATATATTAACACGGTTAAAGTTTGTAACGCTGCCTTTTTATCTGTAAATTTCACCGTGCCAAAAGAATAACCATTATTTAACATCTCACACACTAGATTCCACTCATTAATAGAGAAAAATAGACTTTCTTCCTCGTTGAAAATATGAAGTTGAGGCATGAAATCATTTAAAACCCAAAGTCCAGATTTTATATTAATACCGTTGTCGTGTGTATACACTCGCATTGAAATGACACAATCAGTCAGGTAGCTCTCGGCCATGGTGAATTATAAAGTTTCGTTACAGTTGTCATTTTTAGGATAAAGTATCACAGTGTCCCCAAGAAACAGTTGAAATGCGGTCTTTCAAAATAATGCGCTTGTCGTCGTTTGCTGACAATGCAATCTTATTCTGTTCTTGTGTAAATATTTTATGTTTAAGTGATTTGAAAATTATATTTTTCTTACGAATCAGCTTATTCTCCATTAAAACTTTGCTATAATCTGAAAAATGAACATGTTTTATAACGTTCTTTTGTACACCTTTTGCTTTTTTTAATTCGTCTTGTTGTGTTTTAATGCAATAGAGCTTTGACCTTAACCCCACAAACTCCGAAATAACGGTCCCACCCAATTCGTCTTTAAAGAGACCTGGTACCTTTTTATTCAATAAAGGTATATTGTAACAATTGTTTATATCATAATTACTAGTATCGAAATATTGTAAAAAATGACTTTTCAAATCTTTATAAAAATCTTCCGTATCTATAGTATAAAGAAAACTGTCTGTGTCTGTATAACACAATCTCAGTCTTTCGCCATAAAAAGGTTTCATGACAGAGTAATGGAAATCGAACATGTGACTTTTAGAAATTTCGAGAACCGCAAAACCTATATAGATAGGTTTATTTAAGGTAACAGTTTCAGGTTTCATTTGAATAGCTACAAAATTCTCTGTAAAAATTGAAACACTATGGAAATTAGGACGTGCGATTAGTTGCTCTGCAGTAATATTTTTTTTTGTTTTGTTCCTAGTATCAGTCCACTGATTAACTAATTTTATATCAACTCGTTTTTCTGTGTCCTCTAAAGTTTTACCAAAAATGCTATTATTTAATAATTTGAAAAAGTCCTGCTCAAACGTAGATTTAGCTTTTTTACGCAATTCTGTATTCATGTCTATATATTCTTTTAGATATGGTCCTTGTTTGAATTCAATCACCTTATGCACTTTCACTAATTTCAACCCGTGTTTCAAACAAGTCTGCAAATGAACGAAATGAATTACGTAGTGGAACTTGTCGTACAAATTTGGTATTAATTTTTGAGTTTTGGAACCTGGTGGTGCAAACTTTTGTGCGCAAAATGGTATATCGTTATGAAGGTCATGTAAATGTTCTGGGTATTCTATGTCAACCTCCAATATGTAACCATAGTCACCATCTAAAGAAATATTGCAAAAATTTATACGATTAATTTCTTCTTCGTTGAGCAATTTGAAATCGGAATATGGTAGATAAGCACACATAGCGTACCCGTATAGATTGTTGCAATCGATGTAAATTAGATAATTGTTTTTTTGTGAGCTATTGTACTCAGGCAAATATTTATTATTTGCTTTTGAATGCCTAGTGGAACATAAACAAATCCCACCACGAATACCTTTTTGAATTAATCTTATAATTTCCAAATCATTAATAAGCTCTAATTGCACTCCGGTTTTTAAAAGCATAGCATCGAAACTCAAACTAGGAGCTGTTAAGTAAAAAGCGGGATCTAGCTTGTAATTAACTTTACACGTTTTGCGAAAGTTTTCAAATACGTCCGCAAGTAATAATACATCTGACTTGAGGTATAGATCGGTGTATTCTCCGAGATTCCTTATTTTAAACTGATTCCAAACATTTCGTGCGTGTTCATGGTCCGATTCAGAAATAATGTCATTAGTTAATGTACTGTAAAAGCAATGACGTGGTGGTAGGTTAACTTCCTCAAAGAGTTCCCAGCTAGTCATATACTCATAAGGATACACCCCTTTGCGTTTCACCAAATTAAATTGTACATTTGAGGGAAAAAAGCGTTTTAAATGAATAAAATCATTTGAATTCAAATTAGACACAAGTTTTTCTAAACTAGTACCTAAAAACTTAAACGAATCTACGAAGCGAACAGGTATTCTATCCTCATAGACTTGAAAAAATTTTGTAAATGAAATGTAATTTTCTTTGTTTTTCGCGATTACCTTTAATTTACCGTCTAACTCACCTAATTCCCTTATAAATAAGTGACAGTCGTATCCTGACAAGTTGTGGAAAAATACTGGGATCAGTTTAGGCAAGCGAAATCGGATATTACAATACGAATGAGCAGCTCCGCGATAACGTCCCGTAAGATGGCAATGGTCTCGAACCTTATCGTCAAATAGTATTTTATCGCAAAGGAAACATAAGTCAGCGTTAGTATGATTAATCAAATCCTCTTCCGTGAATGTCATTGGCACAGGGGTTTGTAATATTTCATAGATTTTCGTAACATCGGATTGAAGTGAATGTAAAAACTTTGCAACACAATCTGGTCCTCGATAAGTAACATACCTGTTAAGTGAACTATCATATGAACAAACTATATAATAAGCAAAAGCAGCTGGCACGTGTTGCTGTAAAGATGTTGTACAACTAGATGTGTTATCAGCATTGTTTTCAACGGGCTTCAGCAGAGATTCGAAGTCAGCATAGATAACGAAGGGCATATCCTGCATTCGTTCATAGTTTTTGAATTGAATAAAACTTCCTGCCTCAGGCAGAATTGTTTTCACTTGCCCACAAGTATGAGATTTAAATTTTTTTAAAGTATCAAAAAATAAAATGCAATCATCACAAAAATATAACTTTGCATGGTGATTTGTTACTTGTTGACGAAGCAATTTAGGCAAATCTTTAATAAGACAGTAATGAGAACGATTATTGTCTTCTAAAAACAGAAGATTAATGTGATGTTTTTTTCGAGATTCACTTCTGTACAAGGGACCTACTATATTTTTATTATTTTTGAGACCGTAAACATTCACACTTATCTTTGGATTATTTTTTTCAAATACTTTTATATCTGAGAATCCTACAGGGAAAGACATGTTTCTCGTATTAAGAACGGTTTCAAAGTGTGGATACGAAGACGTACGGTGACCGTTGTTCTTAACTGGAAATAACGCAGCCATTATCGACCATAGGAAACAAAAGTTGTCAGCGTTTCTAATATTAATGCAAGCACGTTTGTTCTTTATATTTTTAGGCAAATCGATAAAGCTGGAAGCTCTCATCGGATTGTATTTGTTCATATTCACTTCAAGGTAAAGGTTTCGAATAAAGGCCCAGCCACTATCTTTTTCTTCAAACTCTTCCACTTTTCTACTAATGTTTTCAATAACTTTATAATATAAGGTTTTAAAGTCGAAATTTCGATGCAAAATTATATTTTCTGTGGCAAAAGATTTAATCGAAACCTTGTCTTGAATTTTGGGTAAAGAAAATTCAGCGAACAATTCAAAATTGACTTTCAAGTTTGTATGAGTTTGTACGCGAGTAGTAAGGAGTTTGCGTACATGTCTACGAATATTAAACAAAAATTCATTTGGTGGTAGCGGTTGGTTCGCTTCGTCACCTCGTACACGATATGATGCAATACGTGCACGGAAAGCGCTACTAATTTTGTCAATGCCATCACTTTCATTGATTGAACTATTATCTTTATGCAAAATACTTTTAAGGTGAGCAGAGAACACTTTACTTTTAATCGAAATATCGCAAACTGAACAAAATA
Organism: Aproaerema taeniolella; assembly: GCA_949987775.1. Taxonomy (NCBI): domain Eukaryota; kingdom Metazoa; phylum Arthropoda; class Insecta; order Lepidoptera; family Gelechiidae; genus Aproaerema; species Aproaerema taeniolella. The sequence continues at coordinate 4,952 of OX465262.1, read as the reverse complement.
TTGAATGTGTCATTATAAGAATTGTCTGAACAAGCGGGTGAAGATTGTTTTAGTTACCTATCTAACAGAATTAGACTGTAAATTATAAACTTAAAACGATTAAAATATTGATTTATTGACCAAAACCTTAAGACTATTATAAGCAACGCACAAGTAATATATCCTAATCCTAACACAAAATACCTACACTACTAAATAAAATGTACTAAAATAAGAATATACCCGCATACGTAATAATATTTAACCATAAAATTAGAATAAAGAAAAGAACGCTTTACCACGCAAATCTTAAATCCAGAAAATAAAAAATTAAATCTAGTAAGAAAGTATTTTCGAATCGAACAAGGTGTAACTTTTACCTACTTTTTCTTTTTTGCTTGGTAAAACGTTCCCTCTTCAGTAAACTTTTCTTTAGCCCCCTTAATAAACTTTTTCAATAATAAAAACTCGGGATCTTGTTGATCGCCCTGATAGCGGAGCCATACGAACGCTTTCTCGCACCTATCCAATCCCTCGAGATCTTTTATTTCTGCGCAGTTGTAGAGTCGTAACTCCGCAATTAAACTACCACTAAGGAACGCTTTTCTCCGTATCGTACCATCAGCCACGCGCTTTGAGTAAATGGACGGCGTCTGCTGCGCCTTCTGTCGTGCTTGTGTCTCGTCCTCGCTGTCCGACAGCCAGCTAGCCGGATCTTCTGACTGCGACTTGGACGGTGCGCGTGACGGGGTAGCTGCTTTGGAAGCACGGGGCTTCGGGCCTGGCTTGTTTTTCTTCTTAGCACTGAGAAAAAAAAAAATATATATATTAGTCTTTAAACTTAGAAAAGTCGATTTATAATTTAAAAAATTTCAACATAAGTAATTTGTGATCACGGTTTATGAAGGTGTTTAGAAAATAAGAGAGACAACTAAAAAAACATTAAGGTAAAGGGAAATATCGTATAAACTAAAACATTAATTTGCTTTAAGTAGAGTAAAATATTTACCTTGCACCCTCGTCTTCTGAATCGAAGAAGTCGGTCTCAGCCTTCTCGTGTTTGGTACGTTTGTAGTTTGATTCAGACCTGTAATAGAAAAAAACAAATTGAAAATATCGGTTATGACAGGGTTAAAAAAAGAAAATCAAACTAAATCACTTTACTCAACATTTAAATAAAATTAGGAAGGTATTTTGAAAATTAAGTTAATTCGAACTTACATACATTATTCTGATGCACGGGATCCGCATAAAATGAAGTTTTGTTGAAATTAGCGCACAGCACCACAGCACAGTATTCTTGAAATTAAACGACACTTGATAAGCACGAGCGAAAGGTTCGGAAGCACGAACAGCTTTACACAAAGTGAATGAATTTAAGAAATTAATTTGTGGTATTTATCCTGTAATTTCTCCGTAGTAAGCAAAATTTGTCAGGGATCGCAAACTCATGGAAAAAAATAATAATATTGCTACATTTTATTGGTTGTACAGGTACCAAACTTAATAGTATGTATTTACTAGTAAGTATTTACGGGAAACCTAAAAATTAAAAAGTTACATGTTTTGCAGTGAAAAAATAAAACAATTTTTTTTTATAAATTTCTTGTATTATATAGATAGATAGATATTAGTAAATTTTGGTATCTTACGTATTTAAAAATGTCTTTAATAAATAATTAATATGCAAACATTATGTTAGAACAAAATGTTAGGTTTTTAAAATTTATAAAACCGTGTAATGTTTACTATCCCTGAAAATTAATAAAGTCAGCAAAAGTAACTTCTGCTGTTAGAAATAGTTTGCGACAGCAAATCACTACTTTCCCATGAACCGTGGAAAAGAATCTGATACTTAGTTCTCATTCGACTAATACGACTTAGGGCACGTTCATCCTATAATGACAATTATGAAACTTACAAAAAACGTTCTGCATTACATTTAACCTTTACGTATACATAACTTTATATACCTATTTCAAAAAGATATTTCCATGAGTTTGATTCAGAGAATTATTTTGACATCATGCATTTCGGAGAAAACAAGACAATACTTGACAATAGTGGACATTAGATGACAACAGTAAACAGTAGCTGACAGTAGGATACAATATACATTATAATAAGTTCGTAAGAAAAAAAATATTTTCGATTTGTGAAAAGTAAATTCGACTTTTATTAGTTTAATAAAACTATTAAAAATAAAATTAAAAATAAAATGTATTCTTGTCTTAAATTTCTCTACCTACCCTTTTCAAAATATCTGTATGCGTGGTTGTTTTACTAATTTCATTATCTTCAAACGTGTAAATTCCATTAACATACCCTTTTACTAGTTGAATAAAACTACATACAAAAATAAAATGTTCTCTTGTCTTAAATTTCCCTGCCTACCCTCTTTGAAATATCTGTATTCACTACTTATGTGAACTGAGTCTTATTATTTATTTGTCCACCTGCGGGTTTGTAGACTAACTGCAACGTCTTAGTAATTTAATCTACAGGTAAAGCTATAATACTTACGAGTATGTGGAACTCTCGGTGACTCTTGGGAACTAAATTGTGAGATAAAGCTGGGATACACTAAGATAAAGCTATTTTTTAATATATTTTTTATATTCATCATGATTAGGAAAAAAATAATTATTTTATTAGTATATATTTAAAAAAGGTTTAGTGGGGGTTTGATTGAAAATGTTTAAAATACTAGTGACATTTATTTTTTATACAATTATCATAAATAGGTAGTTAAACATCTAGAGATTATTTTGTTGATATTACGTAAGACAATAAATGGTATTATTTGATTAAGAGATTTTAAATAATGTTTGTTATCTAATGATAATCCACTGAATTGTTAAAAATAACTATTATTGAACATGTTAATATACGATTATAGTGTTTACACAAATTCAATTTTAGTAGAAAATAAACAGAAATAATGAAAATCTGTGAAACAAAAGCGTGAAGAAGATAAATTATCGCTCGCATGTGGTGTGTGACAACCTTTATTGTAAATAGTAACTCAAATGCTTACTAATCAGATTCGGGAAGCATAGCTGCAAAGCGTTAGTGTATTCGTAACTCCAACCGCGTCGGTTTCTACATTTCGTTTTCGTTTGAAAACACAGTCAAAAGCGTGGGAAAAGCACCAGGTTTTAGATTTGAGAGGAACCAGTTCTGGTCGGTTGAAAAGCCTCAACAATTGATGTTAGGATCCAGTTTTGATTGACCGGAAACCCTCATTCAATATTAAAAATCTTTGTAATGTGTGCCGATATCGTTTTTGATTTGCATTTTCAAGAAAATCATGATTGTGGAGTTACGTGAAATCTCGCGAAATTTGTGATTGTGTAATTTAATATTTACGCGTAAGTACTTGTCTAGGGTGGGAAAAGCACAAGGTTTTTATTGAGAGGAAACAGCTCTAGTCAGTTGAAAAGCCTAAACATGTAAAGTTGGGATCCAGTTTCAACTGGTGGGAGACCCTCATTCAATTATGTAAACCTTGAAAATGTGCTTAGTACCTGACATAGAAGGTATTTACGTAATTCAGTTTTCCTTAGAAAAACCAACTAAAATTGAGAGGAAAGCATGGGGTTTTGATTTGAGAGGAACCAGTTCTGGTCAGTTGAAAACCCTCAACAATTAACGTTAGGATCCAGTTTAGATTGATCAGAAACCCTCATTCAAGTATGAAAATCTCGTAAATGTGTAATACGATTTAGTTGGTATTTCTAATGAAAGTTATGATTTTAAATTTTATGGTCATACATCTCGCGAAATTTGTGACTAAAACCTAATATTTACGCGTAAGTACTTGTCTAGGGTGGGAAAAGCACAAGGTTTTTATTGAGAGGAAACAGCTCTAGTCAGTTGAAAAGCCTAAACATGTAAAGTTGGGATCCAGTTTCAACTGGTGGGAGACCCTCATTCAATTATGTAAACCTTGAAAATGTGCTTAGTACCTGACATAGAAGGTATTTACGTAATTCAGTTTTCCTTAGAAAAACCAACTAAAATTGAGAGGAAAGCATGGGGTTTTGATTTGAGAGGAACCAGTTCTGGTCAGTTGAAAAGCCTCAACAATTAACGTTAGGATCCAGTTTTGATTGATCAGAAACCCTCATTCAAGTATGAAAATCTCGTAAATGTGTAATACGATTTAGTTGGTTTCTCTAATGAAAATTATCATTTTAAATTTTATAGTCATACATCTCGCGAAATTTGTGACTAAAACCTAATATTTCCAGTTTTTATGAAAATAACGATTCCGCAAAAAGTGTTCTCGCAAAATTAGTGATAAGACATAGAAATAGACAATTATTGTTGTTGCTGCTGTATGGGAAATGGGAACGGGCCGCCGGGAGGAAACGCATTCGCTGCCGTTTGATGTGGTAAGTGTTAGCATAGGTTCATTTCATAATTGTATTATTGGGCTTTCTAATTCACTTTTTTTAAAACACCAGTTCACGAAACGGAGTGCGGAACGAAGTGGAGCAAACGGAGTGAAGTGAACTGGTTTTTGAAAAAAGTGAATTAGAATGCCCAATAATACCCTACTTCTATTCCTTTTTCATAAATGTGTTCTTTGAGTGATGATGTATCTCCTAGATATATTCAAAATGGTTCAGGATTTTGAATATAGCTAGGAGGTTATATGGGTATGCCAAATCTAAGTTTGCGATTAAAAAATGAGGCGGACAACTTTGGAGGCCGTATGTCAATAATTCATTCCTGGATTCCCACGGGAATGAAATCCCAGGCTGTAAGCTAGTAAATTATGAATATGAAGGGAGCGAAACGAAAGACGTATGCAAGTATGCAAGAATCGTACTAACTGGCTATCTGTAGGCTCTGTCTACCCCAAGAGACAAAGGCAATGTATGTACTTTACATACAGCACCTCGTCAAGTTTCCCATTTGCATTACGAAAGCTAAAGCTATTACGAGCGAGACATGAAACATCAGAA